>CM067545.1:26659735-27259735 GCA_034509755.1 Anisodus tanguticus
CATTCTTGGCAATGAAAGGGACAAAGAAGCGGTTGTTTGACGAACCACACACTGTAAAAGCCAACGTCCACTTCTGCATCGCCATTCTTGGCAATGAAAAGGACAAAGAAGTGGCTATTGGATGAACCACACATTGTAAAAGCCAACGTCCACTTCTACATCGCATTCTTGGTAATGAAAGGGACAAAGAAGTGGCTATTGGGTGAACCACACTGAAAAATCCGACGTCCACTTCTACATCACCATTCTTTGCAATGAAAGGGACAAACGAACGGCTATTGGATGAACCGTACCCGATAAAAGCCAACGTCCACATCTGCATCGTCATTCTTGGCAATGAATGGGACAAAGAAGCGGCTATTGGATGAACCACACACTAAAAAGCCAACGCCCACTTATGCATCGCATTATTGGCAATTAAAGGGAGAAAAGAAGCGGTTGTTGGATGAACCGCACACTGTAAAAAGCCAACGTCCACTTCTGCATCGCCATTCTTGGCAATGAAAGGGATAAAGAATCGGTTGTTGGAAGAACCACACACTGTCAAAGCCAACGTCCACTTCTGCATCGCCATTCTTGGCAATGAAAGGGACAAATAAGTTGTTATTGGATGAACCACACACTGCAAAAGCCAACGTCCACTTCTCCATCGTCGTTCTTTCTTGAAAGCAATGAAAGGGACAAAGAAGCGGCTATTGGAATGAACCAAACACTTATTGGAAAAGCCAACGTCCACTTCTCCATCGCCATTCTTGGCAATGAAAGGGACAAAGAAGTGGCTATTGATGAACCACACACACTAAAAAGCCAACGTCCACTTCGCATCGCCATTCTTGGCAATGAAAGGGACAAAGAAGTGGCTATTGGATGAACCACACACGTAAAAAGCCGAAGCCAACGTCCACTTCGCATCGCCATTCTTGGCAATGAAAGGGACAAAAAGCGGCTATTGGATGAACCACACACTGTAAAAGCCAACGTCCACTTCTACATCGCCATTCTTGGCAATGAAAAACAAAGAAGTGGCTATTGGATGAACCACACACAAGTTGTAAAAAAAACGTCCACTTCGCATCGCATTCTTGGCAATGAAAGGGACAAAGAAGTGGCTATTGGATGAACCACACACTGAAAAAAATCCGAACGTCCACTTCTACATCACCATTCTTGCAATGAAAGGGACAAAGAACGGCTATTGGATGAACCACACACCGTAAAAGCCAACGTCCACTTCGCATCGTCATTCTTGGCAATGAATGGGACAAAAGAAGCGGCTATTGGATGAACCACACACTTTGTAAAAGCCAACGTCCACTTATGCATCGCATTCTTGGCAATGAAAGGGAAAAGAAGCGGTTGTTGGATGAACCACACACTAAAAAGCCAACCACGTCCACTTCTACATCGCCATTCTTGGCAATGAAAGGGATAAAGAATCGGTTGTTGGATGAACCACACACTTGTAAAAGCCAACGTCCACTTCTACATCGCCATTCTTGGCAATGAAAGGGACAAAGATAAGTTGTTATTGGATGAACCACACACTTGCAAAAGCCAACGTCCACTTCTCCATCGTCATTCTTGGCAATGAAAGGGACAAAGAAGCGGCTATTGGATGAACCACACACTGTAAAAGCCAACGTCCACTTCTACATCGCCATTCTTATCAATGAAAGGGACAAAGAAGTGGTTATTGGATGAACCACACACTAAAAAGCCAACGTCCACTTCTACATCGCCATTCTTGGCAATGAAAGGGACAAAGAAGTGGCTATTGGATGAACCACCACTATTGGATGTAAAAAAAAAGCCAACGTCCACTTCTCGCATCGCCATTCTTGGCAATGAAAGGGACAAAGAAGTGGCTATTGGATGAACCACACACTTGTAAAAGCCAACGTCCACTTCTACATCGCCATTCTTGGCAATGAAAGGGACAAAGAAGCGGTTTGTTGGAGGAACCACACACTTTAAAACCCAACGTCCACTTCGCATCGCCATTCTTGGCAATGAAAGGGACAAAGAAGCGGCTATTGGATGAACCACACACTATAAAAGCCAACGTCCACTTCTGCATCGCCATTCTTGGCAATGAAAGGGACAAAGAAGCGGCTATTGGATGAACCACACACTGTAAAAGCCAACGTCCACTTCTCATCGCCATTCTTTCTTGGCAATGAAAGGGACAAAGAAGCGGCTATTGGATGAACCACACACTTGTAAAAAGCCAACGTCCACATCTGCATCGCCATTCTTGGCAATGAAAGGGACAAAGAAGCGGCTATTGGATGAACCACACACTGTAAAAGCCAACGTCCACTTCTACATCGCATTCTTGGCAATGAAAGGGACAAAGAAGTGGCTATTAGATGAACCACACTAAAAAATCCGACGTCCACTTCTACATCACCATTCTTGGCAATGAAAGGGACAAACGAGCGGCTATTGGATGAACGATACACTGTAAAAGCCAACGTCCACTTCTACATCGCCATTCTTGGCAATGAAAGGGACAAAGAAGCGGTTGTTTGACGAACCACACACTTAAAAACCAACGTCCACTTCTGCATCGCCATTCTTGGCAATGAAAAGGACAAAGAAGTGGCTATTGGATGAACCACACACTGTAAAAGCCAACGTCCACTTCTGCATCGCATTCTTGGTAATGAAAGGGACAAAGAAGTGGCTATTGGATGAACCACACACTGAAAAAAATCCAAACGAACGTCCACTTCTACATCACCATTCTTTGCAATGAAAGGGACAAACGAAGCGGCTATTGGATGAACCACACACTATAAAAGCCAACGTCCACTTCTGCATCGCATCATTCTTGGCAATGAAAGGGACAAAGAAGCGGCTATTGGATGAACCACACACTGTAAAAGCCAACGTCCACTTCTGCATCGCATTCTTGGCAATGAAAGGGACAAAGAAGCGGCTATTGGATGAACCACACACTGTAAAAGCCAACGTCCACTTCTGCATCGCCATTCTTGGCAATGAAAGGGACAAAGAAGTGGCTATTGGATGAACCACACACTTGTAAAAGCCAACGTCCACTTCTACATCACCATTCTTGGCAATGAAAGGGACAAAGAAGCGGCTATTGGATGAACCACACACATTGTAAAAAGCCAACGTCCACTTCTCGCATCGCATTCTTGGCAATGAAAGGGACAAAGAAGCGGCTATTGGATGAACCACACACACAAAAAGCCAACGTCCACTTCGCATTCGCATTCTTGGCAATGAAAGGGACAAAGAAGCGGCTATTGGATGAACCACACACCGTAAAAAGCCAACGTCCACTTCGCATCGCCATTCTTGGCAATGAAAGGGACAAAGAAGTGGCTATTGGATGAACCACACACTTTGTAAAAGCCAACGTCCACTTCGCATCGCCATTCTTGGCAATGAAAGGGACAAAGAAGTGGCTATTGGATGAACCACACACTAAAAAGCCAACGTCCACTTCTCGCATCGCATTCTTGCAATGAAAGGGACAAAGAAGCGGCTATTGGATGAACCACACACACGTAAAAAGCCAACGTCCACTTCTACATCGCCATTCTTGGCAATGAAAGGGACAAAGAAGCGGTTATTGGATGAACCACACATCGTTCTTGGCAATGAAAAGCCAACGTCCACTTCTGCATCGCCATTCTTGGCAATGAAAGGGACAAAGAAGTGGCTATTGGATGAACCACACACTATAAAAGCCAACGTCCACTTCTCATCGCCATTCTTGGCAATGAAAGGGACAAAGAAGCGGCTATTGGATGAACCACACACTTTGTAAAAGCCAACGTCCACTTCTCATCGCCATTCTTGGCAATGAAAGGGACAAAGAAGCGGCTATTGGATGAACCACACACTAAAAAAGCCAACGTCCACTTCTACATCGCCATTCTTGGCAATGAAAGGGACAAAGAAGCGGCTATTGGATGAACCACACACTTAAAAAGCCAACGTCCACTTCACACATCGCATTTCTTGGCAATGAAAGGGACAAAGAAGTGGCTATTAGATGAACCACACTAAAAAAATCCGATGTCCACTTCTACATCACCATTCTTGGCTATGAAAGGGACAAACGAGCGGCTATTGATGAACGATACATTGTAAAAGCCAACGTCCACTTCTACATCGCCATTCTTGGCAATGAAAGGGATAAAGAAGCGGTTGTTTGACGAACCACACACTGTAAAAGTCGACGTCCACTTCTGCATCGCCATTCTTGGCAATGAAAAGGACAAAGAAGTGGCTATTGGATGAACCACACATTGTAAAAGCCAACGTCCACTTCTGCATCGCATTCTTGGTAATGAAAGGGACAAAGAAGTGGCTATTGGGTGAACCACACTGAAAAATCCGACGTCCACTTCTACATCACCATTCTTTGCAATGAAAGGGACAAACGAACGGCTATTGGATGAACCGTACCCGATAAAAGCCAACGTCCACATCTGCATCGTCATTCTTGGCAATGAATGGGACAAAGAAGCGGCTATTGGATGAACCACACACTGTAAAAGCCAACGCCCACTTATGCATCGCATTATTGGCAATTAAAGGGAGAAAGAAGCGGTTGTTGGATGAACCGCACACTGTAAAAAAGCCAACGTCCACTTCTACATCGCCATTCTTGGCAATGAAAGGGATAAAGAATCGGTTGTTGGAAGAACCACACACTTGTAAAAGCCAACGTCCACTTCTGCATCGCCATTCTTGGCAATGAAAGGGACAAATAAGTTGTTATTGGATGAACCACACACTGCAAAAGCCAACGTCCACTTCTCCATCGTCGTTCTTGGCAATGAAAGGGACAAAGAAGCGGCTATTGGATGAACCACACAAAAGCCAACGTTTCTCATCGCCATTCTTGGCAAAAAGGGCCAACGTCCACTTCCAACGTCCATTCTCGCATCGCCATTCTTGGCAATGAAAGGGACAAAGAAGCGGTTATTGGATGAACCACACACTTTAAAAGCCAACGTCCACTTCGCATCGCCATTCTTGGCAATGAAAGGGACAAAGAAGTGGCTATTGGATGAACCACACACTAAAAAGCCAACGTCCACTTCTCACATCGCCATTCTTGGCAATGAAAGGGACAAAGAAGCGGCTATTGGATTGAACCACACACACGTAAAAAGCCAACGTCCACTTCTTCATCATCATTCTTGGCAATGAAAGGGACAAAGAAGCGGCTATTGGATGAACCACACTACTTGTAAAAATCCGCCAACGTCCACTTCGCATCGCCATTCTTGGCAATGAAAGGGACAAAGAAGCGGCTATTGGATGAACCATACACAACTAAAAAGCCAACGTCCACTTCTACATCGCCATTCTTGGCAATGAAAGGGATAAAGAAGCGGTTGTTTGATGAACCACACACACGTAAAAAAGTCGACGTCCACTTCGCATCGCCATTCTTGGCAATGAAAAGGACAAAGAAGTGGCTATTGGATGAACCACACATTGTAAAAGCCAACGTCCACTTCTGCATCGCATTCTTGGTAATGAAAGGGACAAAGAAGTGGTTATTGGGTGAACCACACTGAAAAATCCGACGTCCACTTCTACATCACCATTCTTTGCAATGAAAGGGACAAACGAACGGCTATTGGATGAACCGTACACCGATAAAAGCCAACGTCCACATTCTGCATCGTCATTCTTGGCAATGAATGGGACAAAAAGCGGCTATTGGATGAACCACACACTTAAAAAGCCAACGCCCACTTATGCATCGCATTATTGGCAATTAAAGGGAGAAAGAAGCGGTTGTTGGATGAACCGCACACTGTAAAAGCCAACGTCCACTTCTGCATCGCCATTCTTGGCAATGAAAGGGATAAAGAATCGGTTGTTGGAAGAACCACACACTGTCAAAGCCAACGTCCACTTCTGCATCGCCATTCTTGGCAATGAAAGGGACAAATAAGCTTATTTGGATGAACCACACACTGCAAAAGCCAACGTCCACTTCTCCATCGTCGTTCTTGGCAATGAAAGGGACAAAGAAGGGGCTATTGGATGAACCAAACAAAAGCCAACGTCGTAAAAAGCCAACGTCCACTTCTGCATCGCCATTCTTGGCAATGAAATGGACAAAGAATGGCTATTGGATGAACCACACACTGTAAAAGCCAACGTCCACTTCTGCATCGCATTCTTGGCAATGAAAGGGACAAAGAAGTGGCTATTAGATGAACCACACTAAAAAATCCGATGTCCACTTCGACATCACCATTCTTGGCAATGAAAGGGACAAACGAGCGGCTATTAGATGAACGATACACGATAAAAGCCAACGTCCACTTCTACATCGCCATTCTTGGCAATGAAAGGGATAAAGAAGCGGTTGTTTGACGAACCACACACTGTAAAAGTCGACGTCCACTTCTGCATCGCCATTCTTGGCAATGAAAAGGACAAAGAAGTGGCTATTGGATGAACCACACATTGTAAAAGCCAACGTCCACTTCTGCATCGCATTCTTGGTAATGAAAGGGACAAAGAAGTGGCTATTGGGTGAACCACACTGAAAAATCCGACGTCCACTTCTACATCACCATTCTTTGCAATGAAAGGGACAAACGAACGGCTATTGGATGAACCGTTCCGATAAAAAAGCAACGTCCACATCTCGCATCGTCATTCTTGGCAATGAATGGGACAAAGAAGCGGCTATTGGATGAACCACACACTTGTAAAAAGCCAACGCCCACTTATGCATCGCATCGCATTATTGGCAATTAAAGGGAGAAAGAAGCGGTTGTTGGATGAACCGCACACTTGTAAAAGCCAACGTCCACTTCGCATCGCCATTCTTGGCAATGAAAGGGATAAAGAATCGGTTGTTGGAAGAACCACACACTTGTCAAAGCCAACGTCCACTTCTCGCATCGCCATTCTTGGCAATGAAAGGGACAAATAAGCGTTGTTATTGGATGAACCACACACTTTAAAAGCCAACGTCCACTTCTCCATCGTCCATTCTTGGCAATGAAAGGGACAAAGAAGCGGCTATTGGATGAACCACACACTTGTAAAAGCCAACGTCCACTTCTCATCGCCATTCTTCTTGCAATGAAAGGGACAAAGAAGCGGCTATTGGATGAACCACACACTTTGTAAAAGCCAACGTCCACTTCGCATCGCATTCTTGGCAATGAAAATGGGACAAAGAAGTGGCTATTAGATGAACCACACTAAAAAAGCCAACGTCCACTTCGACATCACCATTCTTGGCAATGAAAGGGACAAAAGAAGCGGCTATTAGATGAACGATACCACGATAAATGAACGCCAAAAAGCCAACGTCCACTTCTACATCGCCATTCTTGGCAATGAAAGGGATAAAGAAGCGGTTGTTTGATGAACCACACACTGTAAAAGTCGACGTCCACTTCTGCATCGCCATTCTTGGCAATGAAAAGGACAAAGAAGTGGCTATTGGATGAACCACACATTGTAAAAGCCAACGTCCACTTCTGCATCGCATTCTTGGTAATGAAAGGGACAAAGAAGTGGCTATTGGGTGAACCACACTGAAAAAATCCGACGTCCACTTCTACATCACCATTCTTTGCAATGAAAGGGACAAACGAACGGCTATTGGATGAACCGTACCCGATAAAAGCCAACGTCCACATCTGCATCGTCATTCTTGGCAATGAATGGGACAAAGAAGCGGCTATTGGATGAACCACACACTAAAAAAGCCAACGCCCACTTATGCATCGCATTATTGGCAATTAAAGGGAAAAAAGAAGCGGTTGTTGGATGAACCGCACACTTGTAAAAGCCAACGTCCACTTCGCATCGCCATTCTTGGCAATGAAAGGGATAAAGAATCGGTTGTTGGAAGAACCACACACTTTAAAAAAGCCAACGTCCACTTCGCATCGCCATTCTTGGCAATGAAAGGGACAAATAAGCGTTATTGGATGAACCACACACGCAAAAAAAGCCAACGTCCACTTCTCCATCGTCGTTCTTGGCAATGAAAGGGACAAAGAAGCGGCTATTGGATGAACCACACACTGTAAAAAACAACGTCCACTTCATCGCATCGCCATTCTTGGCAATGAAAAGGACAAAAAAGCGGCTATTGGATGAACCACACACTTGTAAAAGCCAACGTCCACTTCTACATCGCATTCATTCTTGGCAATGAAAGGGACAAAGAAGTGGCTATTGGATGAACCACACACACTAAAAAATCCAACGTCCACTTCTACATCACCATTCTTGGCAATGAAAGGGACAAAGAAGCGGCTATTGGATGAACGATACACATCGATAAAAGCCAACGTCCACTTCTAACGTCATTCTACATCGCCATTCTTGGCAATGAAAGGGATAAAGAAGCGGTTGTTTGACGAACCACACACTTAAAAAGTCGAACGTCCACTTCTCGCATCATTTCTTGGCAATGAAAAGGACAAAGAAGTGGCTATTGGATGAACCACACATTGTAAAAAGCCAACGTCCACTTCGCATCGCATTCTTGGTAATGAAAGGGACAAAGAAGTGGCTATTGCATGTGAACCACACCACTTTGAAAAATCCGACGTCCACTTCTACATCACCATTCTTTGCAATGAAAGGGACAAACGAACGGCTATTGGATGAACCACACACGATAAAAAAGCCAACGTCCACATCTGCATCGCATCGTCATTCTTGGCAATGAATGGGACAAAGAAGCGGCTATTGGATGAACCACACACTTTGTAAAAGCCAACGCCCCTTATGCATCGCATTATTGGCAATTAAAGGGAGAAAGAAGCGGTTGTTGGATGAACCACACACTATAAAAGCCAACGTCCACTTCTGCATCGCCATTCTTGGCAATGAAAGGGATAAAGAATCGGTTGTTGGAAGAACCACACACTTTGTCAAAAGCCAACGTCCACTTCGCATCGCCATTCTTGGCAATGAAAGGGACAAATAAGCTGTTATTGGATGAACCACACACTGCAAAAGCCAACGTCCACTTCTCCATCGTCGTTCTTGGCAATGAAAGGGACAAAGAAGCGGCTATTGGACAAACCACACACTGTAAAAGCCAACGTCCACTTCTCCATCGCCATTCTTGGCAATGAAAGGGACAAAAGAAGCGGTTATTGGATGAACCACACACTGTAAAAAGCCAACGTCCACTTCGCATCGCATTCTTGGCAATGAAAGGGACAAAGAAGTGGCTATTGGATGAACCACACACTGTAAAAGCCAACGTCCACTTCTGCATCGCCATTCTTGGCAATGAAAGGGACAAAGAAGCGGCTATTGGATGAACCACACACTATAAAAAAAGCCAACGTCCACTTCTACATCGCCATTCTTGGCAATGAAAAAGGGACAAAGAAGCGGCTATTGGATGAACCACACACTTGTAAAGCCAACGTCCAACTAAAAAATGAAAGGGACAACGTCCACTTCCAATCATCATTCATTCTTGGCAATGAAAAGGGACAAAGAAGCGGCTATTGGATGAACCACACACAAAAAAAGCCAACGTCCACTTCTACATCGCCATTCTTGGCAATGAAAGGGATAAAGAAGCGGTTGTTGACGAACCACACACTGACAAAGTCACGTCCACTTCTACATCGCCATTCTTGGCAAAAAAGTCAACGTCCATTCTGCATCGCCATTCTTGGCAATGAAAAGGACAAAGAAGTGGCTATTGGATGAACCACACACTGTAAAAGCCAACGTCCACTTCTGCATCGCATTCTTGGTAATGAAAGGGACAAAGAAGTGGCTATTGGATGAACCACACTTTGAAAAAAGCCGACGTCCACTTCTACATCACCATTCTTTGCAATGAAAGGGACAAACGAACGGCTATTGGATGAACCACACCTTAAAAAGCCAACGTCCACTTCTATCGCATCGTCATTCTTGGCAATGAAAGGGACAAAGAAGCGGCTATTGGATGAACCACACACTGTAAAAAAGCCAACGCCCACTTATGCATCGCATTCTTGGCAATGAAAGGGACAAAGAAGCGGTTGTTGGATGAACCACACACTTGTAAAAAAGCCAACGTCCACTTCGCATCGCCATTCTTGGCAATGAAAGGGATAAAGAATCGGTTGTTGGATGAAACCACACACACTTGTAAAAAGCCAACGTCCACTTCTGCATCGCCATTCTTGGCAATGAAAGGGACAAAAAGTGGCTATTGGATGAACCACACACTTGTAAAAAGCCAACGTCCACTTCTCATCATCGTTCATTCTTGGCAATGAAAGGGACAAAGAAGCGGCTATTGGATGAACCACACACTTGTAAAAAAAGCCAACGTCCACTTCTCCATCGCCATTTCTTGGCAATGAAAGGGACAAAAGAAGCGGCTATTGGATGAACCACACACCGTAAAAAGCCAACGTCACACTTCTACATCGCATTTCTTGGCAAAAGGGACAAAGAAGTGGCTAACGTCCACACACTTCCAACGTCCATTCGCATCATTCTTGGCAATGAAACAAAGGACAATTGGATGAACCACACGGCCAACGTATTCTATTTCTTGGATGAACCATTGGACACACACATAAAAGCCAACGTCCACTTCTACATCGCCATTCTTGGCAATGAAAGGGACAAAGAAGTGGCTATTGGATGAACCACACACTGTAAAAAAGCCAACGTCCACTTCGCATCGCATCATTTCTTGGCAATGAAAGGGAAAAAAGAAGCGGCTATTGGATGAACCACACACTGTAAAAGCCAACGTCCACTTCTACATCGCCATTCTTGGCAATGAAAGGGACAAAGAAGCGGCTAACCACACACTTGATGAACCACACACGTGAAAAAAAGAAGCCAACGTCCACTTCAAAAGCCATCGCCATTCTTGGCAAATGAAAGGGACAAAGAAGCGGTTATTGGATGAACCACACACTTGTAAAAGCCAACGTCCACTTCTCGCATCGCCATTCTTGGCAATGAAAGGGACAAAGAAGTGGCTATTGGATGAAACCACACACCGTAAAAGCCAACGTCCACTTCTCGCATCGCCATTCTTGGCAATGAAAGGGACAAAGAAGCGGTTATTGGATGAACCACACACTAAAAAGCCAACGTCCACTTCTACATCGCCATTCTTGGCAATGAAAGGGACAAAGAAGCGGCTATTGGATGAACCACACACTAAAAAAGCCAACGTCCACTTCTCGCATCGCCATTCTTGGCAATTGAAAGGGACAAAGAAGCGGAACTATTGGATGAACCACATCAATAAAAAGCCAACGTCCACTTCTACATCGCATTCTTGGCAATGGAAAGGGAAACAAAGAAGGGCTATTGGATGAACCATGAACCACACTATTAAAATCCAACGTCCACTTCGACATCACCATTCTTGGCAATGAAAGGGACAAAGAAGCGGCTATTGGATGAACGATACACGATAAAAGCCAACGTCCACTTCTACATCGCCATTCTTGGCAATGAAAGGGATAAAGAAGCGGTTGTTTGACGAACCACACACCGTAAAAAAGTCGACGTCCACTTCGCATCGCCATTCTTGGCAATGAAAAGGACAAAGAAGTGGCTATTGGATGAACCACACATTGTAAAAAGCCAACGTCCACTTCGCATCGCATTCTTGGTAATGAAAGGGACAAAGAAGTGGCTATTGGGTGAACCACACTTTGAAAAATCCGACGTCCACTTCTACATCACCATTCTTTGCAATGAAAGGGACAAACGAACGGCTATTGGATGAACCACACCGATAAAAGCCAACGTCCACATCTGCATCGTCATTCTTCTTGCAATGAATGGGACAAAGAAGCGGCTATTGGATGAACCACACACTTTGTAAAAGCCAACGCCCACTTATGCATCGCATTATTGGCAATTAAAGGGAGAAAGAAGCGGTTGTTGGATGAACCGCACACTTTGTAAAAGCCAACGTCCACTTCGCATCGCCATTCTTGGCAATGAAAGGGATAAAGAATCGGTTGTTGGAAGAACCACACACTTGTCAAAGCCAACGTCCACTTCTGCATCGCCATTCTTGGCAATGAAAGAAAGGGACAAATAAGTTGTTATTGGATGAACCACACACTTGCAAAAGCCAACGTCCACTTCTCCATCGTCATTCTTGGGGACAATGAAAGGGACAAAGAAGTGGCTTATTGGACAAAAGAAGTGGCTATTGGACAACACACACACAAAAAAGCCAACGTCCACTTCTCATCGCCATTCTCGGCAATGAAAGGGACAAAGAAGCGGCTATTGGATGAACCACACACTTTAAAAGCCAACGTCCACTTCGCATCGCCATTCTTGGCAATGAAAGGGACAAAGAAGTGGCTATTGGATGAACCACACACTTTAAAAAAGCCAACGTCCACTTCGCATCGCCATTCTTGGCAATGAAAGGGACAAAGAAGCGGCTATTGGATGAACCACACATTATAAAAGCCAACGTCCACTTCAACATCGCATTCTTGGCAATGAAAGGGACAAAGAAGTGGCTATTGGATGAACCACACACTAAAAAATCCAACGTCCACTTCGCATCGCATTCTTGGCAATGAAAGGGATGAAGAAGCGTCTTTTGGATGAACCGCAAACTAAAAACACAACCAACGTCCACTTCTACATCGCCATTCTTGGCAATGAAAGGGATAAAGAAGCGGTTGTTTGACGAACCACACACTGTAAAAGTCGACGTCCACTTCTGCATCGCCATTCTTGGCAATGAGGACAAAGAAGTGGCTATTGGATGAACCACACATTGTAAAAGCCAACGTCCACTTCTACATCGCATTCTTGGTAATGAAAGGGACAAAGAAGTGGTTATTGGGTGAACCACACTGAAAAATCCGACGTCCACTTCTACATCACCATTCTTTGCAATGAAAGGGACAAACGAACGGCTATTGGATGAACCACACCCGATAAAAGCCAACGTCCACATCTGCATCGTCATTCTTGGCAATGAATGGGACAAAGAAGCGGCTATTGGATGAACCACACACTGTAAAAGCCAACGCCCACTTATGCATCGCATTATTGGCAATTAAAGGGAGAAAGAAGCGGTTGTTGGATGAACCGCACACTTGTAAAAAACCAACGTCCACTTCTGCATCGCCATTCTTGGCAATGAAAGGGATAAAGAATCGGTTGTTGGAAGAACCACACACTTGTCAAAGCCAACGTCCACTTCGCATCGCCATTCTTGGCAATGAAAGGGATAAAGAAATAAGTTGTTATTGGATGAACCACACACTGCAAAAGCCAACGTCCACTTCTCCATCGTCGTTCTTGGCAATGAAAGGGACAAAGAAGCGGCTATTGGACAAACCACACACTGTAAAAGCCAACGTCCACTTCTCCATCGCCATTCTTGGCAATGAAAGGGACAAAGAAGCGGTTATTGGATGAACCAAACACTGTAAAAGCCAACGTCCACTTCAGCATCGCCATTCTTGGCAATGAAAGGGACAAAGAAGTGGCTATTGGATGAACCACACACGTGTAAAAGCCAACGTCCACTTCACATCGCCATTCTTGGCAATGAAAGGGACAAAGAAGCGGCTATTGGATGAACCACACACATTATAAAAGCCAACGTCCACTTCAACATCGCATTCTTGGAAATGAAAGGGACAAAGAAAAGAAGCGGCTATTGGATGAACCACATACTTGTAAAAGCCAACGTCCACTTCGCATCGCATTCTTGGCAATGAAAAGGATGAAGAAGCGTCTTTTGGATGAACCGCAAACTAAAAAAAAATCCAACGTCCACTTCTACATCGCCATTCTTGGCAATGAAAGGGATAAAGAAGCGGTTGTTTGACGAACCACACACTGTAAAAGTCGACGTCCACTTCTGCATCGCCATTCTTGGCAATGAAAAGGACAAAGAAGTGGCTATTGGATGAACCACACATTGTAAAAGCCAACGTCCACTTCTGCATCGCATTCTTGGTAATGAAAGGGACAAAGAAGTGGCTATTGGGTGAACCACACTTTGAAAAATCCGACGTCCACTTCTACATCACCATTCTTTGCAATGAAAGGGACAAACGAACGGCTATTGGATGAACCATACCCGATAAAAAGCCAACGTCCACATCTGCATCGTCATTCTTGGCAATGAATGGGACAAAGAAGCGGCTATTGGATGAACCACACACTGTAAAAGCCAACGCCCACTTATGCATCGCATTATTGGCAATTAAAGGGAGAAAGAAGCGGTGCGGTTGTTGGATGAACCGCACACCGTAAAAGCCAACGTCCACTTCGCATCGCCATTCTTGGCAATGAAAGGGATAAAGAATCGGTTGTTGGAAGAACCACACACTTTGTCAAAGCCAACGTCCACTTCTCACATCGCCATTCTTGGCAATGAAAGGGACAAATAAGCGTTATTGGATGAACCACACACACGCAAAAAAAGCCAACGTCCACTTCTCCATCGTCGTTCTTGGCAATGAAAGGGACAAAGAAGTGGCTATTGGACAAACCACACACTTTGTAAAAGCCAACGCCAACGTTCACTTCTCCCACACACGCCAACGTCCACTTCTTGCCATTCTTGGCAATGAAAGGGACAAAGAAGCGGTTATTGGATGAACCACACACTTTAAAAGCCAACGTCCACTTCTCATCGCATCGCCATTCTTGGCAATGAAAGGGACAAAGAAGTGGCTATTGGATGAACCACACACTTTGTAAAAAAGCCAACGTCCACTTCGCATCGCCATTCTTGGCAATGAAATGGGAAGGGACAAAGAAGCGGCTATTGGATGAACCACACATTATAAAAGCCAACGTCCACTTCAACATCGCATTCTTGGCAATGAAAGGGACAAAGAAGTGGCTATTGGATGAACCACACTAAAAAAAGCCAACGTCCACTTCTCCATCATCGCATTCTTGGCAATGAAAGGGAAAAAGAAGCGGCTATTGGATGAACCGATACACTTGTAAAAAAAAAGAAGCCAACGTCCACTTCTACATCGCCATTCTTGGCAATGAAAGGGATAAAGAAGCGGTTGTTTGACGAACCACACACTGTAAAAGTCGACGTCCACTTCTGCATCGCCATTCTTGGCAATGAAAAGGACAAAGAAGTGGCTATTGGATGAACCACACATTGTAAAAGCCAACGTCCACTTCTGCATCGCATTCTTGGTAATGAAAGGGACAAAGAAGTGGCTATTGGGTGAACCACACTGAAAAATCCGACGTCCACTTCTACATCACCATTCTTTGCAATGAAAGGGACAAACAAACGAACGGCTATTGGATGAACCGTACCCGATAAAAGCCAACGTCCACATCTGCATCGTCATTCTTGGCAATGAATGGGACAAAGAAGCGGCTATTGGATGAACCACACACTGTAAAAGCCAACGCCCACTTATGCATCGCATTATTGGCAATTAAAGGGAGAAAGAAGCGGTTGTTGGATGAACCGCACACTGTAAAAGCCAACGTCCACTTCTGCATCGCCATTCTTGGCAATGAAAGGGATAAAGAATCGGTTGTTGGAAGAACCACACACTTTGTCAAAGCCAACGTCCACTTCTGCATCGCCATTCTTGGCAATGAAAGGGACAAATAAGTTGTTATTGGATGAACCACACACTTTTGCAAAAAAGCCAACGTCCACTTCTCCATCGTCGTTCTTGGCAATGAAAGGGACAAAGAAGTGGCTATTGGACAAACCACACACTTTGTAAAAGCCAACGTCCTTCTCCTTCGCCATTCTTGGCAATGAAAGGGACAAAGAAGCGGTTATTGGATGAACCAATCACTTGTAAAAGCCAACGTCCACTTCTCGCATCGCATCGCCATTCTTGGCAATGAAAGGGACAAAGAAGTGGCTATTGGATGAACCACACACTTTTGTAAAAAAAGCCAACGTCCACTTCGCATCGCCATTCTTGGCAATGAAAGGAGAAAGAAGCGGCTATTGGATGAACCACACATTATAAAAGCCAACATCTACTTCAACATCGTCATTCTTGGAAATGAAAGGGACAAAGAATCGGCTATTGGATGAACCACATACTGTAAAAGCCAACGTCCACTTCTGCATCGCATTCTTGGCAATGAAAGGGATGAAAAAGCGTCTTTTGGTCTAACCGCAAACTAAAAAATCCAACGTCCACTTCTACATCGCCATTCTTGGCAATGAAAGGGATAAAGAAGCGGTTGTTTGACGAACCACACACTGTAAAAGTCGACGTCCACTTCTGCATCGCCATTCTTGGCAATGAAAAGGACAAAGAAGTGGCTATTGGATGAACCACACATTGTAAAAGCCAACGTCCACTTCTGCATCGCATTCTTGGTAATGAAAGGGACAAAGAAGTGGTTATTGGGTGAACCACACTGAAAAATCCGACGTCCACTTCTACATCACCATTCTTTGCAATGAAAGGGACAAACGAACGGCTATTGGATGAACCATACCCGATAAAAGCCACGTCCACATCTGCATCGTCATTCTTGGCAATGAATGTGACAAATAAGCGGCTATTGGATGAACCACACACTGTAAAAGCCAACGCCCACTTATGCATCGCATTATTGGCAATTAAAGGGAGAAAGAAGCGGTTGTTGGATGAACCGCACACTTAAAAAAGCCAACGTCCACTTCTGCATCGCCATTCTTGGCAATGAAAGGGATAAAGAATCGGTTGTTGGAAGAACCACACACTGTCAAAGCCAACGTCCACTTCTGCATCGCCATTCTTGGCAATGAAAGGGACAAATAAGTTGTTAATGGATGAACCACACACTGCAAAAGCCAACGTCCACTTCTCCATCGTCGTTCTTGGCAATGAAAGGGACAAAGAAGTGGTTATTGGACAAACCACACACTGTAAAAGCCAACGTGCACTTCTCCTTCGCCATTCTTGGCAATGAAAGGGACAAAGAAGCGGTTATTGGATGAACCAATCACTGTAAAAGCCAACGTCCACTTCTGCATCGCCATTCTTGGCAATGAAAGGGACAAAGAAGTGGCTATTGGATGAACCACACACAACGTATAAAAAAGCCAACGTCCACTTCTGCATCGCCATTCTTGGCAATGAAAGGGAGAAAGAAGCGGCTATTGGATGAACCGCACATTATAAAAGCCAACATCTACTTCAACATCGTCATTCTTGGAAATGAATGGGACAAAGAATCGGCTATTGGATGAACCACACCACGTAAAAAAGCCAACGTCCACTTCTGCATCGCATTCTTGGCAATGAAAGGGATGAAGAAGCGTCTTTTGGTCTAACCGCAAACTAAAAAATCCAACGTCCACTTCTACATCGCCATTCTTGGCAATGAAAGGGATAAAGAAGCGGTTGTTTGACGAACCACACACTGTAAAAGTCGACGTCCACTTCTGCATCGCCATTCTTGGCAATGAAAAGGACAAAGAAGTGGCTATTGGATGAACCACACATTGTAAAAGCCAACGTCCACTTCTGCATCGCATTCTTGGTAATGAAAGGGTCAAAGAAGTGGTTATTGGGTGAACCACACTGAAAAATCCGACGTCCACTTCTACATCACCATTTTTTGCAATGAAAGGGACAAACGAACGGCTATTGGATGAACCATACCCGATAAAAGCCACGTCCACATCTGCATCGTCATTCTTGGCAATGAATGTGACAAATAAGCGGCTATTGGATGAACCACACACTGTAAAAGCCAACGCCCACTTATGCATCGCATTATTGGCAATTAAAGGGAGAAAGAAGCGCGGTTGTTGGATGAACCGCACACTTGTAAAAGCCAACGTCCACTTCTCGCATCGCCATTCTTGGCAATGAAAGGGATAAAGAATCGGTTGTTGGAAGAACCACACACTTGTCAAAGCCAACGTCCACTTCTGCATCGCCATTCTTGGCAATGAAAGGGACAAATAAGTTGTTATTGGATGAACCACACACTTTGCAAAAAAGCCAACGTCCACTTCTCCATCGTCGTTCTTGGCAATGAAAGGGACAAAGAAGTGGCTATTGGACAAACCACACACTGTAAAAGCCAACGTCCACTTCTCGCATCGCCATTCTTGGCAATGAAAGGGACAAAGAAGCGGTTATTGGATGAACCAATCACTGTAAAAGCCAACGTCCACTTCTGCATCGCCATTCTTGGCAATGAAAGGGACAAAGAAGTGGCTATTGGATGAACCACACACTGTAAAAGCCAACGTCCACTTCGCATCGCCATTCTTGGCAATGAAAGGGACAAAAAGCGGCTATTATTGATGAACCACACATTATAAAAGCCAACATCCACTTCAACATCGTCATTCTTGGAAATGAAAGGGACAAAGAATCGGCTATTGGATGAACCACATACTCGTAAAAAGCCAACGTCCACTTCGCATCGCATTTCTTGGCAATGAAAGGGATGAAAAAGCGTCTTTGGTCTAACCGCAAACTAAAAAATCCAACGTCCACTTCTACATCGCCATTCTTGGCAATGAAAGGGATAAAGAAGCGGTTGTTTGACGAACCACACACTGTAAAAGTCGACGTCCACTTCTGCATCGCCATTCTTGGCAATGAAAAAAGGACAAAGAAGTGGCTATTGGATGAACCACACATTGTAAAAGCCAACGTCCACTTCTGCATCGCATTCTTGGTAATGAAAGGGACAAAGAAGTGGCTATTGGGTGAACCACACTGAAAAATCCGACGTCCACTTCTACATCACCATTCTTTGCAATGAAAGGGACAAACGAACGGCTATTGGATGAACCATACCCGATAAAAGCCAACGCCAACGTCCACATCTGCATCGTCATTCTTGGCAATGAATGGGACAAATAAGCGGCTATTGGATGAACCACACACAGTAAAAGCCAACGCCCACTTATGCATCGCATTATTGGCAATTAAAGGGAGAAAGAAGCGGTTGTTGGATGAACCGCACACTGTAAAAGCCAACGTCCACTTCTGCATCGCCATTCTTGGCAATGAAAGGGATAAAGAATCGGTTGTTGGAAGAACCACACACTTGTCAAAAAGCCAACGTCCACTTCTGCATCGCCATTCTTGGCAATGAAAGGGACAAATAAGTTGTTATTGGATGAACCACACACTGCAAAAGCCAACGTCCACTTCTCCATCGTCGTTCTTGGCAATGAAAGGGACAAAGAAGTGGCTATTGGACAAACCACACACTGTAAAAGCCAACGTGCACTTCTCCATCGCCATTCTTGGCAATGAAAGGGACAAAGAAGCGGTTATTGGATGAACCAAACACTGTAAAAACCAACGTCCACTTCTGCATCGCCATTCTTGGCAATGAAAGGGACAAAGAAGTGGCTATTGGATGAACCACACACTGTAAAAGCCAACGTCCACTTCTGTATCGCCATTCTTGGCAATGAAACGGAGAAAGAAGCGGCTATTGGATGAACCACACATTATAAAAGCCAACATCTACTTCAACATCTTCATTCTTGGAAATGAATGGGACAAAGAATCGGCTATTGGATGAACCACATACTGTAAAAGCCAACGTCCACTTCTGCATCGCTTTCTTGGCAATGAAAGGGATGAAAAAGCGTCTTTTGGACTAACCGCAAACTAAAAAATCCAACGTCCACTTCTACATCGCCATTCTTGGCAATGAAAGGGATAAAGAAGCGGTTGTTTGACGAACCACACACTGTAAAAGTCGACGTCCACTTCTGCATCGCCATTCTTGGCAATGAAAAGGACAAAGAAGTGGCTATTGGATGAACCACACATTGTAAAAGCCAACGTCCACTTCTGCATCGCATTCTTGGTAATGAAAGGGACAAAGAAGTGGTTATTGGGTGAACCACACTGAAAAATCCGACGTCCACTTCTACATCACCATTCTTTTGCATGAAAGGGACAAACGAACGGCTATTGGATGAACCATACCCGATAAAAAAGCCAACGTCCACATCTCATCGCATCGTCATTCTTGGCAATGAATGTGACAAATAAGCGGCTATTGGATGAACCACACACTGTAAAAGCCAACGCCCACTTATGCATCGCATTATTGGCAATTAAAGGGAGAAAGAAGCGGTTGTTGGATGAACCGCACACTGTAAAAGCCAACGTCCACTTCTGCATCGCCATTCTTGGCAACGAAAGGGATAAAGAATCGGTTGTTGGAAGAACCACACACTGTCAAAGCCAACGTCCACTTCTGCATCGCCATTCTTGGCAATGAAAGGGACAAATAAGTTGTTATTGGATGAACCACACACTTGCAAAAGCCAACGTCCACTTCTCCATCGTCGTTCTTGGCAATGAAAGGGACAAAGAAGTGGCTATTGGACAAACCACACACTGTAAAAGCCAACGTGCACTTCTCCTTCGCCATTCTTGGCAATGAAAGGGACAAAGAAGCGGTTATTGGATGAACCAATCACTGTAAAAGACAACATCCACTTCTGCATCGCCATTCTTGGCAATGAAAGGGACAAAGAAGTGGCTATTGGATGAACCACACACTGTAAAAGCCAACGTCCACTTCTGCATCGCCATTCTTGGCAATGAAATCGCCATTCTTGGGAAAGGGAAAAGAAGCGGCTATTGGATGAACCGCACATTATAAAAGCCAACATCTACTTCAACATCGTCATTCTTGGAAATGAATGGGACAAAGAATCGGCTATTGGATGAACCACATACTGTAAAAGCCAACGTCCACTTCTGCATCGCATTCTTGGCAATGAAAGGGATGAAGAAGCGTCTTTTGGTCTAACCGCAAACTAAAAAATCCAACGTCCACTTCTACATCGCCATTCTTGGCAATGAAAGGGATAAAGAAGCGGTTGTTTGACGAACCACACACTGTAAAAGTCGACGTCCACTTCTGCATCGCCATTCTTGGCAATGAAAAGGACAAAGAAGTGGCTATTGGATGAACCACACATTGTAAAAGCCAACGTCCACTTCTGCATCGCATTCTTGGTAATGAAAGGGTCAAAGAAGTGGTTATTGGGTGAACCACACTGAAAAATCCGACGTCCACTTCTACATCACCATTCTTTGCAATGAAAGGGACAAACGAACGGCTATTGGATGAACCATACCCGATAAAAGCCAACGTCCACATCCAACGTCATCGTCATTCTTGGCAATGAATGGGACAAATAAGCGGCTATTGGATGAACCACACACTGTAAAAGCCAACGCCCACTTATGCATCGCATTATTGGCAATTAAAGAGAGAAAGAAGCGGTTGTTGGATGAACCGCACACTATAAAAGCCAACGTCCACTTCTCATCGCCATTCTTGGCAATGAAAAGGGATAAAGAATCGGTTGTTGGAAGAACCACACACTGTCAAAAAGCCAACGTCCACTTCTGCATCGCCATTCTTGGCAATGAAAGGGACAAATAAGTTGTTATTGGATGAACCACACACTGCAAAAGCCAACGTCCACTTCTCCATCGTCGTTCTTGGCAATGAAAGGGACAAAGAAGTGGCTATTGGACAAACCACACACTGTAAAAGCCAACGTGCACTTCTCCTTCGCCATTCTTGGCAATGAAAGGGACAAAGAAGCGGTTATTGGATGAACCAATCACTGTAAAAGACAACATCCACTTCTGCATCGCCATTCTTGGCAATGAAAGGGACAAAGAAGTGGCTATTGGATGAACCACACACTGTAAAAGCCAACGTCCACTTCTGCATCGCCATTCTTGGCAATGAAATGGAGAAAGAAGCGGCTATTGGATGAACCGCACATTATAAAAGCCAACATCTACTTCAACATCGTCATTCTTGGAAATGAATGGGACAAAGAATCGGCTATTGGATGAACCACATACTGTAAAAGCCAACGTCCACTTCTGCATCGCATTCTTGGCAATGAAAGGGATGAAGAAGCGTCTTTTTGTCTAACCGCAAACTAAAAAATCCAACGTCCACTTCTACATCGCCATTCTTGGCAATGAAAGGGATAAAGAAGCGGTTGTTTGACGAACCACACACTGCAAAAGTCGACGTCCACTTCGCATCGCCATTCTTGGCAATGAAAAGGACAAAGAAGTGGCTATTGGATGAACCACACATTGTAAAAGCCAACGTCCACTTCGCATCGCATTCTTTGGTAATGAAAGGGACAAAGAAGTGGTTATTGGGTGAACCACACACCGAAAAATCCGACGTCCACTTCTACATCACCATTTTTTGCAATGAAAGGGACAAACGAACGGCTAATGGATGAACCATACCCGATAAAAGCCACGTCCACATCTGCATCGTCATTCTTGGCAATGAATGAATGACAAATAAGCGGCTATTGGATGAACCACACACCGTAAAAAAGCCAACGCCCACTTATGCATCGCATTATTGGCAATTAAAGGGAGAAAGAAGCGGTTGTTGGATGAACCGCACACGTAAAAAAGCCAACGTCCACTTCTACATCGCCATTCTTGGCAATGAAAGGGATAAAGAATCGGTTGTTGGAAGAACCACACACTTGTCAAAAGCCAACGTCCACTTCTGCATCGCCATTCTTGGCAATGAAAGGGACAAATAAGTTGTTATTGGATGAACCACACACTGCAAAAGCCAACGTCCACTTCTCCATCGTCGTTCTTGGCAATGAAAGGGACAAAGAAGCGGCTATTGGACAAACCACACACTGTAAAAGCCAACGTCCACTTCTCCATCGCCATTCTTGGCAATGAAAGGGACAAAGAAGCGGTTATTGGATGAACCAAACACTGTAAAAGCCAACGTCCACTTCGCATCGCCATTCTTGGCAATGAAAGGGAGGGACAAGAAGTGGCTATGGCTATTGGATGAACCACACACTTTGTAAAAGCCAACGTCCACTTCGCATCGCCATTCTTGGCAATGAAAGGGACAAAGAAGCGGCTATTGGATGAACCACACATTATAAAAGCCAACATCTACTTCAACATCGCATTCTTGGAAATGAATGGGACAAAGAATCGGCTATTGGATGAACCACATACTGTAAAAGCCAACGTCCACTTCTGCATCGCATTCTTGGCAATGAAAGGGATGAAGAAGCGTCTTTTGTCTAACCGCAAACTAAAAAATCCAACGTCCACTTCTACATCGCCATTCTTGGCAATGAAAGGGATAAAGAAGCGGTTGTTTGACGAACCACACACTGTAAAAGTCGACGTCCACTTCTGCATCGCCATTCTTGGCAATGAAAAGGACAAAGAAGTGGCTATTGGATGAACCACACATTGTAAAAGCCAACGTCCACTTCGCATCGCATTCTTGGTAATGAAAGGGACAAAGAAGTGGTTATTGGGTGAACCACACTGAAAAAAAAGCCGACGTCCACTTCTACATCACCATTCTTTGCAATGAAAGGGACAAACGAACGGCTATTGGATGAACCGTACCCGATAAAAGCCAACGTCCACATCTGCATCGTCATTCTTGGCAATGAATGGGACAAATAAGCGGCTATTGGATGAACCACACACTGTAAAAGCCAACGCCCACTTATGCATCGCATTATTGGCAATTAAAGGGAGAAAGAAGCGGTTGTTGGATGAACCGCACACTTGTAAAAGCCAACGTCCACTTCGCATCGCCATTCTTGGCAATGAAAGGGATAAAGAATCGGTTGTTGGAAGAACCACACACACTGTCAAAGCCAACGTCCACTTCGCATCGCCATTCTTGGCAATGAAAGGGACAAATAAGTTGTTATTGGATGAACCACACACTTGCAAAAAAGCCAACGTCCACTTCTCCATCGTCGTTCTTGGCAATGAAAGGGACAAAGAAGTGGCTTTGACAAACCACACACTGTAAAAGCCAACGTGCACTTCTCCTTCGCCATTCTTGGCAATGAAAGGGACAAAGAAGCGGTTATTGGATGAACCAATCACTGTAAAAGACAACATCCACTTCTGCATCGCCATTCTTGGCAATGAAAGGGACAAAGAAGTGGCTATTGGATGAACCACACACTGTAAAAGCCAACGTCCACTTCTGCATCGCCATTCTTGGCAATGAAACGGAGAAAGAAGCGGCTATTGGATGAACCACACATAAAAAAGCCAACATCTACTTCAACATCGTCATTCTTGGAAATGAATGGGACAAAGAATCGGCTATTGGATGAACCACATACTGTAAAAAAAGCCAACGTCCACTTCTGCATCGCATTCTTGGCAATGAAAGGGATGAAGAAGCGTCTTTTGGTCTAACCGCAAACTAAAAAATCCAACGTCCACTTCTACATCGCCATTCTTGGCAATGAAAGGGATAAAGAAGCGGTTGTTTGACGAACCACACACTGTAAAAGTCGACGTCCACTTCTGCATCGCCATTCTTGGCAATGAAAAGGACAAAGAAGTGGCTATTGGATGAACCACACATTGTAAAAGCCAACGTCCACTTCTGCATCGCATTCTTGGTAATGAAAGGGTCAAAGAAGTGGTTATTGGGTGAACCACACTGAAAAATCCGACGTCCACTTCTACATCACCATTCTTTGCAATGAAAGGGACAAACGAACGGCTATTGGATGAACCATACCCGATAAAAGCCACGTCCACATCTGCATCGTCATTCTTGGCAATGAATGGGACAAATAAGCGGCTATTGGATGAACCACACACTGTAAAAGCCAACGCCCACTTATGCATCGCATTATTGGCAATTAAAGGGAGAAAGAAGCGGTTGTTGGATGAACCGCACACTTTAAAAAAGCCAACGTCCACTTCGCATCGCCATTCTTGGCAATGAAAGGGATAAAGAATCGGTTGTTGGAAGAACCACACACACTTGTCAAAGCCAACGTCCACTTCTGCATCGCCATTCTTGGCAATGAAAGGGACAAATAAGTTGTTATTGGATGAACCACACACCGCAAAAGCCAACGTCCACTTCTCCATCGTCGTTCTTGGCAATGAAAGGGACAAAGAAGTGGCTATTGGACAACCACACACTTTGTAAAAGCCAACGTGCACTTCTCCTTCGCCATTCTTGGCAATGAAAGGGACAAAGAAGCGGCTATTGGATGAACCAACACCGTAAAAAGCCAACGTCCACTTCTGCATCGCCATTCTTGGCAATGAAAGGGACAAAGAAGTGGCTATTGGATGAACCACACACACGTAAAAGCCAACGTCCACTTCGCATCGCCATTCTTGGCAATGAAAGGACAAAGAAGCGGCTATTGGATGAACCGCACATTATAAAAGCCAACATCTACTTCAACATCGTCATTCTTGGAAATGAAAGGGACAAAGAATCGGCTATTGGATGAACCACATTAAAAAGCCAACGTCCACTTCGCATCGCATTCTTGGCAATGAAAGGGACAAAGAAGCGGCTATTGGATGAACCGCACACTAAAAAAATCCAACGTCCACTTCTACATCGCCATTCTTGGCAATGAAAGGGATAAAGAAGCGGTTGTTTGACGAACCACACACACCGTAAAAGTCGACGTCCACTTCGCATCGCCATTCTTGGCAATGAAAAGGACAAAGAAGTGGCTATTGGATGAACCACACATTGTAAAAGCCAACGTCCACTTCGCATCGCATTCTTGGTAATGAAAGGGACAAAGAAGTGGTATTGGGTGAACCACACACTGAAAAATCCGACGTCCACTTCTACATCACCATTCTTTGCAATGAAAGGGACAAACGAACGGCTATTGGATGAACCATACCCGATAAAAGCCAACGTCCACATCTGCATCGCATCATTCTTGGCAATGAATGTGACAAATAAGCGGCTATTGGATGAACCACACACTTTAAAAAGCCAACGCCCACTTATGCATCGCATTATTGGCAATTAAAGGGAGAAAGAAGCGGTTGTTGGATGAACCGCACACTTGTAAAAGCCAACGTCCACTTCTCGCATCGCCATTCTTTGGCAATGAAAGGGATAAAGAATCGGTTGTTGGAAGAACCACACACTTGTCAAAGCCAACGTCCACTTCGCATCGCCATTCTTGGCAATGAAAGGGACAAATAAGTTGTTATTGGATGAACCACACACTTTGCAAAAGCCAACGTCCACTTCTCCATCGTCGTTCTTGGCAATGAAAGGGACAAAGAAGTGGCTATTGGACAAACCACACACTTTAAAAAGCCAACGTCCACTTCTCCATCGCCATTCTTGGCAATGAAAGGGACAAAGAAGCGGTTATTGGATGAACCAATCACTCGTAAAAGCCAACGTCCACTTCGCATCGCCATTCTTGGCAATGAAAGGGACAAAGAAGTGGCTATTGGATGAACCACACACAACCACACAAACCAACGTCCACTTCTGCATCGCCATTCTTGGCAATGAAACGGAGAAAAGAAGCGGCTATTGGATGAACCGCACATTATAAAAGCCAACATCTACTTCAACATCGTCATTCTTGGAAATGAATGGGACAAAGAATCGGCTATTGGATGAACCACATACTTCCACTTCTGCATCATCGCATTCTTGTAAAAAAGCCAACGTCCACTTCGCATCCACTTCTGCATCGCATTCTTGGCAATGAAAGGGATGAAGAAGCGTCTTTTGGTCTAACCGCAAACTAAAAAATCCAACGTCCACTTCTACATCGCCATTCTTGGCAATGAAAGGGATAAAGAAGCGGTTGTTTGACGAACCACACACTGTAAAAGTCGACGTCCACTTCTGCATCGCCATTCTTGGCAATGAAAAGGACAAAGAAGTGGCTATTGGATGAACCACACATTGTAAAAGCCAACGTCCACTTCTGCATCGCATTCTTGGTAATGAAAGGGACAAAGAAGTGGTTATTGGGTGAACCACACACGAAAAAAAAATCGACGTCCACTTCTACATCACCATTCTTTGCAATGAAAGGGACAAACGAACGGCTATTGGATGAACCATACCCGATAAAAGCCACGTCCACATCTGCATCGTCATTCTTGGCAATGAATGTGACAAATAAGCGGCTATTGGATGAACCACACACTTTGTAAAAAAAGCAACGCCCACTTATGCATCGCATTATTGGCAATTAAAGGGAGAAAGAAGCGGTTGTTGGATGAACCGCACTGCACACTTAAAAAAGCCAACGTCCACTTCTCATC
This sequence comes from Anisodus tanguticus, assembly GCA_034509755.1. Taxonomy (NCBI): domain Eukaryota; kingdom Viridiplantae; phylum Streptophyta; class Magnoliopsida; order Solanales; family Solanaceae; genus Anisodus; species Anisodus tanguticus. The sequence continues at coordinate 26,686,825 of CM067545.1, forward strand.
GCCATTCTTGGCAATGAAAGGGATAAAGAATCGGTTGTTGGAAGAACCACACACTTTGTCAAAGCCAACGTCCACTTCGCATCGCCATTCTTGGCAATGAAAGGGACAAATAAGCGTTATTGGATGAACCACACACTTTGCAAAAGCCAACGTCCACTTCTCCATCGTCGTTCTTGGCAATGAAAGGGACAAAGAAGTGGCTATTGGACAAACCACACACACCCACACAAGCCAACCAACGTGCACTTCTCCATCGCCATTCTTGGCAATGAAAGGGACAAAGAAGCGGTTATTGGATGAACCAATCACCGTAAAAAGACAACATTCCACTTCATTCTTGCATCGCCATTCTTGGCAATGAAAGGGACAAAGAAGTGGCTATTGGATGAACCACACACTTAAAAGCCAACGTCCACTTCGCATCGCCATTCTTTGGCAATGAAAGGAGAAAGAAGCGGCTATTGGATGAACCGCACATTATAAAAAAGCCAACATCTACTTCAACATCGTCATTCTTGGAAATGAAAGGGACAAAGAATCGGCTATTGGATGAACCACATACACGTAAAAAAGCCAACGTCCACTTCGCATCATCATTCTTGGCAATGAAAGGGATGAAAGAAGCGTCTTTTGGTCTAACCGCAAACTAAAAAATCCAACGTCCACTTCTACATCGCCATTCTTGGCAATGAAAGGGATAAAGAAGCGGTTGTTTGACGAACCACACACTTGTAAAGTCGACGTCCACTTCTCGCATCGCCATTCTTGGCAATGAAAAGGACAAAGAAGTGGCTATTGGATGAACCACACATTGTAAAAGCCAACGTCCACTTCGCATCGCATTCTTGGTAATGAAAGGGACAAAGAAGTGGTTATTGGGTGAACCACACTTTGAAAAATCCGACGTCCACTTCTACATCACCATTCTTTGCAATGAAAGGGACAAACGAACGGCTATTGGATGAACCATACCCGATAAAAGCCAACGTCCACATCTCGCATCGTCATTCTTGGCAATGAATGGGACAAATAAGCGGCTATTGGATGAACCACACACTTAAAAAAGCCAACGCCCACTTATGCATCGCATTATTGGCAATTAAAGGGAGAAAGAAAGGGACGAAGTTGTTGGATGAACCGCACACACTTGTAAAAGCCAACGTCCACTTCGCATCGCCATTCTTGGCAATGAAAGGGATAAAGAATCGGTTGTTGGAAGAACCACACACTCAAAGCAACGTCCACTTCGCATCGCCATTCTTGGCAATGAAAGGGACAAATAAGTTGTTATTGGATGAACCACACACTTGCAAAAAAAGCCAACGTCCACTTCTCCATCGTCGTTCTTGGCAATGAAAGGGACAAAGAAGTGGCTATTGGACAAACCACACACTTAAAAAAGCCAACGTCCACTTCTCCATCGCCATTCTTGGCAATGAAAGGGACAAAGAAGCGGTTATTGGATGAACCAACACTGTAAAAGCCAACGTCCACTTCTCCACATCGCCATTCTTGGCAATGAAAGGGACAAAGAAGTGGCTATTGGATGAACCACACACTTTGTAAAAGCCAACGTCCACTTCTTGCATCGCCATTCTTGGCAATGAAAGGGAAAAGAAAAGCGGCTATTGGATGAACCACACATTATAAAAAAAGCCAACATCTACTTCAACATCGTCATTCTTGGAAATGAATGGGACAAAGAATCGGCTATTGGATGAACCACAATGAAATGAATGGGACAAAGAATCGGGCTATTGGATGAACCACATTGTAAAGCCAACGTCCACTTCGCATCATCATTCTTGGCAATGAAAGGGATGAAGAAGTCTTTTGGAACTAACCGCAAACTAAAAAATCCAACGTCCACTTCTACATCGCCATTCTTGGCAATGAAAGGGATAAAGAAGCGGTTGTTTGATGAACCACACACCGTAAAAGTCGACGTCCACTTCTGCATCGCCATTCTTGGCAATGAAAAAGACAAAGAAGTGGCTATTGGATGAACCACACATTGTAAAAGCCAACGTCCACTTCTACGCATCGCATTCTTGGTAATGAAAGGGACAAAGAAGTGGTTATTGGGTGAACCACACTTTGAAAAATCCGACGTCCACTTCTACATCACCATTCTTTGCAATGAAAGGGACAAACGAACGGCTATTGGATGAACCATACCCGATAAAAGCCAACGTCCACATCTCGTACATCGTCATTCTTGGCAATGAATGGACAAATAAGCGGCTATTGGATGAACCACACACCGTAAAAAAAAACGCCCACTTATGCATCGCATTATTGGCAATTAAAGGGAGAAAGAAGCGGTTGTTGGATGAACCGCACACACTTTGTAAAAAAAGCCAACGTCCACTTCTCCATCGCCATTCTTATTCAATGAAAGGGATAAAGAATCGGTTGTTGGAAGAACCACACACTTGTCAAAAAGCCAACGTCCACTTCGCATCGCCATTCTTGGCAATGAAAGGGACAAATAAGCGTTATTGGATGAACCACACACTTTGCAAAACGCCAACGTCCACTTCTCCATCGTCGTTCTTGGCAATGAAAGGGACAAAGAAGTGCTATTGGACAAACCACACAACTTGTAAAAGCCAACGTCCACTTCTCCATCGCCATTCTTGGCAATGAAAGGGACAAAGAAGCGGTTATTGGATGAACCAATCACTGTAAAAGCCAACGTCCACTTCTGCATCGCCATTCTTGGCAATGAAAGGGACAAAGAAGTGGCTATTGGATGAACCACACACTAAAAACCACACACCAAAAGCCAACGTCCACTTCTGCATCGCCATTCTTGGCAATGAAAGGGAGAAAGAAGCGGCTATTGGATGAACCACACATTATAAAAGCCAACATCTACTTCAACATCGTCATTCTTGGCAATGAAAGGGACAAAGAATCGGCTATTGGATGAACCACACACTCGTAAAAGCCAACGTCCACTTCGCATCGCATTCTTGGCAATGAAAGGGATGAAAAAGCGTCTTTTGGATGAACCACAAACTAAAAAATCCAACGTCCACTTCTACATCGCCATTCTTGGCAATGAAAGGGATAAAGAAGCGGTTGTTTGACGAACCACACACTGTAAAAGTCGACGTCCACTTCTACATCGCCATTCTTGGCAATGAAAAGGACAAAGAAGTGGCTATTGGATGAACCACACATTGTAAAAGCCAACGTCCACTTCGCATCGCATTCTTGGTAATGAAAGGGAAAAGAAGTGGTTATTGGGTGAACCACACAAAGAAGTGGTTATTGAAAAATCCGACGTCCACTTCTACATCACCATTCTTTGCAATGAAAGGGACAAACGAACGGCTATTGGATGAACCGTACCCGATAAAAGCCAACGTCCACATCTGCATCGTCATTCTTGGCAATGAATGGACAAAGAAGCGGCTATTGGATGAACCACACACTGTAAAAGCCAACGCCCACTTATGCATCGCATTATTGGCAATTAAAGGGAGAAAGAAGCGGTTGTTGGATGAACCGCACACACATTGTAAAAAAGCCAACGTCCACTTCTGCATCGCCATTCTTGGCAATGAAAGGGATAAAGAATCGGTTGTTGGAAGAACCACACACTTCAAAGCCAACGTCCACTTCGCATCGCCATTCTTCTTCTTGGCAATGAAAGGGACAAATAAGTTGTTATTGGATGAACCACACACGCCATTCTTGCAAAAGCCAACGTCCACTTCTCCATCGTCGTTCTTGGCAATGAAAGGGACAAAGAAGCGGCTATTGGACAAACCACACACTTTGTAAAAGCCAACGTCCACTTCTTCTCCCGCCATTCTTGGCAATGAAAGGGACAAAGAAGCGGTTATTGGATGAACCAATCACATCGTAAAAGCCAACGTCCACTTCTCATCGCCGCATTCTTTCTTGGCAATGAAAGGGACAAAGAAGTGGCTATTGGATGAACCACACACTTAAAAAGCCAACGTCCACTTCGCATCGCCATTCTTGGCAATGAAAGGGAGAAAGAAGCGGCTATTGGATGAACCGCACATTATAAAAGCCAACATCTACTTCTTCAACATCGTCATTCTTGGAAATGAATGGGACAAAGAATCGGCTATTGGATGAACCACACACCACACTAAAAAAGCCAACGTCCACTTCGCATCGCATTCTTGGCAATGAAAGGGACAAAGAAGCGGCTATTGGATGAACCAAACTAAAAAATCCAACGTCCACTTCTACATCGCCATTCTTGGCAATGAAAGGGATAAAGAAGCGGTTGTTTGACGAACCACACACACGTAAAAAAGTCGACGTCCACTTCGCATCGCCATTTTGGCAATGAAAAGGACAAAGAAGTGGCTATTGGATGAACCACACATTGTAAAAGCCAACGTCCACTTCGCATCGCATTCTTGGTAATGAAAGGGACAAAGAAGTGGTTATTGGGTGAACCACACTGAAAAAAATCCGACGTCCACTTCTACATCACCATTCTTTGCAATGAAAGGGACAAACGAATGGCTATTGGATGAACCATACCCGATAAAAGCCAACGTCCACATCTCATCGTCATTCTTGGCAATGAATGGACAAATAAGCGGCTATTGGATGAACCACACACACTGTAAAAAAAACGCCCACTTATGCATCGCATTATTGGCAATTAAAGGGAGAAAGAAGCGGTTGTTGGATGAACCACACACCGTAAAAAAGCCAACGTCCACTTCTCGCATCGCCATTCTTGGCAATGAAAGGGATAAAGAATCGGTTGTTGGAAGAACCACACACTTTAAAAGCCAACGTCCACTTCGCATCGCCATTCTTCTTGGCAATGAAAGGGACAAATAAGTTGTTATTGGATGAACCACACACTTAAAAAAGCCAACGTCCACTTCTCCATCGTCGTTCTTGGCAATGAAAGGGACAAAGAAGCGGCTATTGGATGAACCACACACCGTAAAAGCCAACGTCCACTTCTCCATCGCCATTCTTGGCAATGAAAAAGGACAAAGAAGCGGTTATTGGATGAACCACACACCTATAAAAGCCAACGTCCACTTCGCATCGCATTCATTCTTGGCAATGAAAGGGACAAAGAAAAGTGGCTATTGGATGAACCACACACACTTTGTAAAAGCCAACGTCCACTTCGCATCGCCATTCTTGGCAATGAAAGGGACAAAGAAGCGGCTATTGGATGAACCACACACTATAAAAGCCAACGTCCACTTCTACATCGCCATTCTTGGCAATGAAAGGGACAAAGAAGGGAACTATTGGATGAACCACACCTTGTAAAAGCCAACGTCCACTTCTGAACCATCCAACGTCCATTCGCCATTCTTGGCAATGAAGGACAAAGAAGTGGCTATTGGATGAACCACACACTTGTAAAAGCCAACGTCCACTTCTCGCATCGCCATTCTTGGCAATGAAAGGGACAAAGAAGCGGTTATTGGATGAACCACACACCGTTGTAAAAAAGCCAACGTCCACATTCTTGGCAATGAAAGGGACAAAGAAGTCTTGGAACCACACAAACGTCCACTTCTCAAAGAATGAAAGGGACAAAGAAGTGGCTATTGTTGGATGAACCACACACTGTAAAAAGCCAACGTCCACTTCGCATCGCCATTCTTGGCAATGAAAGGGACAAAGAAGCGGCTATTGGATGAACCACACACCGTAAAAAGCCAACGTCCACTTCTAACATCGTCATTCTTGGCAATGAAAGGGACAAAGAATCGGCTATTGGATGAACCACACACACTGTAAAAGCCAACGTCCACTTCTCATCGCATTCTTGGCAATGAAAGGGATGAAAAAAGCGGCTATTGGATGAACCGCACACTAAAAAAAAGCCAACGTCCACTTCTACATCGCCATTCTTGGCAAAAAAAAGGGATAAAGAAGCGGTTGTTTGACGAACCACACACCGTAAAAGCCGACGTCCACTTCTCCATCGCCATTCTTGGCAATGAAAAGGACAAAGAAGTGGCTATTGGATGAACCACACACTGTAAAAGCCAACGTCCACTTCTTCATCGCATTCTTGGTAATGAAAGGGACAAAGAAGTGGTTATTGGGTGAACCACACTTTGAAAAATCCGACGTCCACTTCTACATCACCATTCTTTGCAATGAAAGGGACAAACGAACGGCTATTGGATGAACCACACCCGATAAAAGCCAACGTCCACATCTCGCATCGTCATTCTTGGCAATGAATGGGACAAAGAAGCGGCTATTGGATGAACCACACACCGTAAAAAAGCCAACGCCCACTTATGCATCGCATTATTGGCAATTAAAGGGAGAAAGAAGCGGTTGTTGGATGAACCACACACGTAAAAAAGCCAACGTCCACTTCTACATCGCCATTCTTGGCAATGAAAGGGATAAAGAATCGGTTGTTGGAAGAACCACACACTTGTAAAAGCCAACGTCCACTTCTCGCATCGCCATTCTTGGCAATGAAAGGGACAAATAAGTTGTTATTGGATGAACCACACACTTTGCAAAAGCCAACGTCCACTTCTCCATCGTCGTTCTTGGCAATGAAAGGGACAAAGAAGTGGCTATTGGACAAACCACACACCGTAAAAAAAGCCAACGTCCACTTCTCCTCGCCATTCTTGGCAATGAAAGGGACAAAGAAGCGGTTATTGGATGAACCAATCACTTTGTAAAAGCCAACGTCCACTTCTCGCATCGCCATTCTTGGCAATGAAAGGGACAAAGAAGTGGCTATTGGATGAACCACACACCGTAAAAAGCCAACGTCCACTTCGCATCGCCATTCTTGCAATGAAAATGGAGAAAAGAAGCGGCTATTGGATGAACCACACATTATAAAAGCCAACGTCCACTTCAACATCATCATTCTTGGAAATGAAAAGGGACAAAGAAGGCTCGGCTATTGGATGAACCACATACGTAAAAGCCAACGTCCACTTCAAAGCACATCGCATTCTTGGCAATGAAAGGGATGAAGAAGCGTCTATTGGATGAACCACACCATTGTAAAAGCCAACGTCCACTTCTACATCGCCATTCTTGGCAATGAAAGGGATAAAGAAGCGGTTGTTTGACGAACCACACACTTTAAAAAAAAAGTCGACGTCCACTTCGCATCGCCATTCTTGGCAATGAAAAGGACAAAGAAGTGGCTATTGGATGAACCACACATTGTAAAAGTCAACGTCCACTTCTGCATCGCATTCTTGGTAATGAAAGGGACAAAGAAGTGGTTATTGGGTGAACCACACTGAAAAATCCGACGTCCACTTCTACATCACCATTCTTTGCAATGAAAGGGACAAACGAACGGCTATTGGATGAACCACCCGATAAAAGCCAACGTCCACATCTGCATCGTCATTCTTGGCAATGAATGGGACAAAGAAGCGGCTATTGGATGAACCACACACTGTAAAAGCCAACGCCCACTTATGCATCGCATTATTGGCAATTAAAGGGAAAAAAGCGGTTGTTGGATGAACCACACACTACAAAAAGCCAACGTCCACTTCTGCATCGCCATTCTTGGCAATGAAAGGGATAAAGAATCGGTTGTTGGATGAACCACACACTTGTCAAAAGCCAACGTCCACTTCTACATCGCCATTCTTGGCAATGAAAGGGACAAATAAGTTGTTATTGGATGAACCACACACTGCAAAAGCCAACGTCCACTTCTCCATCGTCATTCTTGGCAATGAAAGGGACAAAGAAGCGGCTATTGGACAAACCACACACTTTGTAAAAGCCAACGTCCACTTCTCCTTCGCCATTCTTCTTGGCAATGAAAGGGACAAAGAAGCGGTTATTGGATGAACCAATCACCTGTAAAAAAGCCAACGTCCACTTCGCATCGCCATTCTTGGCAATGAAAGGAGAAAGAAGTGGCTATTGGATGAACCACACACCGTAAAAGCCAACGTCCACTTCGCATCGCCATTCTTGGCAATGAAAGGGACAAAGAAGCGGCTATTGGATGAACCACACATTATAAAAGCCAACGTCCACTTCAACATCATCATTCTTGGCAATGAAAGGGACAAAGAATCGGCTATTGGATGAACCACACACTTTGTAAAAAAGCCAACGTCCACTTCGCATCGCATTCTTTGGCAATGAAAGGGATGAAAAGAAGTCTTTTGGATGAACCACACAAACTAAAAAATCCAACGTCCACTTCTACATCGCCATTCTTGGCAATGAAAGGGATAAAGAAGCGGTTGTTTGACGAACCACACACACGTAAAAGTCGACGTCCACTTCTCGCATCGCCATTCTTGGCAATGAAAAGGACAAAGAAGTGGCTATTGGATGAACCACACATTGTAAAAGCCAACGTCCACTTCGCATCGCATTCTTGGTAATGAAAGGGACAAAGAAGGGCTATTGGGTGAACCACACTGAAAAATCCGACGTCCACTTCTACATCACCATTCTTTGCAATGAAAGGGACAAACGAACGGCTATTGGATGAACCATACCCGATAAAAGCCAACGTCCACATCTGCATCATCATCATTCTTGCAATGAATGGGACAAAGAAGCGGCTATTGGATGAACCACACACTTGTAAAAAAGCCAACGCCCACTTATGCATCGCATTATTGGCAATTAAAGGGAGAAAGAAGCGGTTGTTGGATGAACCGCACACTGTAAAAGCCAACGTCCACTTCTGCATCGCCATTCTTGGCAATGAAAGGGATAAAGAATCGGTTGTTGGAAGAACCACACACTTGTCAAAGCCAACGTCCACTTCTGCATCGCCATTCTTGGCAATGAAAGGGACAAATAAGCGTTATTGGATGAACCACACACTTGCAAAAAGCCAACGTCCACTTCTCCATCGTCGTTCTTGGCAATGAAAGGGACAAAGAAGTGGCTATTGGACAAACCACACACTATAAAAGCCAACGTGCACTTCTCCATCGCCATTCTTGGCAATGAAAGGGACAAAGAAGCGGTTATTGGATGAACCAATCACTGTAAAAGCCAACGTCCACTTCTGCATCGCCATTCTTGGCAATGAAAGGGACAAAGAAGTGGCTATTGGATGAACCACACACTGTAAAAGCCAACGTCCACTTCTGCATCGCCATTCTTGGCAATGAAACGGAGAAAGAAGCGGCTATTGGATGAACCGCACATTATAAAAGCCAACATCTACTTCAACATCGTCATTCTTGGAAATGAAAGGGACAAAGAATCGGCTATTGGATGAACCACATACTGTAAAAGCCAACGTCCACTTCTCGCATCGCATTCTTGGCAATGAAAGGGACAAAAGCGGCTATTGGATGAACCACACAACTAAAAAATCCAACGTCCACTTCTACATCGCCATTCTTGGCAATGAAAGGGATAAAGAAGCGGTTGTTGTTTGACGAACCACACACCGTAAAAAGTCGACGTCCACTTCTGCATCGCCATTCTTGGCAATGAAAAGGACAAAGAAGTGGCTATTGGATGAACCACACATTGTAAAAGCCAACGTCCACTTCTGCATCGCATTCTTGGTAATGAAAGGGACAAAGAAGTGGCTATTGGGTGAACCACACTACGAAAAATCCGACGTCCACTTCTACATCACCATTCTTTGCAATGAAAGGGACAAACGAACGGCTATTGGATGAACCATACCCCGATAAAAGCCAACGTCCACATTCTGCATCGTCATTCTTGGCAATGAATGGGACAAATAAGCGGCTATTGGATGAACCACACAACTTGTAAAAGCCAACGCCCACTTATGCATCGCATTATTGGCAATTAAAGGGAGAAAGAAGCGGTTGTTGGATGAACCGCACACTAAAAAAGCCAACGTCCACTTCTCATCGCCATTCTTGGCAATGAAAGGGATAAAGAATCGGTTGTTGGAAGAACCACACACTTCAAAGCCAACGTCCACTTCATCCATTCTTGGCAATGCATCGCCATTCTTGGCAATGAAAGGGACAAATAAAAGGGACAAAGAAGCGTTATTGGATGAACCACACACTTTGCAAAAGCCAACGTCCACTTCTCCATCGTCGTTCTTGGCAATGAAAGGGACAAAGAAGCGGCTATTGGATGAACCACACACTTTGTAAAAAAGCCAACGTCCACTTCTCCTTCGCCATTCTTGGCAATGAAAGGGACAAAGAAGCGGTTATTGGATGAACCACACACCGTAAAAGCCAACGTCCACTTCTCGCATCGCCATTCTTGGCAATGAAAGGGACAAAGAAGTGGCTATTGGATGAACCACACACCGTAAAAAAGCCAACGTCCACTTCGCATCGCCATTCTTGGCAATGAAAAGGGACAAAGAAGCGCTATTGGATGAACCACACACATGAACCTAAAAAGCCAACGTCCACTTCTACATCGTCATTCTTGGCAATGAAAGGGACAAAGAAGCGGCTATTGGATGAACCACACACACTAAAAAGCCAACGTCCACTTCTTCATCGCATTCTTGGCAATGAAAGGGACAAAGAAGCGGCTATTGGATGAACCGCACACTAAAAAAGCCAACGTCCACTTCTACATCGCCATTCTTGGCAATGAAAGGGATAAAGAAGCGGTTGTTTGACGAACCACACACTTTGTAAAAAAAGTCGAAAGCGTCCACTTCGCATCGCCATTCTTGGCAATGAAAAGGACAAAGAAGTGGCTATTGGATGAACCACACATTGTAAAAGCCAACGTCCACTTCGCATCGCATTCTTGGTAATGAAAGGGACAAAGAAGTGGCTATTGGGTGAACCACACACTGAAAAAAATCCGACGTCCACTTCTACATCACCATTCTTTGCAATGAAAGGGACAAACGAACGGCTATTGGATGAACCACACCCGATAAAAGCCAACGTCCACATCTGCATCGTCATTCTTGGCAATGAATGGGACAAAGAAGCGGCTATTGGATGAACCACACACTTGTAAAAAAAACGCCAACGCCCACTTATGCATCGCATTATTGGCAATTAAAGGGAGAAAGAAGCGGTTGTTGGATGAACCACACACTAAAAAGCCAACGTCCACTTCGCATCGCCATTCTTGGCAATGAAAGGGATAAAGAATCGGTTGTTGGAAGAAGAATCGGTTGTTGGAAGAACCACACACTGTATTGGAAACACACACTTGTAAAAGCCAACGTCCACTTCTACATCGCCATTCTTGGCAATGAAAGGGACAAATAACCTGTTATTGGATGAACCACACACTGCAAAAGCCAACGTCCACTTCTCCATCGCCGTTCTTGGCAATGAATGGGACAAAGAAGCGGCTATTGGATGAACCACACACTGTAAAAGCCAACGTCCACTTCTCCATTCGCATCGCCATTCTTGGCAATGAAAGGGACAAAGAAGCGGTATTGGATGAACCACACACTAAAAAAAGCCAACGTCCACTTCTACATCGCCATTCTTGGCAATGAAAGGGACAAAGAAGTGGTTAAACCACACAAAGTAAAAGCCAACGTCCACTTCTTCGCATCGCCATTCTTGGCAATGAAAGGGACAAAGAAGTGGCTATTGGATGAACCACACATATTGGATCGCCATTCTTGAAAACACAAAGAAGTGGTATTGGATGAAAAAAAGCCAACGTCCACTTCTACATCGCCATTCTTGGCAATGAAAGGGACAAAGAAGCGGCTATTGGATGAACCACACACTAAAAAAAGCCAACGTCCACTTCTACATCGCCATTCTTGGCAATGAAAGGGACAAAGAAAAGAAGGCTATTGGATGAACCACACACTTTAAAAAAAGCCAACGTCCACTTCTCATCGCCATTCTTGGCAATGAAAGGGACAAAGAAGTGGCTATTGGATGAACCACACACTATAAAAGCCAACGTCCACTTCTGCATCGCCATTCTTGGCAATGAAAGGGACAAAGAAGCGGTTGTTGGATGAACCAACACACTTTGTAAAAAAACGTCCACTTCTCATCGCCATTCTTGGCAAATGAAAGGGACAAAGAAGTTGCTATTGGATGAACCACACACTAAAAGCCAACGTCCACTTCTGCATCGCCATTCTTGGCAATGAAAGGGACAAAGAAGCGGCTATTGGATGAACCACACACTATAAAAGCCAACGTCCACTTCTACATCGCATTCTTGGCAATGAAAGGGACAAAGAAGTGGCTATTGGATGAACCACACTAAAAAAAGCCAACGTCCACTTCTGCATCGCCATTCTTGGCAATGAAAGGGACAAAGAAGCGGCTATTGGATGAACCACACACTGAAAAATCCAACGTCCACTTCTACATCGCCATTCTTGGCAATGAAAGGGACAAAGAAGCGGTTGTTTGACGAACCACACACTGTAAAAGTCGACGTCCACTTCTGCATCGCCATTCTTGGCAATGAAAAGGACAAAGAAGTGGCTATTGGATGAACCACACATTGTAAAAAAAGCAACGTCCACTTCTCATCATCGCATTCTTGGTAATGAAAGGGACAAAGAAGTGGCTATTGGGTGAACCACACTGAAAAATCCGACGTCCACTTCTACATCACCATTCTTTGCAATGAAAGGGACAAACGAACGGCTATTGGATGAACCGCACACTATAAAAGCCAACGTCCACATCTGCATCGTCATTCTTGGCAATGAATGGGACAAAGAAGCGGCTATTGGATGAACCACACACCGTAAAAAAGCCAACGCCCACTTATGCATCGCATTATTGGCAATTAAAGGGAGAAAGAAGCGGTTGTTGGATGAACCACACATAAAAGCCAACGTCCACTTCGCATCGCCATTCTTGGCAATGAAAGGGATAAAGAATCGGTTGTTGGAAGAACCACACACTTGTCAAAGCCAACGTCCACTTCTCATCGCCATTCTTGGCAATGAAAGGGACAAATAAGTGTTATTGGATGAACCACACACCGCAAAAAAGCCAACGTCCACACTCTCCAACGTCCACTTCTCGTCGTTCTTGGCAATGAAAGGGACAAAGAAGCGGCTATTGGACAAACCACACACTTTAAAAAGCCAACGTCCACTTCTCATCGCCATTCTTGGCAATGAAAGGGACAAAGAAGCGGCTTATTGGATGAACCACACACTTGTAAAAGCCAACGTCCACTTCTCGCATCGCCATTCTTGGCAATGAAAGGGACAAAGAAGTGGCTATTGGATGAACCACACACTCGTAAAAGCCAACGTCCACTTCTCGCATCGCCATTCTTGGCAATGAAAAAGGGACAAAAAGCGGCTATTGGATGAACCACACAAAGAAGCGGCTAAAAGCCAACGTCCACTTCAACATCACATCGCCATTCTTGGCAATGAAAGGGACAAAGAAGCGGCTATTGGATGAACCACACACCTGTAAAAGCCAACGTCCACTTCGCATCGCCATTCTTGGCAATGAAAGGGACAAAAGCGTTTTTGGATGAACCAACCGCAAACTAAAAAGCCAACGTCCACTTCTACATCGCCATTCTTGGCAATGAAAGGGATAAAGAAGCGGTTGTTGGATGAACCACACACCGTAAAAAGTCGACGTCCACTTCTCGCATCGCCATTCTTGGCAATGAAAAGGACAAAGAAGTGGCTATTGGATGAACCACACATTGTAAAAGCCAACGTCCACTCCACGCATCGCATTCATTGGTAATGAAAGGGACAAAGAAGTGGCTATTGGGTGAACCACACCACGTCCACTTCTAAAAATCCAAAGACGTCCACTCCACTCTACATCACCATTCTTTGCAATGAAAGGGACAAACGAACGGCTATTGGATGAACCACACCCGATAAAAGCCAACGTCCACATCTCGCATCGTCATTCTTGGCAATGAATGGGACAAAGAAGCGGCTATTGGATGAACCACACACTTTGTAAAAAAGCCAACGCCCACTTATGCATCGCATTCTTGGCAATTAAAGGGAGAAAGAAGCGGTTGTTGGATGAACCACACACTGTAAAAGCCAACGTCCACTTCGCATCGCCATTCTTGGCAATGAAAGGGATAAAGAATCGGTTGTTGGAAGAACCACACACACGTCAAAAGCCAACGTCCACTTCGCATCGCCATTCTTGGCAATGAAAGGGACAAATAAGTGGTTATTGGATGAACCACATTGTAAAAAGCCAACGTCCACTTCTCCATCGCATTCTTGGCAATGAAAGGGACAAAGAAGCGGCTATTGGATGAACCACACACTAAAAAAAGCCAACGTCCACTTCTCCATCGCCATTCTTGGCAATGAAAGGGACAAAGAAGCGGTTATTGGATGAACCACACACTTGTAAAAGCCAACGTCCACTTCTCGCATCGCCATTCTTGGCAATGAAAGGGACAAAGAAGATGGCTATTGGATGAACCACACACTTTTCTTGGCAATGAAAGGGACAAAGAAAAGCCAACGTCCAACGTCCACTTCTACATCGCCATTCTTGGCAATGAAAGGGACAAAGAAGCGGCTATTGGATGAACCACACACTATAAAAGCCAACGTCCACTTCGCATCGCCATTCTTGGCAATGAAAGGGACAAAGAAGTGGCTATTGGATGAACCACACACTTGTAAAAAAGCCAACGTCCACTTCTCATCGCCATTCTTGGCAATGAAAGGGACAAAGAAGCGGCGCTTGGATGAACCACACACTTTAAAAAGCCAACGTCCACTTCTCATCATCGCATTCTTGGCAATGAAAGGGACAAAGAAGCGCTATTGGATGAACCACACACCCACTCGCGCAAATGAAAGGGACAAAGCCACCACACTTCTCACGTCCACTTCGCTTCATCGCCATTCTTGGCAATGAAAGGGACAAAGAAGCGGCTATTGGATGAACCACACACTGTAAAAGCCAACGTCCACTTCTACATCGCATTCTTGGCAATGAAAGGGACAAAGAAGTGGCTATTAGATGAACCACACTAAAAAAAATCCGAACGTCCACTTCTACATCACCATTCTTGGCAATGAAAGGGACAAAAAGGGACGAAGCGGCTATTAGATGAACGATACACGGTAAAAGCCAACGTCCACTTCTACATCGCCATTCTTGGCAATGAAAGGGATAAAGAAGCGGTTGTTTGACGAACCACACACCGTAAAAGTCGACGTCCACTTCTGCATCGCCATTCTTGGCAATGAAAAAGGACAAAGAAGTGGCTATTGGATGAACCACACATTGTAAAAGCCAACGTCCACTTCTGCATCGCATTCTTGGTAATGAAAGGGACAAAGAAGTGGCTATTGGGTGAACCACACTGAAAAATCCGACGTCCACTTCTACATCACCATTCTTTGCAATGAAAGGGACAAACGAACGGCTATTGGATGAACCACACCCCGATAAAAGCCAACGTCCACATCTCGCATCGTCATTCTTGGCAATGAATGGGACAAAGAAGCGGCTATTGGATGAACCACACACTGTAAAAGCCAACGCCCACTTATGCATCGCATTATTGGCAATTAAAGGGAGAAAGAAGCGGTTGTTGGATGAACCACACACCGTATAAGCCAACGTCCACTTCTGCATCGCCATTCTTGGCAATGAAAGGGATAAAGAATCGGTTGTTGGAAGAACCACACACTTGTCAAAGCCAACGTCCACACTTCCAACTTCACACTTCGCATCGCCATTCTTGGCAATGAAAGGGACAAATAAGTTGTTATTGGATGAACCACACACTGCAAAAGCCAACGTCCACTTCTCCATCGTCGTTCTTGGCAATGAAAGGGACAAAGAAGTGGCTATTGGACAAACCACACACTGTAAAAGCCAACGTCCACTTCTCCATCGCCATTCTTGGCAATGAAAGGGACAAAGAAGCGGTTATTGGATGAACCACACACTGTAAAAGCCAACGTCCACTTCTGCATCGCCATTCTTGGCAATGAAAGGGACAAAGAAGTGGCTATTGGATGAACCACACACTTGTAAAAGCCAACGTCCACTTTCTTGCATCGCCATTCTTGGCAATGTCCACTTCTGGATCGCCATTCTTGGCAATGAAAGGGACAAAGAAGCGGCTATTGGATGAACCACACATTATAAAAAGCCAACGTCCACTTCTTCAACATCGCATCATTCTTGGCAATGAAAGGGACAAAGAAGTCGGCTATTGGATGAACCACACACCACATCTTGTAAAAAAGCCAACGTCCACTTCGCACTTCGTCATCTTCTTGGCAATGAAAGGGATGAAGAAGCGTCTATTGGATGAACCAACAAACTAAAAAAAAAGCCAACGTCCACTTCTACATCGCCATTCTTGGCAATGAAAGGGATAAAGAAGCGGTTGTTTGATGAACCACACACTGTAAAAGTCGACGTCCACTTCTGCATCGCCATTCTTGGCAATGAAAAGGACAAAGAAGTGGCTATTGGATGAACCACACATTGTAAAAGCCAACGTCCACTTCGCATCGCATTCTTGGTAATGAAAGGGACAAAGAAGTGGCTATTGGGGAACCACACTTGAAAAATCCGACGTCCACTTCTACATCACCATTCTTTGCAATGAAAGGGACAAACGAACGGCTATTGGATGAACCGTACCCTATAAAAGCCAACGTCCACATCTGCATCGTCATTCTTGGCAATGAATGGGACAAAGAAGCGGCTATTGGATGAACCACACACTATAAAAGCCAACGCCCACTTATGCATCGCATTATTGGCAATTAAAGGGAGAAAGAAGCGGTTGTTGGATGAACCACACACTATAAAAGCCAACGTCCACTTCTGCATCGCCATTCTTGGCAATGAAAGGGATAAAGAATCGGTTGTTGGAAGAACCACACACTTTGTAAAAGCCAACGTCCACTTCTGCATCGCCATTCTTGGCAATGAAAGGGACAAATAAGTGTTATTGGATGAACCACACACTGCAAAAGCCAACGTCCACTTCTCCATCGTCGTTCTTGGCAATGAAAGGGACAAAGAAGTGGCTATTGGATGAACCACACACCGTAAAAAGCCAACGTCCACTTCTCATCGCCATTCTTGGCAATGAAAGGGACAAAGAAGCGGCTATTGGATGAACCACACAATGAAAGGGACAAAAGCCAACGTCCACTTCGCAACATTCTTCATCGCATTCTTGGCAATGAAAGGGACAAAGAAGTGGCTATTGATGAACCACACTAAAAAGCCAACGTCCACTTCGCAATCGCATTCTTGGCAATGAAAGGGACAAAGAAGTGGCTATCCACTTCCGAAACGTCCCACTTCCATCACCATTCTTGGCAATGAAAGGGACAAACGAAAAGCGGCTATTAGATGAACGATACACGATAAAAGCCAACGTCCACTTCTACATCGCCATTCTTGGCAATGAAAGGGATAAAGAAGCGGTTGTTTGACGAACCACACACTGTAAAAGTCGACGTCCACTTCTGCATCGCCATTCTTGGCAATGAAAAGGACAAAGAAGTGGCTATTGGATGAACCACACATTGTAAAAGCCAACGTCCACTTCTACATCGCATTCTTGGTAATGAAAGGGACAAAGAAGTGGCTATTGGGTGAACCACACTAAAAAATCCGACGTCCACTTCTACATCACCATTCTTTGCAATGAAAGGGACAAACGAACGGCTATTGGATGAACCGTACCCGATAAAAGCCAACGTCCACATCTGCATCGTCATTCTTGGCAATGAATGGGACAAAGAAGCGGCTATTGGATGAACCACACACTGTAAAAGCCAACGCCCACTTATGCATCGCATTATTGGCAATTAAAGGGAGAAAGAAGCGGTTGTTGGATGAACCGCACACTGTAAAAGCCAACGTCCACTTCTGCATCGCCATTCTTGGCAATGAAAGGGATAAAGAATCGGTTGTTGGAAGAACCACACACTTTCAAAGCCAACGTCCACTTTTGCATCGCCATTCTTGGCAATGAATGTGACAAAAAAGCGGCTATTGGATGAACCACACACTGTAAAAGCCAACGTCCACTTCTCCATCGCGTTCTTGGCAATGAAAGGGACAAAGAAGCGGCTATTGGACAAACCACACACTTGTAAAAGCCAACGTCCACTTCTCATCGCCATTCTTGGCAATGAAAGGGACAAAGAAGCTTGGCAATGAAAGGGACAAAGAAGCGGTGGATGAACCACACACAAAAGTAAAAAGCCAACGTCCACTTCTCATCGCCATTCTTGGCAATGAAAGGGACAAAGAAGTGGCTATTGGATGAACCACACACCGTAAAAAGCCAACGTCCTTCTTCATCCATTCTTGGCAATGAAAGGGACAAAGAAGCGGCTATTGGATGAACCACACACTTGTAAAAATCCAACGTCCACTTCTCCATCGCATTCTTGGCAATGAAAGGGACAAAGAAGTGGCTATTGGATGAACCACACACTATAAAAGCCAACGTCCACTTCTGCATCGCCATTCTTGGCAATGAAAGGGACAAAGAAAAGAAGCGGCTATTGGATGAACCACACACTATAAAAGCCAACGTCCACTTCTGCATCGCATTCTTGGCAATGAAAGGGACAAAGAAGTGGCTATTGGATGAACCACACACTAAAAAAGCCAACGTCCACTTCTGCATCGCCATTCTTGGCAATGAAAGGGACAAAGAAGCGGCTATTGGATGAACCACACACTGAAAAATCCAACGTCCACTTCTACATCGCCATTCTTGGCAATGAAAGGGATAAAGAAGCGGTTGTTTGACGAACCACACACTGTAAAAGTCGACGTCCACTTCTGCATCGCCATTCTTGGCAATGAAAAGGACAAAGAAGTGGCTATTGGATGAACCACACATTGTAAAAGCCAACGTCCACTTCGCATCGCATTCTTGGTAATGAAAGGGACAAAGAAGTGGCTATTGGGTGAACCACACACGAAAAAAATCCGACGTCCACTTCTACATCACCATTCTTTGCAATGAAAGGGACAAACGAACGGCTATTGGATGAACCATACCGATAAAAGCCAACGTCCACATCTCATCGTCATCGTCATTCTTGGCAATGAATGGGACAAAGAAGCGGCTATTGGATGAACCACACACTGTAAAAGCCAACGCCCACTTATGCATCGCATTATTGGCAATTAAAGGGAGAAAGAAGCGGTTGTTGGATGAACCACACTTTGTAAAAGCCAACGTCCACTTCTACATCGCCATTCTTGGAAATGAAAGGGATAAAGAATCGGTTGTTGGAAGAACCACACACTTTGTCAAAGCCAACGTCCACTTCTGCATCGCCATTCTTGGCAATGAAAGGGACAAATAAGTTGTTATTGGATGAACCACACACTGCAAAAGCCAACGTCCACTTCTCCATCGTCGTTCTTGGCAATGAAAGGGACAAAGAAGCGGCTATTGGACAAACCACACACTGTAAAAGCCAACGTCCACTTCTCATCGCCATTCTTGGCAATGAAAGGGACAAAGAAGCGGCTTATTGGATGAACCACCACACACGTAAAAGCCAACGTCCACTTCTATCGCATCGCATTCTTGGCAATGAAAGGGACAAAAAAGCGGCTATTTGGATGAAACCACACTCTTGTGTAAAAGCCAACGTCCACTTCTACATCGCCATTCTTGGCAATGAAAGGGACAAAGAAGTGGGCTATTGGATGAACCACACACCTTTGTAAAAGCCAACGTCCACTTCTCATCGCCATTCTTGGCAATGAAAGGGACAAAGAAAAGCGGCTTATTGGATGAACCACACACTGTAAAAAAGCCAACGTCCACTTCGCATCGCCATTCTTGGCAATGAAAGGGACAAAGAAGTGGTTATTGGATGAAACCACACACTTTGTAAAAGCCAACGTCCACTTCGCATCGCCATTCTTGGCAATGAAAGGGACAAAGAAGCGGCTATTGGATGAACCACACACATAAAAAAGCCAACGTCCACTTCTTCATCGCATTCTTGGCAATGAAAGGGACAAAGAAGTGGCTATTGGATGAACCACACACTAAAAAGCCAACGTCCACTTCTATCGCATTCTTGGCAATGAAAGGGACAAAGAAGCGGCTATTTTGGATGAACCACACACTAAAAAAGCCAACGTCCACTTCTACATCGCCATTCTTGGCAATGAAAGGGATAAAGAAGCGGTTGTTTGACGAACCACACACCGTAACCACACACTAAAAGTCGACGTCCACTTCGCATCGCCATTCTTGGCAATGAAAAGGACAAAGAAGTGGCTATTGGATGAACCACACACATGTAAAAGCCAACGTCCACTTCGCATCGCATTCTTGGTAATGAAAAGGGACAAAGAAGTGGCTATTGGGTGAACCACACACACTAAAAAAATCCGACGTCCACTTCTACATCACCATTCTTTGCAATGAAAGGGACAAACGAACGGCTATTGGATGAACCATACCCGATAAAAGCCAACGTCCACATCTGCATCGTCATTCTTGGCAATGAATGGGACAAAGAAGCGGCTATTGGATGAACCACACACTGTAAAAGCCAACGCCCACTTATGCATCGCATTATTGGCAATTAAAAAGGGAGAAAGAAGCGGTTGTTGGATGAACCACACACTATAAAAGCCAACGTCCACTTCTGCATCGCCATTCTTGGCAATGAAAGGGATAAAGAATCGGTTGTTGGAAGAACCACACACTTTCAAAGCCAACGTCCACTTCTGCATCGCCATTCTTGGCAATGAAAGGGACAAATAAGTTGTTATTGGATGAACCACACACTGCAAAAGCCAACGTCCACTTCTCCATCGTCGTTCTTGGCAATGAAAGGGACAAAGAAGTGGCTATTGGACAAACCACACACTGTAAAAGCCAACGTGCACTTCTCCTTCGCCATTCTTGGCAATGAAAGGGACAAAGAAGCGGTTATTGGATGAACCAAAACATTGTAAAAGCCAACGTCCACTTCGCATCGCCATTCTTGGCAATGAAAGGGACAAAGAAGTGGCTATTGGATGAACCACACACTGTAAAAGCCAACGTCCACTTCTGCATCGCCATTCTTGGCAATGAAACGGACAAAGAAGCGGCTATTGGATGAACCGCACATTATAAAAGCCAACATCTACTTCAACATCGTCATTCTTGGAAATGAATGGGACAAAGAATCGGCTATTGGATGAACCACATACTGTAAAAGCCAACGTCCACTTCTACATCGCATTCTTGGCAATGAAAGGGATGAAAAAGCGTCTTTTGGTCTAACCGCAAACTAAAAAATCCAACGTCCACTTCTACATCGCCATTCTTGGCAATGAAAGGGATAAAGAAGCGGTTGTTTGACGAACCACACACTGTAAAAAGTACGTCCACTTCTGCATCGCCATTCTTGGCAATGAAAAGGACAAAGAAGTGGCTATTGGATGAACCACACATTGTAAAAGCCAACGTCCACTTCTGCATCGCATTCTTGGTAATGAAAGGGACAAAGAAGTGGTTATTGGGTGAACCACACTGAAAAATCCGACGTCCACTTCTACATCACCATTCTTTGCAATGAAAGGGACAAACGAACGGCTATTGGATGAACCATACCCGATAAAAGCCAACGTCCACATCTGCATCGTCATTCTTGGCAATGAATGGGACAAATAAGCGGCTATTGGATGAACCACACACTTGGATGAACCAAAAAAGTAAAAGCCAACGCCCACTTATGCATCGCATTATTGGCAATTAAAGGGAGAAAGAAGCGGTTGTTGGATGAACCGCACACTGTAAAAGCCAACGTCCACTTCTGCATCGCCATTCTTGGCAATGAAAGGGATAAAGAATCGGTTGTTGGAAGAACCACACACTGTCAAAGCCAACGTCCACTTCTGCATCGCCATTCTTGGCAATGAAAGGGACAAATAAGCTGTTATTGGATGAACCACACACTGCAAAAGCCAACGTCCACTTCTCCATCGTCGTTCTTGGCAATGAAAGGGACAAAGAAGCGGCTATTGGACGAACCAAACACTGTAAAAAGCCAACGTCCACTTCTGCATCGCCATTCTTGGCAATGAAATGGACAAAGAAGCGGCTACAAAGAAGCGGCTATTGGATGAACCACACACTGTAAAAGCCAACGTCCACTTCTGCATCGCATTCTTGGCAATGAAAGGGACAAAGAAGTGGCTATTAGATGAACCACACTAAAAAAACCGATGTCCACTTCGACATCACCATTCTTGGCAATGAAAGGGACAAACGAGCGGCTATTAGATGAACGATACACGATAAAAGCCAACGTCCACTTCTACATCGCCATTCTTGGCAGTGAAAGGGATAAAGAAGCGGTTGTTTGACGAACCACACACTGTAAAAGTCGACGTCCACTTCTGCATCGCCATTTTTGGCAATGAAAAGGACAAAGAAGTGGCTATTGGATGAACCACACATTGTAAAAGCCAACGTCCACTTCGCATCGCATTCTTGGTAATGAAAGGGACAAAGAAGTGGCTATTGGGTGAACCACACTTGAAAAATCCGACGTCCACTTCTACATCACCATTCTTTGCAATGAAAGGGACAAACGAACGGCTATTGGATGAACCATACCCATATATAAAAGCCAACGTCCACATCCGCATCGTCATTCTTGGCAATGAATGGGACAAAGAAGCGGCTATTGGATGAACCACACACTTTGTAAAAAAGCCAACGCCCACTTATGCATCGCATTATTGGCAATTAAAGGGAGAAAGAAGCGGTTGTTGGATGAACCGCACACCTATAAAAGCCAACGTCCACTTCTCGCATCGCCATTCTTGGCAATGAAAGGGATAAAGAATCGGTTGTTGGAAGAACCACACACTTTGTCAAAGCCAACGTCCACTTCTTCGCATCGCATTCTTGGCAATGAAAGGGACAAATAAGCGTTATTGGATGAACCACACACTTTGCAAAAGCCAACGTCCACTTCTCCATCGTCGTTCTTGGCAATGAAAGGGACAAAGAAGCGGCTATTGGACAAACCACACACTGTAAAAGCCAACGTGCACTTCTCCTCGCCATTCTTGGCAATGAAAGGGACAAAGAAGCGGTTATTGGATGAACCAAACACTTGTAAAAGCCAACGTCCACTTCTGCATCGCCATTCTTGGCAATGAAAGGGACAAAGAAGTGGCTATTGGATGAACCACACACTTTGTAAAAATCCAACGTCCATTGGATGAACCACACAAAAGCCAACGTCCACTTCTGCATCGCCATTGGAAAAAAGAACTGCCAACGTCCACTTCTGCATCGCCATTCTTGGCAATGAAAGGGACAAAGAAGCGGCTATTGGATGAACCGCACACACATATAAAAGCCAACATCTACTTCAACATCGTCATTCTTGGAAATGAAAGGGACAAAGAATCGGCTATTGGATGAACCACATACTGTAAAAGCCAACGTCCACTTCTGCATCGCATTCTTGGCAATGAAAGGGATGAAGAAGCGTCTTTTGGTCTAACCGCAAACTAAAAATTCAAACGTCCACTTCTACATCGCCATTCTTGGCAATGAAAGGGATAAAGAAGCGGTTGTTTGACGAACCACACACTGTAAAAGTCGACGTCCACTTCTGCATCGCCATTCTTGGCAATGAAAAGGACAAAGAAGTGGCTATTGGATGAACCACACATTGTAAAAGCCAACGTCCACTTCTGCATCGCATTCTTGGTAATGAAAGGGACAAAGAAGTGGTTATTGGGTGAACCACACTAAAAAATCCGACGTCCACTTCTACATCACCATTCTTTGCAATGAAAGGGACAAACGAACGGCTATTGGATGAACCATACCCGATAAAAGCCAACGTCCACATCTCGCATCGTCATTCTTGGCAATGAATGGACAAATAAGCGGCTATTGGATGAACCACACACTTTGTAAAAGCCAACGCCCACTTATGCCGCATTATTGGCAATTAAAGGGAGAAAGAAGCGGTTGTTGGATGAACCGCACACTGTAAAAGCCAACGTCCACTTCTACATCGCCATTCTTGGCAATGAAAGGGATAAAGAATCGGTTGTTGGAAGAACCACACACTTTGTCAAAGCCAACGTCCACTTCTCGCATCGCCATTCTTGGCAATGAAAGGGACAAATAAGTTGGACAAATAAGCTATTGGATGAACCACACACTTTGCAAAAGCCAACGTCCACTTCTCCATCGTCGTTCTTGGCAATGAAAGGGACAAAGAAGTGGCTATTGGACAAACCACACACTGTAAAAGCCAACGTGCACTTCTCCTTCGCCATTCTTGGCAATGAAAGGGACAAAGAAGCGGTTATTGGATGAACCAATCACACTAAAAAGCCAACGTCCACTTCTCGCATCGCCATTCTTGGCAATGAAAGGGACAAAGAAAGTGGCTATTGGATGAACCACACACTGTAAAAAAGCCAACGTCCACTTCTGCATCGTCATTCTTGGCAATGAAACGGAGAAAGAAGCGGCTATTGGATGAACCGCACATTATAAAAGCCAACATCTACTTCAACATCGTCATTCTTGGAAATGAATGGGACAAAGAATCGGCTATTGGATGAACCACATACTGTAAAAGCCAACGTCCACTTCTGCATCGCATTCTTGGCAATGAAAGGGATGAAAAAGCGTCTTTTGGATCTAACCGCAAACTAAAAAAAGCCAACGTCCTCTTCTACATCGCCATTCTTGGCAATGAAAGGGATAAAGAAGCGGTTGTTTGACGAACCACACACTGTAAAAGTCGACGTCCACTTCTGCATCGCCATTCTTGGCAATGAAAAGGACAAAGAAGTGGCTATTGGATGAACCACACATTGTAAAAGCCAACGTCCACTTCTGCATCGCATTCTTGGTAATGAAAGGGACAAAGAAGTGGCTTATTGGGTGAACCACACTTTGAAAAATCCGACGTCCACTTCTACATCACCATTCTTTTTGCAAATGAAAGGGACAAACGAACGGCTATTGGATGAACCATACCCGATAAAAAAGCCAACGTCCACATCTGCATCGTCATTCTTGGCAATGAATGGACAAATAAGCGGCTATTGGATGAACCACACACTGTAAAAGCCAACGCCCACTTATGCATCGCATTATTGGCAATTAAAGGGAGAAAGAAGCGGTTGTTGGATGAACCGCACACTGTAAAAGCCAACGTCCACTTCTGCATCGCCATTCTTGGCAATGAAAGGGATAAAGAAAATCGGTTGTTGGAAGAACCACACACTGTCAAAGCCAACGTCCACTTCTGCATCGCCATTCTTGGCAATGAAAGGGACAAATAAGTTGTTATTGGATGAACCACACACTGCAAAAGCCAACGTCCACTTCTCCATCGTCGTTCTTGGCAATGAAAGGGACAAAGAAGCGGCTATTGGACAAACCACACACTGTAAAAGCCAACGTGCACTTCTCCTTCGCCATTCTTGGCAATGAAATGGACAAAGAAGCGGTTATTGGATGAACCAACACTTTAAAAAGCCAACGTCCACTTCTCGCATCGCCATTCTTGGCAATGAAAGGGACAAAGAAGTGGCTATTGGATGAACCACACACTATAAAAGCCAACGTCCACTTCGCATCGCCATTCTTGGCAATGAAAGGGACAAAAAGCGGCTATTGGATGAACCGCACATTATAAAAGCCAACGTCTACTTCAACATCGCATTCTTGGAAATGAATGGGACAAAGAATCGGCTATTGGATGAACCACATACTAAAAAAAGCCAACGTCCACTTCGCATCGCATTCTTGGCAATGAAAGGGATGAAGAAGCGTCGTCTTTTGTCTAACCGCAAACTAAAAAATCCAACGTCCACTTCTACATCGCCATTCTTGGCAATGAAAGGGATAAAGAAGCGGTTGTTTGATGAACCACACACTGTAAAAGTCGACGTCCACTTCTGCATCGCCATTCTTGGCAATGAAAAGGACAAAGAAGTGGCTATTGGATGAACCACACATTGTAAAAGCCAACGTCCACTTCTGCATCGCATTCTTGGTAATGAAAGGGACAAAGAAGTGGTTATTGGGTGAACCACACTGAAAAATCCGACGTCCACTTCTACATCACCATTCTTTGCAATGAAAGGGACAAACGAACGGCTATTGGATGAACCATACCCGATAAAAGCCAACGTCCACATTCTGCATCATCGTCATTCTTGGCAATGAATGTGACAAATAAGCGGCTATTGGATGAACCACACACTGTAAAAGCCAACGCCCACTTATGCATCGCATTATTGGCAATTAAAGGGAGAAAGAAGCGGTTGTTGGATGAACCGCACACTGTAAAAGCCAACGTCCACTTCTGCATCGCCATTCTTGGCAATGAAAGGGATAAAGAATCGGTTGTTGGAAGAACCACACACTTGTCAAAGCCAACGTCCACTTCGCATCGCCATTCTTGGCAATGAAAGGGACAAATAAGCTGTTATTGGATGAACCACACACTGCAAAAGCCAACGTCCACTTCTCCATCATTGATTCTTCTTGGCAATGAAAGGGACAAAGAAGCGGCTATTGGATGAACCACACACTGTAAAAGCCAACGTCCACTTCTGCATCGCCATTCTTGGCAATGAAAGGGACAAAGAAGCGGCTATTGGATGAACCACACACTGTAAAAGCCAACGTCCACTTCAAAGAAGTGGCTATTGGATCGCATTCTTGGCAATTCTTGGCAATGAAAGGGACAAAGAAGTGGCTATTAGATGAACCACACTAAAAAATCCGATGTCCACTTCGACATCACCATTCTTGGCAATGAAAGGGACAAACGAGCGGCTATTAGATGAACGATACACGATAAAAGCCAACGTCCACTTCTACATCGCCATTCTTGGCAATGAAAGGGATAAAGAAGCGGTTGTTTGACGAACCACACACTGTAAAAGTCGACGTCCACTTCTGCATCGCCATTTTTGGCAATGAAAAGGACAAAGAAGTGGCTATTGGATGAACCACACATTGTAAAAGCCAACGTCCACTTCGCATCGCATTCTTGGTAATGAAAGGGACAAAGAAGTGGCTATTGGGTGAACCACACTTGAAAAATCCGACGTCCACTTCTACATCACCATTCTTTGCAATGAAAGGGACAAACGAACGGCTATTGGATGAACCGTTCCCTATAAAAGCCAACGTCCACATCTGCATCGTCATTCTTGGCAATGAATGGGACAAAGAAGCGGCTATTGGATGAACCACACACTTTAAAAGCCAACGCCCACTTATGCATCGCATTATTGGCAATTAAAGGGAGAAAGAAGCGGTTGTTGGATGAACCACACACTGTAAAAGCCAACGTCCACTTCTGCATCGCCATTCTTGGCAATGAAAGGGATAAAGAATCGGTTGTTGGAAGAACCACACACTTTGTCAAAGCCAACGTCCACTTCTCATCGCCATTCTTGGCAATGAAAGGGACAAATAAGTTGTTATTGGATGAACCACACACAATCGCAAAAAGCCAACGTCCACTTCTCCATCGTTTCTTGGCAATGAAAGGGACAAAGAAGCGGCTATTGGACAAACCACACACTTGTAAAAAAGCAACGTCACTTCTCATTCGCCATTCTTGGCAATGAAAGGGACAAAGAAGCGGTATTGGATTGATGAACCACACACTGTAAAAGCCAACGTCCACTTCGCATCGCCATTCTTGGCAATGAAAGGGACAAAAAAGTGGCTATTGGATGAACCACACACTATAAAAAGCCAACGTCCACTTCGCATCGCCATTCTTGGCAATGAAAGGGACAAAGAAGCGGCTATTGGATGAACCACACATTGTAAAAGCCAACGTCCACTTCTCGCATCGCCATTCTTGGCAATGAAAGGGACAAAGAAGTGGTTATTGGATGAACCACACACTTTAAAAAGCCAACGTCCACTTCGCATCGCCATTCTTGGCAATGAAAGGGACAAAGAAGCGGCTATTGGATGAACCACACATATAAAAGCCAACGTCCACTTCAACATCGTCATTCTTGGAAATGAATGGGACAAAGAATCGGCTATTGGATGAACCACATACGTAAAAAGCCAACGTCCACTTCCCATCGTCCACTCTGCATCGCATTCTTGGCAATGAAAGGGATGAAGAAGCGTCTTTTGGTCTAACCGCAAACTAAAAAAAAGCCAACGTCCACTTCTACATCGCCATTCTTGGCAATGAAAGGGATAAAGAAGCGGTTGTTTGACGAACCACACACTTTAAAAAAGTCGACGTCCACTTCGCATCGCCATTCTTGGCAATGAAAAGGACAAAGAAGTGGCTATTGGATGAACCACACATTGTAAAAGCCAACGTCCACTTCGCATCGCATTCTTGGTAATGAAAGGGACAAAGAAGTGGTTTTGGGTGAACCACACTTTGAAAAATCCGACGTCCACTTCTACATCACCATTCTTTGCAATGAAAGGGACAAACGAACGGCTATTGGATGAACCACACCCTAAAAAGCCAACGTCCACATCGCATCGTCATTCTTGGCAATGAATGGGACAAAGAAGCGGCTATTGGATGAACCACACATTGTAAAAGCCAACGCCCACTTATGCATCGCATTATTGGCAATTAAAGGGAGAAAGAAGCGGTTGTTGGATGAACCACACACTTTGTAAAAAAGCCAACGTCCACTTCTACATCGCCATTCTTGGCAATGAAAGGGACAAAGAATCGGCTATTGGATGAACCACACACTTTAAAAGCCAACGTCCACTTCTCGCATCGCCATTCTTGGCAATGAAAGGGACAAAGAAGCGGCTATTGGATGAACCACACACCGTAAAAGCCAACGTCCACTTCTCCATCGCCATTCTTGGCAAATGAAAGGGACAAAGAAAAGCGGCTATTGGATGAACCACACATGAACCACACATGTAAAAGCCAACGTCCACTTCTCGCATCGCCATTCTTGGCAATGAAAGGGACAAAGAAGCGGCTATTGTTGATGAACCACACACCGTAAAAGCCAACGTCCACTTCGCATCGCCATTCTTGGCAATGAAAGGGACAAAGAAGTGGCTATTGGATGAACCACACATTGTAAAAAGCCAACGTCCACTTCGCATCGCATTCTTGGCAATGAAAGGGACAAAGAAGCGGCTATTGGATGAACCACACACTTGTAAAAAGCCAACGTCCACTTCTACATCGCCATTCTTGGCAATGAAAGGGACAAAGAAAAGCGGCTATTGGATGAACCACACACACTATAAAAGCCAACGTCC
The DNA here is from genome assembly GCA_034509755.1 of Anisodus tanguticus. Lineage (NCBI taxonomy): Eukaryota > Viridiplantae > Streptophyta > Magnoliopsida > Solanales > Solanaceae > Anisodus > Anisodus tanguticus. The sequence goes on from CM067545.1 coordinate 26,716,009, forward strand.
ACTTCTACATCGCCATTCTTGGCAATGAAAGGGACAAAGAAGTGGCTATTGGATGAACCACACACTTAAAAAAGCCAACGTCCACTTCTCCATCGCCATTCTTGGCAATGAAAGGGACAAAGAAGCGGCTATTGGATGAACCACACACTAAAAAGCCAACGTCCACTTCTACATCGCCATTCTTGGCAATGAAAGGGACAAAGAAAAAATCGGTATTGGATGAACCACACACTTGTAAAAAAAAGCCAACGTCCACTTCTACATCGCCATTCTTGGCAATGAAAGGGACAAAGAAGTGGCTATTGGATGAACCACACACTATAAAAGCCAACGTCCACTTCTCATCGCCATTCTTGGCAATGAAAGGGACAAAGAAGCGGCTATTGGATGAACCACACATTGTAAAAAAGCCAACGTCCACTTCTCGCATCGCCATTCTTGGCAATGAAAGGGACAAAGAAGTGGTTATTGGATGAACCACACACTTGTAAAAGCCAACGTCCACTTCGCATCGCCATTCTTGGCAATGAAAGGGACAAAGAAGCGGCTATTGGATGAACCACACATTATAAAAGCCAACGTCCACTTCAACATCGCATTCTTGGCAATGAAAGGGACAAAGAATCGGCTATTGGATGAACCACACTACTAAAAAGCCAACGTCCACTTCGCATCGCATTCTTGGCAATGAAAGGGACAAAGAAGCGTATTGGATGAACCACACACTACTAAAAAAAAGCCAACGTCCACTTCTACATCGCCATTCTTGGCAATGAAAGGGATAAAGAAGCGGTTGTTTGACGAACCACACACCGTAAAAAGTCGACGTCCACTTCTTCGCATCGCCATTCTTGGCAATGAAAAGGACAAAGAAGTGGCTATTGGATGAACCACACATTGTAAAAAAGCCAACGTCCACTTCGCATCGCATTCTTGGTAATGAAAGGGACAAAGAAGTGGTTATTGGATGAACCACACATCACCATTCTTGGAAAAAAAGAAGCGACGTCCACTTCTACATCACCATTCTTTGCAATGAAAGGGACAAAGAAGCGGCTATTGGATGAACCACACACCCATAAAAGCCAACGTCCACTTCGCATCGTCATTCTTCTTGGCAATGAAAGGACAAAGAAGCGGCTATTGGATGAACCACACATTGTAAAAAAGCCAACGTCCACTTATGCATCGCATTCGCATTCTTGGCAATGAAAGGGACAAAGAAGCGGCTGTTGGATGAACCACACTAAAAAAAATCCAACGTCCGTCCACTTCTACATCACCATTCTTTGCAATGAAAGGGACAAACGAATGGCTATTGGATGAACCACACACACGTAAAAGCCAACGTCCACATTCTGCATCGTCATTCTTGGCAATGAAAGGGACAAAGAAGCGGCTATTGGATGAACCACACACTTTGTAAAAGCCAACGCCCACTTATGCATCGCATTCTTGGCAATTAAAGGGAGAAAGAAGCGGTTGTTGGATGAACCACACATTGTAAAAGCCAACGTCCACTTCTGCATCGCCATTCTTGGCAATGAAAGGGATAAAGAAGCGGTTGTTGGATGAGAACCACACACTGTCAAAGCCAACGTCCACTTCTGCATCGCCATTCTTGGCAATGAAAGGGACAAATAAGTTGTTATTGGATGAACCACACACTGCAAAAGCCAACGTCCACTTCTCCATCGTCGTTCTTGGCAATGAAAGGGACAAAGAAGCGGCTATTGGACAAACCACACACTTGTAAAAAGCCAACGTCCACATCTCCTCGCGCCATTCTTGGCAATCTTGGCAATGAAAGGGAAAAAGAAGCGGTTATTGGATGAACCACACACTTGTAAAAAGCCAACGTCCACTTCTGCATCGCCATTCTTGGCAATGAAAGGGACAAAGAAGTGGCTATTGGATGAACCACACACTGTAAAAGCCAACGTCCACTTCTGCATCGCCATTCTTGGCAATGAAAGGGACAAAGAAATGGCTATTGGATGAACCACACATTGTAAAAGCCAACGTCCACTTCTCATCGCCATTCTTGGCAATGAAAGGGACAAAGAAGCAAGCGGCTTTGGATGAACCACACACTCGTAAAAAAGCCAACGTCCACTTCTCCATCGCCATTCTTGGCAATGAAAGGGACAAAAAGCGGCTATTGGATGAACCACACACTATAAAAGCCAACGTCCACTTCGCATCATCATTCTTGGCAATGAAAGGACAAAGAAGCGGCTATTGGATGAACCACATACTATAAAAAAAGCCAACGTCCACTTCTTCGCTCGCCATTCTTGGCAATGAAAGGGACAAAGAAGCGGTTGTTGGATGAACCACACACTATAAAAGCCAACGTCCACTTCTGCATCGCCATTTTTGGCAATGAAAGGGACAAAGAAGCGGCTATTGGATGAACCACACATTGTAAAAGCCAACGTCCACTTCTCGCATCGCCATTCTTGGCAATGAAAGGGACAAAGAAGCGGCTATTGGATGAACAAACACGTAAAAATCCAACGTCCACTTCTACATCGCCATTCTTGGCAATGAAAGGGATAAAGAAGCGGTTGTTTGACGAACCACACACTAAAAACACCGTCGACGTCCACTTCGCGCCATTCTTGGCAATGAAAAGGACAAAGAAGTGGCTATTGGATGAACCACACATTGTAAAAGCCAACGTCCACTTCTGCATCGCATTCTTGGTAATGAAAGGGACAAAGAAGTGGCTATTGGGTGAACCACACTGAAAAATCCGACGTCCACTTCTACATCACCATTCTTTGCAATGAAAGGGACAAACGAACGGCTATTGGATGAACCATACCCGATAAAAGCCAACGTCCACATCTGCATCGTCATTCTTGGCAATGAATGGGACAAATAAGCGGCTATTGGATGAACCACACACTGTAAAAGCCAACGCCCACTTATGCATCGCATTATTGGCAATTAAAGGGAGAAAGAAGCGGTTGTTGGATGAACCGCACACTGTAAAAGCCAACGTCCACTTCTGCATCGCCATTCTTGGCAATGAAAGGGATAAAGAATCGGTTGTTGGAAGAACCACACACTTTGTCAAAAGCCAACGTCCACTTCGCATCGCCATTCTTGGCAATGAAAGGGACAAATAAGTGGTTATTGGATGAACCACACACTACCAACGTCCACTTCTCAAAAAAGCCAACGTCCACTTCTCCATCGTCATTCTTGGCAATGAAAGGGACAAAGAAGCGGCTATTGGACAAACCACACACACGTAAAAGCCAACGTCCACTTCTAAAAGCCAACGTCCATTCGCCGCCATTCTTGGCAATGAAAGGGACAAAGAAGCGGCTATTGGATGAACCACACACTTGTAAAAGCCAACGTCCACTTCTTGCATCGCCTTCTTGGCAATGAAAGGGACAAAGAAGTGGCTATTGGATGAACCACACACTTTGTAAAAGCCAACGTCCACTTCTGCATCGCATTCTTGGCAATGAAAGGGACAAAAGAAGCGGCTATTGGATGAACCACACACTTTTTGTAAAAAGCCAACGTCCACTTCACATCGCCATTCTTGGCAATGAAAGGGACAAAGAAGCGGCTATTGGATGAACCACACACTGTAAAAGCCAACGTCCACTTCGCATCGCCATTCTTGGCAATGAAAGGGACAAAGAAGTGGTTATTGGATGAACCACACACTTGTAAAAAATCCAACGTCCACTTCTCCATCATCATTCTTGGCAATGAAAGGGACAAAGAAGTGGCTATTGGATGAACCACACACGCGTTCTTGGTGAAAATTGGATGAACCACACACTTGTAAAAGCCAACGTCCACTTCTGCATCGCCATTCTTGGCAATGAAAGGGACAAAAGAAGCGGCTATTGGATGAACCACACATTATAAAAGCCAACGTCCACTTCATCATCGCCATTCTTGGCAATGAAAAAGGGACAAAGAAGCGGCTATTGGATGAACCACACACTTAAAAGCCAACGTCCACTTCTACATCGCATTCTTGGCAATGAAAGGGACAAAAAATGGCTATTGGATGAACCACACACTATAAAATCCAACGTCCACTTCTGCATCGCCATTCTTGGCAATGAAAGGGACAAAGAAGCGGCTATTGGATGAACCACACACTTGTAAAAAGCCAACGTCCACTTCTGCATCGCCATTCTTGGCAATGAAAGGGACAAAGAAGCGGTTGTTGGATGAACCACACACTTTAAAAGCCAACGTCCACTTCTCCATCGCCATTCTTGGCAATGAAAGGGACAAAGAAGTGGTTATTGGATGAACCACACACTATAAAAGCCAATCCTTCGCATCCATTCATCATCATTCTTGGCAATGAAAAACAAAGAAGCGGCTATTGGATGAACCACATACTATAAAAGCCAACGTCCACTTCTCGCATCGCCATTCTTGGCAATGAAAGGGACAAAGAAGCGGCTATTGGATGAACCACACACTTAAAAAGCCAACGTCCACTTCTTCATCATCGCATTCTTGGCAATGAAAGGGACAAAGAAGCGGCTATTGGATGAACCACACATTGTAAAAGCCAACGTCCACTTCGCATCGCCATTCTTGGCAATGAAAGGGACAAAGAAGCGGCTATTTTGGTCTGAACCGCAAACTAAAAAATCCAACGTCCACTTCTACATCGCCATTCTTGGCAATGAAAGGGATAAAGAAGCGGTTGTTTGACGAACCACACACTGTAAAAGTCGACGTCCACTTCTGCATCGCCATTCTTGGCAATGAAAAGGACAAAGAAGTGGCTATTGGATGAACCACACATTGTAAAAGCCAACGTCCACTTCTGCATCGCATTCTTGGTAATGAAAGGGACAAAGAAGTGGCTATTGGGTGAACCACACTAAAAAATCCGACGTCCACTTCTACATCACCATTCTTCTTTGCATGAAAGGGACAAACGAACGGCTATTGGATGAACCACACCGATAAAAGCCACGTCCACATCTGCATCGTCATTCTTGGCAATGAATGTGACAAATAAGCGGCTATTGGATGAACCACACACTGTAAAAGCCAACGCCCACTTATGCATCGCATTATTGGCAATTAAAGGGAGAAAGAAGCGGTTGTTGGATGAACCGCACACTGTAAAAGCCAACGTCCACTTCTGCATCGCCATTCTTGGCAATGAAAGGGATAAAGAATCGGTTGTTGGAAGAACCACACACTGTCAAAGCCAACGTCCACTTCTGCATCGCCATTCTTGGCAATGAAAGGGACAAATAAGTTGTTATTGGATGAACCACACACTGCAAAAGCCAACGTCCACTTCTCCATCGTCGTTCTTGGCAATGAAAGGGACAAAGAAGCGGCTATTGGACGAACCAAACACTGTAAAAGCCAACGTCCACTTCTGCATCGCCATTCTTGGCAATGAAAGGGACAAAGAAGCGGCTATTGGATGAACCAAACACTGTAAAAGCCAACATCCACTTCTGCATCGCCATTCTTGGCAATGAAAGGGACAAAGAAGTGGCTATTGGATGAACCACACACTTTGTAAAAAAAAACGTCCACTTCGCATCGCATTCTTGGCAATGAAAAGGGACAAAAAATGGCTATTGGACAAACCACACACTATAAAATCCAACATCCACTTCTGCATCGCCATTCTTGGCCATGAATGGGACAAAGAAGCGACTAATGGATGAAATACACAACGTCCACTTCTGCAATGCATTTTTGGCAATGATAGGGACAAAAAAGCAATTGTTGGACGAACCACACACTGTAAAAGATAATGTCCACTTCTCCATCGCCATTCTAGGCAAAGAAAGGGACAGAAAAGCTGATATTGGACGAACCGCACACTATAAAAGCCAACGTCCACTTCTGCATCATCATTCTTGGCAATGAATGGGACAAAGAAGCGGCTATTAGATGAACCACATACTATAAAACCAACGTCTACTTCTGCATCGCATTCTTGGTAATTAAAGGGACAAAGAAGCGGTTGTTGGATGAACCGCACACTATAAATGTCAACGTCCACTGCTGCATCACCATTCTTGGCAATGAAAGGGACAAAGAAGCGGCTATTGGATGAACCACACATTATAAAAGCCAACGTCTACTTCTACATCGTCATTCTTGGAAATGAAAGGGGACAAAGAATCGGCTATGGGATGAACCACACACTTTGTAAAAGCCAACGTCCACTTCGCATCGCCATTCTTGGCAATGAAAGGGATAAAGAATCGGTTGTTGGATGAACCACACACTGTCAAAAAGCCAACGTCCACTTCTCGCATCGCCATTCTTGGCAATGAAAGGGACAAATAAGAAAGGGACAAATAAGCTGTTATTGGATGAACCACACACTGCAAAAGCCAACGTCCACTTCTCCATCGCCGTTCTTGGCAATGAAAGGGACAAAGAAGCGGCTATTGGACAAACCACACACTGTAAAAGCCAACGTCCACTTCTGCATCGCCATTCTTGGCAATGAAAGGGACAAAGAAGCGGCTATTGGATGAACCAAACACTGTAAAAGCCAACGTCCACTTCTGCATCGCCATTCTTGGCAATGAAAGGGACAAAGAAGTGGTTATTGGATGAACCACACACTGTAAAAGCCAACGTCCACTTCTGCATCGCATTCTTGGCAATGAAAGGGACAAAGAAGTGGCTATTAGATGAACCACACTAAAAAATCCGATGTCCACTTCGACATCACCATTCTTGGCAATGAAAGGGACAAATGAGCGGCTATTAGATGAACGATACACTATAAAAGCCAACGTCCACTTCTACATCGCCATTCTTGGCAATGAAAGGGATAAAGAAGCGGTTGTTTGACGAACCACACACTGTAAAAGTCGACGTCCACTTCTACATCGCCATTCTTGGCAATGAAAAGGACAAAGAAGTGGCTATTGGATGAACCACACATTGTAAAAGCCAACGTCCACTTCTGCATCGCATTCTTGGTAATGAAAGGGACAAAGAAGTGGCTATTGGGTGAACCACACTGAAAAATCCGACGTCCACTTCTACATCACCATTCTTTGCAATGAAAGGGACAAACGAACGGCTATTGGATGAACCGTACCGATAAAAGCCAACGTCCACATCTGCATCGTCATTCTTGGCAATGAATGGGACAAAGAAGCGGCTATTGGATGAACCACACACTGTAAAAGCCAACGCCCACTTATGCATCGCATTATTGGCAATTAAAGGGAGAAAGAAGCGGTTGTTGGATGAACCGCAACACGTAAAAATCCAACGTCCACTTCCAACGTCCACATCGCCATTCTTGGCAATGAAAGGGACAAATAAGATGTCATTGGATGAACGACACACTGCAAAAGCCAATGTCCACTTCTCCATCGTCATTCTTGGCAATGAAAGGGACAAAGAAGCGGCTATTGGACAAACCACACACTGTAAAAGCCAACGTCCACTTCTCTCATCGCCATTCTTGGCAATGAAAGGGACAAAGAAGCGGCTATTGGATGAACCAAACACTGTAAAAGCCAACGTCCACTTCTGCATCGCCATTCTTGGCAATGAAAGGGACAAAGAAGTGGCTATTGGATGAACCACACACTGTAAAAGCCAACCACTTCGCCGCCATTCTTCTCATCGCATTCTTGGCAATGAAAGGGAGAAAGAAGCGGATATTAGATCAACCGCACATTATAAAATCCAACATCTACTTCAACATCGTCATTCTTGGAAATGAATGAGACAAAGAATAGGCTATTGGATGAACCACATAATGTAAAACCCAACGTCCACTTCTGCATCTCATTCTTGGCAATGAAAGGGACAAAAAAGTGGCTATTGGATGAACTATTGGACAACCACACACTATAAAATCCAAAATCGCCACTTCTGCATCGCCATTCTTGGCCATGAATGGGACAAAGAAGCGACTAATGGATGAAATACACATTGTAAAAGCCAACACCCACTTATGCATCGCATTATTGGCAATTAAAGGGAGAAAGAAGCGGTTGTTGGATGAACCGCACACTGTAAAAGCCAACGTCCACTTCTGCATCGCCATTCTTGGCAATGAAAGGGATAAAGAATCGGTTGTTGGAAGAACCACACACTTGTCAAAGCCAACGTCCACTTCTGCATCGCCATTCTTGACAATGAAAGGGACAAATAAGCTGTTATTGGATGAACCACACACTGCAAAAGCCAACGTCCACTTCTCCATCGTCGTACTTGGCAATGAAAAGGACAAAGAAGCGGCTATTGGAGAAACCACACACTGTAAAAGCTAACGTGCACTTCTCCTTCGCCATTCTTGGCAATGAAAGGGACAAAGAAGCGGTTATTGGACGAACCAAACACTGTAAAAGCCAACGTCCACTTCTGCATCGCCATTCTTGGCAATGAAAGGGACAAAGAAGTGGCTATTGGATGAACCACACACTGTAAAAGCCAACGTCCACTTCTCGCATCGCCATTCTTGGCAATGAAAGGGAGAAAGAAACGGCTATTGGATGAACCGCACATTATAAAAGCCAACGTCTACTTCTACATCGTCATTCTTGGAAATGAATTGGACAAAGAATCGGCTATTGGATGAACCACATACTGTAAAAGCCAACGTCCACATCTGCATCGTCATTCTTGGCAATGAATGGGACACAGAAACGGCTATTGGATGAACCACACACTGTAAAAGCCAATGCCCACTTATCCATCGCATTCTTGGAAATTAAAGGGACAATGATGCGGTTGTTGGATGAACCGCACACTTTAAATGCCAACGTCCACGCTGCATCACCACATAGAACTTTCAAATTTCAAAACTTAGATTTTTTTTCCAATCTTATTGACAAAATATGGAGCTTCAGGTCCTCATCCTTTTGAGAACTCTATGACTTTTTTTTAAAACAAGTTTTTTCATTAGCGAATCCACAATATTTCTTGTCAAAAGAATGTAATCCAACACGATTACTCTATTGTAAAATATTCAACTATAATGACCTTGAAATTTTTGAAAGGGTCTAAGAGTTTAAATGTGGTATTGGATATTTAAAATATCATTTTGCACGTCGAATGTGGTTATAGACTAGTACAATATTCAAAACTTAGATTTTCTTCTGCTATTTCTATCTGATTGTCTCGGGAATCGTGTCGCTCATCCCCACAAGTCAAATACACCATAGAGAAACTAGTAGTCAAACTTTCCTAACATAGAACTTTCAAATTTCAAAACTTAGATTTTCTTCTGCTATTTCATCTTATTGCCTCGGGAATCGCGTAACTCATCCCCACAAATCAAATACAACATAGAGAAGCTAGGAGAAGGGTCATTTAGGAAAAAAATAGGCAAAATATCCAAAACGACCTAACGGGTTATTACACTCCAATAACTAAGCTTGAGTTGCCACTCTCATTAATTATCAAATATGGAGCTTCACTCCTCATCCCTTTTGAGAAAACTCTATGACTTTTTTAAAAAAACAAGTTTTTTCATTAGCGAATCCACAATATTTCTTGTCAAAAGAATGTAATCCAACACGATTACTCTATTGTAAAATATTCAACTGTAATGACCTTGAAATTTTTGGAAGGGTCTAAGAGTTTGAAGTGTGGTATTGGATATTTAAAATATCATTTTGCACGTCGAATGTGGTTATAGACTAGTACAATATCACTTGGACATAATAATAATAATGAGATAAGATATATTGAAAGTGTTAGGAAAATTATCTCAATCATATCAATTGTAATTATAAATTAGTATCACATAATTTAGGATGATTAGGATATGATTGTAAATTAGTATCACATAATTATGGTATGATTAGATAGATCTTCCCTTAATATTAGGAACTTTCTAGGGCGGTATATCTGGAAAACCAATTCACCAACATCAAGTTGGATGATTTTTCAAACGTTTCCACCTATTGTCAAAAGTTGAAAATGCGCCGACCAACTATCCAATGTTGGTGCGCCAGTGATGAATCAACGGTTGGTTCTTCAATTAATTGCGGGGTTGAATGAACAATATGATGGGGTTGCTACGTTCATTCAACAAAGTAATTTGTTGCCTCCATTTTATGAGGCTCGTTCGAGATTAATTCTCGAAGCAACCCGCAAGGCAAAGCAAACAGCCTCGGGGGCAGCAACTGCCGAACAACTGTCGTCTCCACCAATTCATTTTCCATGAATTTTGCAACCCAAAATTCTTGTTCGAGTGGAACTGGAAATCGCAACAACAATGGTCAAAAACGTGGGTCAAATCATAACAATAACAAAGGAAAAAATAATGGTGGAAAGGGATGGGGTAGGGGCGGCGGCCAATCAGCCGGCGGCAGCAACAACTACCAACAGCAGGGCAGGGGCGGCCCATCGAGTGGCAGCCGCAAGCCCACTCCAACGGGGGCCAGTGGGGGCAGTACCCGCCTTGGGCTTGGGCACCATAATGGACTGCCCCTCCGTGCCCATACCCCACCTCGTCGTGGGCCAGGCCATCATCTTCAAACCGACAGTCCGGAGTTCTAGGTTCTCATCCGCAACAAACTTTTGCAGCCCATGGACCATCTTCTACAAGTTATTCTCCCACCAATATCGAACAGGCCATGAACAACATGAATCTGAATGTTCCTGATGATTCGTGGTACATGGACACAGGGGCTACGTCACACATGACGGCATCTCAAGGTAATATCTCATCTTATTTTAATATGAGCAGTAATAGAAATATTATTATCGGCATTGGGCAGGAAATTCTAATTCGTGGTATTGGTCAAGTCAAACTCCCCCCCCCCCTCACCCACCGTTATATTTGAAAAATGTCTTACATGCACCAAAACTAATTATAACTTTATATTTGTACGGTGTTTTACAACTGACAACAATGTTTCTGTGAATTTTGATCCGTTTGGGTTTTCTGTGAATGATTTTCAGACGGGGATGCCACTAATGAGATGTAATAGCATGGGGGACTTGTATCTCATCACTACCACTTCCAACAACCAAGTGATCAAACCATCAACCTTTGCAGCTATTTTCCCTATCGTATGGCATAATCGGTTGGGAAATCCCGGGAGCACCGGTGTTCAATACTCTTAGGAAAAATAATTTTATTGCTTGTAATAAACTTTTGGACCCTTTTGTTTGTCAGGCTTGTGTGTTTGGGAAGCATGTTAAACTTCCTTTTTCATTATCTATTTCGCATATGCTTATGCCATTTGATCTTATGCATTGTGATTTGTGGACTTCCCCAATTTTGAGTTATGCAGGTCATAAATATTATATGTTTATGTTGGATGATTATTCAAATTTTCTGTGGACATTTCCCTTAGTGCAGAAGTCGCAAGTCTTCATCGTTTTTAAACAATTTAGTGCTTTTATCAAAACTCAATTTAACAAATCCATTAAATGTTTTCAATGTGACAATGGTAGGGAATTTATAAATACCAAATTAAATGATTTTTGTCACCAAAATGGGATGTTTTTGCGTCTTTCATGTCCACATACATCACCTCAAAATGGAAAAGCCGAAAGAAAAATTTGAAAGATTAATAATATCATTCGCACACTTCTTGTGCATTCGTCCACACCACCAATTTTTTGGCATCATGCACTTCAAATGGCCACATATGTTTTAAACATTCTTCCTAGCAAACTACTCTCCAGCATACCACCTACACAAATGTTGTACCATCATCTCCCGTCTTTTACACATTTGAGGGCTTTTAGGTGTTTGTATTATCCCTTGTTTCCGTCCACAACCATTAACAAACTACAAACCCATTCCATTCCTTGTGTGTTTTTGAGATACCCACAAAATCATAAGGGATATAAATGTTATGATACGACGAACGGAAAAATCATTATTTCTCGTCACGTAGTTTTTGATGAGTTTACATTCCCGTTTGCTAATATAAATGTTATGATATGACGAACGGGAAAATTATTATTTCTCGTCACGTAGTTTTTGATGAGTTTACATTCCCGTTTGCTTAATCTCATGTGGCATCCCCACCTTCATATGATTTTTTGGACGACAGAATACATCCAATTTTATATCACCATCTCCATACCCAAAATCATATGGGACCAGCCCAAAATACTCCCCACACCATACCGGCCCAACCACAAAATAAGACTGAGCGAGTCTGTGGTAAGAATGTCACTGCCTCTTTACCCTCGGCCTCAGCCCAGTCCACATCTCGTGGCTGGCAGGCCTAAATGAGGGAGCCCACTTCTCTCTCACCCGTGTCCCCAATTCGGCAGCCAAGCCCATCTTTTTAGGCCTAAAATCTTGACCCGTGTCGTCCCAGTCACCAAGTAGAAATCCAACCATCAGCTTTGGCCTAAGATCGAACCTCCCCTCGGCCCAATAGCCTACCTGACAGCCCAAATCCCCAACCTCGAGCCATTGAAACTCGTGCATGCACGGGATTTTTTAGCCCAAGCGTCATTTTAACCTAACATCTTCAGTCCAACCATCACCTCTTCCAAAAAATCCCAAAGCGGCCCTATCAGAGCCGAATTGGAAAGCTTCTATGTTAGACGAAATTAATGCTCTTATTAAAAATAAGATGTGGGAGTTAGTGCCCCGTCCATCTAATGTGAACATAATCAGGTCTATATGGGTTTTCTGTCATAAAAATAATTCTGATGACTCATTTGCGAGATACAAAGCTCGTTTTGTTGGTGATGGCAGGTCTCGGCAGTTGGCGTGGATTGTGGTGAAACATTAAGTCTGGTAGTTAAGCCAGCAACTATCAGGATTGTTCTTAGCCTGGCACTGTTAAAATCGTGGTGCATTCATTAGTTGGATGTCAAAAATGCATTCTTACATGCCCATCTACATGAGACAATTTACATGCACTAGCCTTTGGGTTCCGAGATCTTACACATCTGGATTATGTTTGCCTGTTGAAAAAATCTTTATATGGTTTGAAACAGGCTCCCCGGGCGTGGTATAACAAGTTTGCATGGTTTGTATCCACACAGGATTTCTCACATAGTAAGTCTGATCAGTCCTTGTTCATTTATAATAAGGGAAATGACATGGCATATACCCTTCTATATGTAGATGACATCATTCTCGCGACATCATCGGCATCACTTCGCTAGTCTATTATGCCCCTCCTTGCAGTAGAATTTGCAATGAAGGATTTGGGTCCTTTAAATTATTTTTTAGGCATTGTTGTAACTCAATATGCAGGTGGTATGTTTCTCACTCAAAAGAAATACGCCGAGGACATCATTGACAAAACCGACATGTCCTCCTGCAAACCGTCATATACACCGATTGATACAAAGGCAAAATTGAGTAACTCTACAGGTACTCCATACAGTGATCCAACACATTACCGCAGTCAAGCAGGGGCATTGCGGTATCTTACTTTCATGAGACTTGATATCTCCTATGCGGTTCAGCAAGTATGTTTACATATGCATGATCCGAAAGAAGAGCATACGGGGGCTCTCAAGTGAATTATGCATATGGGGGCTCTCAAGCTAATTTGCTCAATCATATCAATTGTAATTATAAATTAGCATCACATAATTTAGGATGATTAGGATATGATTGTAAATTAGTATCATATATATATAATAACATTGGAATGAAATAAACTCATGGAATTCACTTCCTTCAGAAAGTTACCTAAGGTCTAAGGAGAGGTCTAGGTTTAAGCCAAGTAAAAACCTACCTGACAGGCTAAATTTTCAAACAAATGCGCACAAAGCCTAACTTCAAATAATGACTTCAAGGAATTTAATTTGATATATAGCTCATAGCTTAATTTAGTATACACTGGCAGATATTATCGTTTTAAGGAATTTAATTTGAACACTAAAATGGAGACGTAGAGTATGATTTGGATTAGAAATCATGGTTTGACTGAGCTTTGGATGAACCATAGGAATGAGTCTTGTGTATGAGATCGAGTAGTTGGTAGGGGTGATAAATAGTGATTTGAGAATGAAAATTGAGGTACGTAATATTCTCGATAGGCTCAATAACGTGTTAAACATCAATAATTTCAAAGATGAAGTCAAACCACCATGTTAACTAGAATTTGGAATTTTGGTTGGCTTTAAGATCAAGTGTAAAATACTTGAATGGTTCAAATTGAGTTATTTTTGAGTTGTAATCGATGGATACGCTGTAAGACTCTAACGGATTTGATACGCTTTAAATTATATATGTGAGGAAGTTTGTAAATGAGATTTTATTATTATAAGAATAAAAAATATTTTATGATAAAAAATTAATCTTCTCCTGTTTTGAGAATTAATAGTACAAATACTCTTGAAATTAAGTTAGAAAAATTGAAGTTTGATAAAATATGTGTTTGTAGATATATTATTCTTTATAAACTATTAGTATATGTCCTAATTTTATAAAAAACTTGTGATTTATTAATGAATAATCAAAATTTTAGAAATTAATTCATTGAGAAAATATTTTTATACAATAATTAGTATTATATTTTGGATAAGTATCTTGTAACTTATTAAGTCATCAAGTGTCGGACAGCCTCACCTAATTTTGAAGCCTGACAAACTCAAAATTTTTATCTAAATTAATTCAAATCTCCACCACATAACTTCAAATGTTTGTAAACTACTTGGTGAAACTATTTCCTACAAGTCTAACCAACACCCACCTTCATTTTATCACAAAAATTATATTTGAAGTTCAACTAACTTCTTAACCTTGCTCAACAATGATGAGTCACCTTTCTAATCTAATCTTCACAACCAAAATTAACCACGATCTGAGTTTCAAAAATAATAATAAATCAAATTTATCAACTAGCAATCATTAGGACTCACATTTATTTTATTGAAAAATAAAAAAAAATTGTCTGTATCATACGTGGATGAGGAAGAGGCTGCTAATCCGGGTAAAAATAATAGAGAAAGTGCTATATCAAATAAGACAAATTATAGATATTTCTTGATAGCTACAAAAAAAGTGACAAAAGCAAATATAAATATATAAATATATAAATTAATCCCCACACCACCCCCAACCCCCTCCCAAAACAATGGCAAGTAGAACAACTTTTATATTATCATTAATAAAGCAGTAACCCCTTACTTGTATATTCTTTTGCTCTCTTCTTACTCAACCCCTTCACCCAATCTTATTTTCTTCCCTAACATCACAATTTAGAGTCCCATCTTGTCATACCACCCAAAAAAAACTGAACTTTTTTTCTTATTTATGTGTGTTCTTGATAAATATTTTGTGGGGTTTTGAAATTTTTCCATTTTTTATGCTGTAATTGGGAAGATGGAGTAAAAGAAATATGTTAGGAATGGAGTGTTGGTGTTGGGAAGAAGTCCTTGAAATTGAAGCACAGAAATTTTCTTTGCCTTTACCCCTTCCTAATTGGCCTCAAGGTACGTGATGATTGATCATTTATTTTTGAAGAAGAAAAAAGATGGTTCCTTTTTCTTTAATTCAACTCTAATTCTTTTTGTTATGCTACTCATTTATGATCAAATGGGTCAAGAAAATGTAATTATTACTTATAAAGAATAAAAACTAAAGCTTCATGGAGCTCTATTTTTCCTCTTAAAATCCTAATTGGGAAGAAGATTCAGTTCTCTGGTCAAATATGGTGTTCTATTCATGAACTTGGTCAACGGTTTGACTGGTAATGAGGAACTGTGACTGCTTCAAAGTTCAAATCTGCACGCTCAAGAATTACTATATTTTTAAATTTAGGACATTTTTTAGGAAACAAAACAATTTGACCCTTCTAAATGTTGTACAGACAAAAAATACTTTCTAATTCTTTGTTACAAATAAGAAAAGGATAGAGCTATTGCAGATAAATAGTGTAATGTGTTGCAGAAGCTGAGAGCTTTCAAATTTAACTAAATTTAGCTACTCTGAATTTTCTTGAGCCGGGGGTTTACCGGAAATAAGGTAGAGGTAAGGTCTGCGTACACTCTACCCTTCCTAAACCTACCTGGTGGGATTATACTTGGTATGTTGTTGTTGTTGTTGTTGTTAGCTAATCGGAATTGAATTTTATAGTTGAGAATGAGCATATATTTGATTCATCCTTATTGTTTGATTTTTGTTCCTTTTTTATTCAGTAGGTTTATCGAGACAAGGTTCGATTTTTTTTTTGTGTATTTTTTAAAATCTGACATCTGGTTCTTTATTTGTGTGGAAGAAGAGGCACTATATTTTGCACCTAATAAAAATTATTAGAAGAACAGATAGAAGGGTACTCCATATGCTGAAGTCCTGCAATAGAAGCTCAGTTTGCTAATGGACATATGTTTGTTTTTGTAGGCAAAGGTTTTGGTACAGGAAGAATATGTTTAGGGGAAATTGAAGTTGTTCAAATCACCAAGTTTAACAAAATTTGGGGTTGCAGCCCGTCGTTTGGAAAATCAAACTGTGTTTCCTTTTATAAGCCAGATGAAATTCCAAAAGGATATTGTATCCTTGGTCACTACTGTCAGCCAGACGGCGAGAAGCACTTAACTGGCTATGTTCTTGCTGCCAAAGACTTGACTGTTAACCAGAAAGACACTGTCCGAGATTTGACTTCAAAGCTTCCTGCTCTTCAAAAGCCTCTGAACTTCACTTTAATTTGGAGTTCAGACTCCCAATACAATGGAAGCGGTTATATTTGGATGCCAAATGCACCGGTTGGTTATAAATCTATGGGATTTTTGGCTACTGTTGAGCCTAATGAACCTGATCCTGATGAAGTTAGATGTGTCCGGGCTGACCTGACACAAAATTGTGAGGCCTGTGAGATGATGTTTAGCTCGGATTCCCTTTTCCTGAAGAACCAATTCCAAGTTTGGAAAACTAGACCCTGCAAGAGGGGCATGCTATGTAAAGCGGTTTCTGTTGGGACGTTCTTCTGTAGTACAACAAGCTTAAGTTCTGGAGATGAACTCAATATTGCATGCTTGAAAAATCTCGACTCGTCTCTACATGCAATGCCCAATCTCGAGCAGATCCATGCCCTCATCAAGCACTATGGACCGACTGTTTATCTCCATCCAGATGAGATTTATTTGCCTTCCTCAGTTACATGGTTCTTCATGAATGGAGCTCTCCTTTACAAAGATGGAAAGAATAATGGTACAGCCATCAACTCAAAAGGTTCAAACTTGCCTGCAGGTGGAGAAAACGATGGCGAATATTGGCTCGACTTGCCAAATAAAGATGATGCAAATAGAACCAATGTCAAATGTGGAAACATCGAGACTGCGAAGCTCCATGTACATGTTAAACCAGCTTTAGGAGGAACCTTCACAGATATTGCAATGTGGATATTCTGTCCTTTCAATGGACCGGCTACCGTCAAGGTTGGGCTGTTGAGTTTTACTTTGAATAAAGTAGGAGAGCATGTTGGTGATTGGGAGCATTATACACTCCGTGTTAGCAACTTTTCTGGTGAGTTATGGAGTGTGTATTTCTCGGAGCATAGTGGTGGTGAATGGGTAGACGCCTGCAATTTGGAGTTTATCGAGGGTAACAAGTCAGTTGTATATGCTTCAAGAAATGGTCACGCGAGTTTCCCACATCCTGGCTGCTATGTTCAAGGCTCTACTAAACTCGGGGTAGGTCTGAGAAACGATTGTGCCCGTAGCAAATACTATGTAGACTCTAGCAGCAAATATCATATTGTAGCTGCTGAGTACCTTGGAGAGGGAGCTGTTGCAGAACCACCATGGTTGCAGTATATGAGGGAATGGGGTCCAACCATCATATACGACGGGCGATCAGAAGTGGAAAAAATAATCAAACATCTTCCCTTTTTCATGAGATTTTCAGTGGAGAGTCTCATTGAGCTATTTCCAACTGAACTTTATGGTGAAGCAGGGCCAACAGGACCAAAGGAAAAGGACAATTGGTTGGGGGATGAAAGATGGTAGGTGGTTTTGGCAATGTGTTTTGGTACCCCTAGTTGCTCATGTTCCAAATGTATTGGATTTGAGAGGGCTGCTAGTAGCTATACTACTGCAATAGGAAGTTCAAATGAAAACCCTTCTTTGGCATCTCTCAAGTCTCTAAAAGTACTGTTCATATTGATTGTTTATCCAATTCTATGTAGTTGTAACAGCAATCATAAATTTGCGTGATTAATACCATCTCACAGTAGTCAATTTCATGATCAACAAACTAAGAGCCAATCTCGAGTCACCCTCTCAAGATTTATTTAACATAAAGCAGCAACCCTGAAGGCTAAAATTAGAATAAGAAGTTTCCCTTTCTATAAAATAAAAAAAATAAAAAAAATATGCACAACTAATCAAACAGTCTGTTCTGAATAATACTTGAGAAAACATAAAGAAGCCAACAATAAACTCAACAGTAATCTTGGACAAAATATACAAGTGCTAGCTGAAAAAGAGGGATTTTCGTTTTTTGCAATATAATATATCAGTTCAGCTAGTTCAGACAAAAGAGACATTTCTCCTCTCTGTAATTCAAAATACAATTGATGACAACAGTTTCACTTTACAAAGAGCCAATTCCCAGAAGGGCATTTCCATCTACCCTACCCCAAAAAGTATATGGTTTCTCAAGTCTTGGCTGAAACCTAAAACTGAATGTTTACCAAGTCTCTCACAGTATATTGAATCGCCAAAACTGTAAGAACCAAAAAAGAACTGAACTTATAAATACATGGACAGCATCACTTTGCTGTTTTGCCATCCCTGTTAAGTCCTTCCCAACTTATCGCTTGAGCACACTCCCCACAAACAGTGCTGCAACCCCATTTTGTGCCTTGACTTCTAAGTGTAAGCAAATGTGATAGGTTTGTGCACTTCCTTGGCACCAAACGGCATCTTGAACTCCCCACTGAAAAGACAAGATTACTGTCCGCTGGCGGCCAAGTGGTGGCACTGGAAACCACTGGCTTTTTCTTTGGCAACGATTCAGTGATAGAGACATGATGACGCTCAACTACAGGTTCATCAGGCGAAACTCGCCTCTCTTCCCATTCAATAGATCTCCGGTACACTTCCCACGCCATTTCCTGCTCTTCTTTTGATAGCTTTTCATCCTCGTTCTCTTGCAAGAGACTCTCATGTTCATGATAATTCGCAATCCACCTGAAGAAATGACTAACTTATTAAAAGCATTGTTCTTCTATTGATGAAGTAAATGATGATTTATAAACTAAAAATGGGTTGCCCCAACAAAATAAGTACACCCAGAAAAAAATCTAAAGCTTGAATGCTTCACTGCAAAAGATCCTCCAGACAAATATACAAGTAGGAAGTCTTGCTGTCTTTCAACCAAAAGACATTGCAGGTTATGGTTTTAACTAACAACCACTAGATTAATAAAAAGAAAACACCTAAAGAAAGTAAAACAGAAAAGAGGAGAAGTAGCAGCTCATCATATAAACATAAGATACGGTCATTCTAGAGAGAGCTCACACTTGGATTAAAAGGTGGAATACTTGGTTCTGGCGGAAATATATACACACTGCTAAGTTGCTCGGACTCTCCAAATATGTTGCCGCACCCGTGTCGGATCCTCCAAAAATACACTACTTTTGGAAGATCCAACACGCACCCGTTGATATTTTTGAAGAGTCCGAGCAACATTTACACAGAACTTGTCAGCATCAGTAGTGAAGGAAGAACTGCTAAAAATTAGTATGAAAACAATAGAAGTAAAATATGGAGAATCGTAGAAAACAAAGGGCATTTGCACAAAAACATCTAGAGCATTATGAGCTCAAGATACGAGAAGTAGGTCTCCATAGAATTTTTCGTTTCTTTTTCATAGGTTAAGCAGGGGCTTTAATGCCCGGATTACTTCATATCATAACAAATCTTAAGGTACACTGGGGCCTATCAGACACTAAATTAGGAACAAAGTGATCCAGGTCAGCCAAGAAATCAGCTGTTGGATGGTTTATTGACTTCGGAAAGATGGATATCGTACCAAGGTTTTAAAAGTAATGACAGTCATATCCTCTTGATCCAGCTGATGGATTGTTTTCTTTAATTCCTGATTCAGCTGGTGCAAGGCTGACACCAGACAAGAACACCCGACTTGATAACAGAACTACCAGTCTCATCTAACGTTGATATATCAAGAAGTTGATTGTAAGAACGATGGAGAAAAGGAAACTAGAAGAACTTCCAGACACCCAGTTTCTCTAAGCGAATAAGTCTGTTGATATTTAAATAACTGAGCATAAAAAGGAAAAAAGAAACAGGAACGGAGCATACTTAAACTGAACTAGACATAAAAAATATTGGGCTTTTCAAATTAAAGCAAATCAGGCACACCCAACAGGTTCTGGATATTATCTCCTATGTAGTCTAAAGCAAGCAAACCATTTAACTATTAATCAGAAAGGTAAAAGATGATATGAAGAATATTTTGAAACACACATACAAACACAGCTATATATAGTTAAATGAAAATGTATATTTGAAAAATCTCAGAACACAAACTCATTGCACAAGACTCCCAAAACACATTGAAAATGGCAGAATTTATGTTCTGAAGAAATTGATGAAATGACAATGCAAGAAAAGAACGTCCTACCGTGGATGATGCCTGTCAATCAAACTTTGCATTAGCTGATCTGAAGAAGAGCTTCCATTTGGAAGGGTTAATTTTTGTTTCGGAGCACTTCCAACATCTACATTTGTGTTTGCTTCACCGGCATGTTCTCTTGCTTGCTTCAATTCCAGAGGTATATCACAGCTTTCATCATCTCCAAATTCAAAAAGATGCAACATTTCCTCTTTGGATATAGTTCTATGTACTTGTTGCCTATCAACCACCCGTGCTGCAAGGCCTTCCTTCGTTACCTGCTTAAATCATCAACTTAAATAATTCAAGAAATAAAAGCTATTCTAACATGATATGTTCTTGGATTCTTCTTTTACCTGACGCTTGTATATCTTTTCCTCCATCGTTCCATGTGCCAGTAAACGGTAAGCAAAAACAGGTTTTGTTTGACCATACCTAAAATCATACAAGCATTCAGGCTAAATATATATTCCAACGGTACCTGGGTGTTTTATAATGAACAAATTTGAAAGACATACCTCCAAGCTCGATATATAGCTTGAAGATCATGAGTTGGATTCCATGAGCCATCAACTATAATTACACGGTTCGCAGCATAAAGGTTGATACCCAGAGATCCAGCTCTAGTAGATATCAAAACGCATTTAACCCTTCTATTCAATGGGTCATTAAAACAGTCAACAAGTCTCTGCCTCTCAGATGATTCCGTTTTACCATCAATCCTATTGTCCAAAAATTGGAGATGAAAATTTTCAAAGACACTAGTGAACGCAAGAAAACTAAGACAAAAAAACATCCTTTGAAACAATTGAGAAAACTAACATTCACCACTAGATCCCATTATCATAACCTTCTCCATCTATCCAAAAATGATAGTAATATCGGGCTTCCTGACCATCAAAATTGGACAAACTCTGACTAAAATGTTGACAACAATATTTTACAAAATTTATATTCAATAAGACTATTTGATAAGAAATGGATATTGGGTCTAACTCAACCACAAAAATTAGGTCGTGAAGTGAGGATTGACCAATACTATTTAAGTAAACGATCAATATCCTCCGCCAATGTGGGACACTTAACATCCCGACACGTCAAAGACTGGACATCTAGAACGTAGACAACATAATATGAGTTTGTTCTAATATCATTATCAGAAATGGATCTTGAGCTTAACTCAGTCCCAAAAGCTACCTTTCATGAGGATTGCCCAAAACCATATACGGAGACAACCGATCTCCTCCACCAACGTGAAAAACATTACTCTACTCATTTCTAAATCTAAGGTTTACCTTTGTTCCAAAGGAGCCGTGCGAGGAAAGAGGAAATGTTGGCAAATCTGCCTTGAAATGGAATTTGAGAATCAATTCATTAAGACAAAACTTCCTTTAGAATAAATCTACTTATACAATTGGTGTTCAGTGTACCCAATTATTTTTTTATGTTCCATTTAACCATAATCAAAAGGAAGAGATCGGTACCCCAAAGAGCTCTTGTGATGAACAAGAAAAGCTAAACTAACAAGTAAAACTAACAAGACGACTATGTCTACTACTTTGAACCTTCCCTTGGATAACAACAACATAGCCAGTGTATACACAGACCTTACCCCTCCTACCTTGGAAGGTAGAGAGGCGGTTTCCGATAGGCTGTTGTTGTTGTTGTTGTAGTCCCCTGAAAAGATGTAGAGGTGTGTGCCACATAATATGTGCATCAATGGGTTTGCTTTCTTTCTCTTGTCAAACTGGGGAAAGGTTCCTTTTTGCTTTGACTAGATGACTGGAACCCTTATCAATCTAAAAAATAGGTCAAATGTTCTTTTGAAGATGATCAAATTCTGGAAGAATTAACATCAACACCATACCCAGTATAATTCCACCAGGTGGGGTATGGGGAGGGTAGAGTGTACGCAGACCTTACCCCTATCCTTTAACGGATATGGAGGTTGTTTCCGATAGACCCCGGCTCAAGTAGAAGTGAAGAGCAACGGTAACGATGCGTAATAACAAAGAAGAAAATAAGATAACGAAGTGAAAGAAATGAGCAAAACTAAGAATAAGAAATATGACAATACTAAAATAATATGACGGAAATAAGATTGATCCTACACTAAAGGGAAATAATACTAATCCTAATACTAGCCCTCTACCCTAATCCTCGACCTCCACACCCTCATATTTAGGGTCATGTCCTCGGTAAGCTGAAGACTCACCATATCCTGCTCCTCAATACTTCTTCGGCATACCTCTACCTCTCCTCCAGAGCCCTCCGCAAGAAATGACATATTATAACATATTCACAAGAAACGCAACAACAAAGATGGCTTCCACACCAATGTTGTTACAAAATGTTTTTAGTAAATAAAAGTATGCTCTCTAACATGTTAAGCTTTTAGATAAGATGGTCACACACTTTAATATGATACTAAAGGAGGTTGAGATCCTACTCTTGGTATTGGGCAATCATCACCTCATGAGCTAACTTTTGAGTTGAGTTAGGACCAACACAGGATTTGTTGTTGTTGTTGTTGTAGAGGAAAAACCATACATGTTATTGTATTTTCCAATGTTGGGCCTTGTATTATGCTATCCACGTTCCAATTGACAGGCCTAAGTATGCGATATGATGCTAAATTATCCCACATTGATTGGATAGTGGACTTTTGTCTCTTTGTATGGTTTTGGGCAATCCTCACCTCAGGAACTGCTTTTGAGATGGAGTTAAGCCTAAGATTCATTTTCTTAATATGATATCTAAACAGGCAGAGATCAAGAGTTCGAGTTTTATCTCCACCCAATATCAAAAAGAATCTTCAATGACCGATAAAAAATCAAGCCCATACGTGAAGAGGTGTGTTGCAAACATAATTAAGTAAATAAAAATGTGCTCCCTCTTATAGCTCAAGTGTTTAGATTAGATGATCGTACTAGAGCGGGGAGAGGTCTTGGGTAAGAATCTCACTGCCACCCTTCGTTAAAAGATATTTCACAAGTTTGCCCCATAAAAAAAAGGATTAGGCTCGCACGTACAGGAACATGTTGAAAATATAATTCAATAAATGAAAGTATATTCTTCGTAACAGCCTAGACCTTTAGATGAGATAGTCACACAGTTCAACAAACGCCAAAGAAAATCAGTAAAATCAAGTACTGTAGTATTAACAATAACAATAATGAGGTAATTTTCATCATCGTCGCAGATAGTTAAAACAAGGTATACACACCTGTACCAGTCTTTCCGCCGCTTCCAATACTTCCCCTTTTTCCCTGGGCGGGGTAGTTTTGAAAGATATAGTTCAATGAGATCTAGGGTGAACAAGCTCTGACTAAACACAAGTGCTTTGTCACCAACATTAGAGCTCATTGTCAGGATGTCGAGTAGCAGAACCATTTTTCCGCTGTAATCAACTTCTTTGCAATTATTTTCTAGAAGATCGCTCCACCAATCCTGTAAAACAGAAACAATGAGCTGAGAAATTAATAATGGCATTTCAAAAACAAGTGTAACCATAGAAACAAAATGGAACAACTATCACATATAACATGAATTGTAGATCCAAAACAAAACGTATATTACAGACAGATGGCAAGAGTTTCCTGCACATCCATTGATTAACCATACTAACAAAATTACGGAAGTTAGCAAATAGGAAGCAAGAAGTATACCCCATGGAGGAAGCCATTCTGATTTTTTCTGAGAGCTTCATTGTTGCTACTCGGCTTCTCTGCAAAAGTTGACAAACAGATAATTCTATGTGATGAAAGAGGCTAATTTTCATTTCGTTAACATATTAATTGAAGTGCTTAATAAAACCCGAAGTCATTTATTTTCCTGAAATCAGGCCACAGAAAAATGGAAATAGAAGCCAGACATAGCTCCCGGTATCAGAACAGGAGCAGGTGAAATATTTCCATAACTAATTAATCAATTGCAGACATTGTATGTGAATTCAATACATCATGCAGAACAGCCAACTGATATACTTAATCAACACTGCTACAGTATCATAGAGATATTAAAGATGCAATCTATATTATCAGGAAACATCCAACTGCATGGTAGCTCGATTCAATGATTCCTCTGGATGCCTCAAGAGACATGGTTTTGCTAACATAATACATGAAGGTGGTAGGATAACATTGTACCAATTTTCAAAATGCCCTTATTTTTTACTGCCAGCACATTAAAACGGGGAGATTTTTGTCTCATATATATTTCCCTTTTCTTCTTTGTAATTCCCCTAATCTAAAACTTCCTTGCTTCAAGACTTTAACAATAATGCTATTCTTATTATCCCGCTGGCTTCCACCATAATCACAACAACAACATACCCAATGTAATCCCACTAGGTCTGTAGAGTACGCAGACCTTACCCCTACCTTGGGAGGTAGAGAGGCTGCTTCCGATAGGTCTTCCAACATAATCGCCTCCTCCAAAGTCGGTGTCAAAGAATTAGTTAACAATCTCTAACTGTTTACCAATTAGAGGATTTAACTTCTTAGCTACCAAAATTAGTTGTTGTATTAGCAGTAACAATAAATTACCACTGCCAAATTAAATAAATCAAACTCTTTACATCATCGAGGGATGCTTCAACTCCATTATTAGTTCAATATTGATTTCACGCCTCAGAATATGTTCAGATGCAATGGTTCAAATTTTGTCGACGCCTTTTATATACTGGCTCCAATTCTAATCAACCAATCTCTAATAGTTATTACTTGTAACCCTAGTTACTGTTCTTGTATTTTAGAATAGTGGGAAATACACCCTCAACAATCCAACCCATCTTGGGAAGGCATTGATGCAGCGGTTCGGCAGACTTCTGAGTCACTGGATTGAAAAGTAAGAAATTTATGTAAAAGACCAAAGTGTCCTTATTTTAATGTGCTGCCAGGAAACAAATGGGCATTTTGGAGAAACAGAAAATAGGTACAATGCTATCCTACTACCTTCATTTAGTTGGTTAGCAAATACATGTATCAAAATGCTATCCGTTCCACCAAAAATTCCTTCTATTGAATCTGTAACAAACAAAAGATAACAAATCGCTAGTTGGTATTTATATCCAGAGTGAGGGAAAACAAAAGGTACCTCCAGGAACCATATTATAATCTGTGTTCTCATCACTTGAGCAATCATCAGCAAGAAAGATCTCAAGAGGATCTTCAGGCCGACTGCAGGTTCTGGTTTCTCGCATCAGTTGCAAAATCCCGGGATGGTTCCATATCTATAATCATTTACACTTCTAATTAGCTGACAGAATCAAAGAGAGAGACAATATAGGCACTAGAAACATATCGAGAGTCCTAACAAGCGCACCCCTGAAACACACGCATACATTTATCTGTCTATCTCTGTGTGTGCACACACAAATAACTAAACCTATCATTATATATACATATATGGAAGAGCCACTGCAGCGATGCTAAGTAAATAAAAACACTAAAGACTTTAATTTAACAACAAGCTCTGCATTATTCATTTTACAAAATGATGGATGTCATCATCAAGGCTTCCTATTACAAGACACAAAGAGAAGAAAACGAAATTTCTATTTATTTCCTTCTCTTTTTTTGATGAAAAGAACTATTTATAAAGAAAATGAACCAGAAAGCAGGACGACCGCAGCTAAAAACAAACGATCAATCAACTACAGTTCAATCCCAAAACAGTTGAGGTTGGCTATACTAAACCTAGGCATTCCTCTGCTTTATACAGGTCCAACCACTGGCTCATTTTTCAAAGAACTCAACATGTTAAAACTATTTTCATGTTAATTTTTTTTATGACAAGGGAACCCGCAGCCGCTACCCTTTGGGTGCGCACAGGGTAGACCCTGCTCCTATGTAATAGACCGAAAACCACACGGGAGAGATAACCCGCACTAGGCAAGCCCCGTGCGACGAGCTCGACTCAGAAGGAAAATCCCCTGTTGTCGTAGGCATGGGGTTTCGAACATGAGACCTCCATTATGGAAGCCCCGTGCTCAACCAACTGAGCCACCCTTGCGGGTACTATTTTCATGTTTATTTAAACTATTTTCATGTTGGTTGTCTATTTATTACAAGAAACAAAGAGAAGACAAGAAAATTCTATTTATTTCCTTTTCTTTTTTGATAAAGAAGAACTTCTATTTATTAGGAGAAACAAAACTAAAAACAACAATCAATCAACTATAGCTCAATTCCAAAATAGTTGAGGTTGGCAATATCAATCCTAGGTATTCTTCTGCTTTTTCCAAGTGAACCGCTTGCTCAATTTTCAGAGAATTCATCATATGGTTAAACCAACTTACCACAACTATCCAGTTATCCGAGTTGCGAAACAGCTATGCTTTTCGAATTTCACATAGGGACAATTGTTAAGAAAATATTAGGAAAACAAATAAGACAATTAAAGCCCTCCAAATAATAGCAGGTCGTGTAAAAAACACTTTGCTCCTTGGCAGCCAGAATGTCATTCAGTTCCCAGAAGAATCAGTAAACAGCTAACATACATCTTTATAATTTTTATAGGCAATTTAAATCTTTATATACTATACATAATAGTGAATTTTGTACTTCTTTTCATTTTTTGTACATATGAGGGTATCCAGTCTTTCTTTGCAATACAGCTCTACTTGAGTGAGTCCAATTTTGCAGAAGATAACACACAAAACAGACAAACAGCACAATAAAATAGCTCAATAAAACACAAAATCATAATACTCTATTTAAATACAGAAAAGCTAAAAGGAACTCCTAAAAGAATATAAGGAATAAAATTATAAAAAAGGTAAGTAAGAAAAAAAGAGTAGGACTTCCAGAAAAACAAGGTACTCTTAAATATTGAAAGTTAAACAGGATCAATTAAAATATGAAGGTGATGCGGCACTAAAGCTCCGTCGTGAAATAGGACAAAAATTCCTCTTAGAAAATTCTATTGCCTAGTGACTGAAAAATTAAAGCAGGACTTCTAAAAAATAAGAGTGTGTTATTAAGACTAGCAAAAGGGAATAACCACTTCTTAAATAAAAGGTGTGGCAGCTCAAGAATCAAAATAGTGATTGTGAAAAATATAATGGAAAAAGAGTGAGCGGAAGGATTTGATGGAAATGGAATCTAAATACAATACAAAGAAAGAAAAGAATCAATTAAAATAACAGAACATGCTGGAAGATGAGTGGAGGACGAGAAACATTATTACTCCATTTGAGTGTGGTTTATGGAGGTATTATGAAGAGGTGGGCAGAATTTTATGGGCAAATTTCTTTTAAGGTTGGCGACACAAGTAGAATTAGTTTTTGAGCACATAAATGGTAGCGGGGAAAATGAGTTGAGGGAAGCCTTCCCTAATATATATCGAGTATCATGCCAAAGAGAGATGACAGTCCAACAAAATAGTATGTCCCATGAGGGGGTTATTCACTGGGACTTAAGATTCAGAAGAAACCTTCAGGATTGGGAGATGGAAGAATTCAGAGTTTGATTGAACTTCTGCACGGTCTAGACACATCAATTAACTTATCAGATATTTGGAGTTGGCGGGAAAGTGGAGATGGTGTATTCACTGTTAGCTCTTACTACAAGAGGTTACTAGTGAGAGAAGAATGTTCTTTCCTTCATGTCCCTAGAGCACCGAGAAAGGTGTGTTTCTTCATATGGTTGGCAGCAAGGGGTGCGATCTTAACAGCAGAAAATCTGAGGAAGAGAAAAGTCACTTATATTAGTTGGTGCTTTATGTGTAAGAGTGCAGGTGAAAATGTTGATCATCTGTATTGCACTGCAAAGTGGCTAACTGATTACGGAGGGTGGCCCTCAATTTGTTTAGTATGCAATGGGTGATGCCGGGTACAGTGAAGGAGGCTTTGCAAAGTTGGACTCAGGAGGGGGAAGAGAAGTCCAAGGGCATGGAGTCTTACCCACTTAGCAATCATGTGGGTCATTGGGGAGTGTTGATTGATTGATTTCCTAGCTAAATTATAGGAGTAATTGATATAGATTGATATTGTATTGATTGTAATTGATTATGTAATATTTTATTTCCTTATTTAGTCGTTGGACTTATTGTATAAGAACCCATTCTCATGGGATCTAAAATCATCAAGAAATACAAAGAAGCTTTTTCTTCTTGAAATCTTCAGAAAGTTAAGTCTTACAGCAGCTTAAATACGAATGGTTATGGCTTTTGGCTTTTTAGTGTAATCTACATTCTACAGTATGTAAAGGATGAAGATAGTATGTTAGATTTCATAGAATCTTTACAAGAATAGGACCTTTATTGTAGCTTCTTTTTTATTTTTGAACAGAAAGATTGTTAACTCCTGTATTGCTTGGCATCAACTTGGTGCTAAGTTGTTGCATTTTCAATACATAATCTACTTACCTTCTCAAAAGAAAATAGGCTGCCTTATCCATCTTATGTAACGAGCTTCTGAGAAATCTTTTGACTTATCTAATAAAGACTTGTTACTTATGATAAATACCCAGAGAAGTTATCATTTAGTCTGGCAGCCAGGCTCCAGCGCAAATGGAAAGACGATGCTCCGTTGTCGCCATTGTTAAAGGCGATGCAACCAGTTTACATTTAGATAAATTATCTGAATTGACCTTAACATGTCACTTTATGAGTATCAGTTAAATTTCGAATCTGCACAAATAGTAAATATAACACAAACATGTGCAATAGGCATATATTCATATTGCTTGAAGAGATTTTGTTTGGCATTTCTTTGATACGGTAAACCACCCCCCCCCCCCCCAAAAAAAAAATCACAAATGCATTAAACAATGGAAACTTGATACATCCCGCAGATATCTTCCTGCTTTTGTTTTCTTTTTATTTTCCCCATTGTGGCATGGCGGTGGATGAATTTGTGGTAGTGGCTGTGTCCTGTGTGTTAATAAGCTCTTCCGAAGGAGAAAAGCTGGTTCTATCACTTTTTTATATCACTTGCTGCTTTATACAAGTACACTAATAAACTTTAGGGCTCTTATCATACATTAGATTCATCCCAAAAAAAAACAGTAAATTAAGAAACATGCCAACAAGAAAGTACCTGAGCCAAGGCTTGGTACCCGGCAAAAAAGGATCTCTTCATTATCTTCTCACCAGAAACTTTGTCCTTTGTGAAGCCATGAACATCTAGAAATCTTTTATACAATTTTCTCTGTAAAGGAGAAAGCTTTACAGACATCACATAGACGGTTTTTGGCGGCAAATCCATCTTTACGACATTCATGTCCATTCTTTGAACAAATCCTTTTAATTGTTCATAGAGAATATGAGATCGCTGATTCATAATCTTAACATCATCAGCTGTAGAATTTGTATGTTGACCATTTTCTATCGGATTCTGAAAGCTGCATCATGGAGATAATATCGTCAAAATACATAAAGAGTAAAGAGAAAAGTGCAGTAAAAAGTAAAGATGACTTGCCGGTTTCTAAATTCATGGCTGCTGCCAAGAAATCCTTCTCTTACAAAATCAACCATCTGCAATGAAATCAAAATAATAAGACTAGATTCCATATAAAAGTCTGTACAAAACAAACAGCTTCATCATAGCCTTACACAATAGTACTCCATCAAATTGTTTTGAAGAGGAGATCCAGTTAATGCAATCCTTCTCTGGCACTTGACTTGTTTCAAGGCTTGAGTTACATCAGCTCTTGTATTCTTGATAATATGAGCCTCATCACAAACAAGTATGTCGGGCCCGTCCTGGCAAATGGAAAATATTTGAATGAGATGAGAAAAAATTGGCTCTAGTTCAAACAAAAAAAAAGGAAGTTCAACCAAAAGAAGGAAAAAAAATGAAAGAAAAGGGAATGGAGAGGACTATAAAACTGTAACCACAAAGCATGGAGAAGCATTCACAATTCTAAGTTAATAAATCTTAAGAATCAACTACATTCATTTCAAACAGAAAAAGAAGAATCCAGTGCTCTTTTTTCTTTCACTTTCAGAGGACGAGGTGTAGTTTATATGCATTACCAACATTTCAAATTCAAGTGGGTTCATTGAGAATGAAATGTATTATGTTCGACTTCAACTAGAAGCATCCATACGCTAGTTTTACCTTTAGTTTTACTTATCAAACAAAATAGATGCAGGGGAGTAAAGACGGGAAAAAATGAGAATGGTAACAATTGAAAGACGTAAAATTCCTATCAAACTGGTGATGCTGATGGTCATGGTGAACACTAACTATAACTATAACGACCACAGTAACAATGATTGACATGGAAATGGGGTTGAAATTGATCGAGAGGGCTCAGGTTTTAGCTATTATGCCCAACGGGTGGAATGGAGATGGCGCGATATCCTCACATCAGGTTGATATCCAGAAGCCCACCTTAAATTCAATCAAATGAGTTGAACTTAAGATCAGATTTGCACAAGAGTAAAGAGGAAGAGAAGCTACTCAAATAAAGGTGTTGAGTCAAGCCCATGGCAGAGTATTAACATTGATAGAGAATATTAAAACTCTGGCCCACAATGGAAAAATTAGAAGAAAGCATCAATCGTAAAGAGGACAGACCACTAATGTCCCATTGTCCCAAGCTAAAACACCTAGCAACCATTAGAGATCTGTGCACAAAATATTTGCAGCAGGCAGATAATTTGAATGGACCAGACATGACCCTATTACGTCCCCAGTCTCAATTGCTCCAGAAAGCACAAATCCTTAATTGTTTCATACCAGATTAGAGTGCTACAGAAGCCATGGGGATTTCAAAGGCCAGGAAAGCGGAACATACGAGAAAGAACAGACCAGAATGAATACTCTTGTTTCAAGACTTTTGGGACCATTGCTGGGAAGCTGCCATTTGGAGAAATATACTACAGCATTACCGGTTCTCTAATTATGTCTAATAAAACAAATTAAAACATCTAAATTTCAAATTTATCATATATAAGAAAGAGAAGAAACACTAGATCCTCAATCATTACATGAAAAATGGGTTAAAATACATAAAAATCCCCTGGACTACACATTTAGCGACTTCCATACTTGAGCAATGAGTTTTGCAATTACCCCCAAACTACAATATTCTTTATTGGAAACTCCCTGGAATGCCAAGTGGCAGAGAGATTGGGTTCACTTTCCAAGTGGCACGTGGTAGCTTAAAGGGGGTTAAGAAAATGGTATCCACATGGCATTACTTCTTCGTATTTTCTTATTGATTATTGCTTTTTCTTATTTGTTCTTTTTGCTAATTACTTTCTTCTTTCTTATCCAATTTTCTTAATTTCTTTTTTCTTCTTTAAACTCAACAGCTTTTGTTGATGTTGAAAACTCATAACCGAAAAATAATAGTACGATAAAAGAAATTAATCAATAATAATACAATAAATTGCAAATTACGACAGAATCTAATAAATTACAGTAAACTCAATTGAAAACCCATAACCCTAAATAACAGTAACACCACAAAGAAATTAATCTATAACAATAAGAAAATGCAAGTGACGACAACATTTAATAAAAAATAGTAAACCCGGTTCAAAATTCAAAACCCTAAAATAACAGTAACACCTAAAATTTAGCATCAAAGAAACAACCAAATATTAAAATGTCAAATAAAAAATTCTTATTTGTTCTTTATTTTTCTCTTATCCAACTTTCTTTTATTTCTTTTTTCTTCTTCAAAACCCAACAGCTTTTGTTAATGACAGTAAATACAATCGAAAGCTCATAACCCCAACCAATGACAGTAAACCCAGTTGCAAATTACAAAAGAATATAAGCAATAACCATAAACCCAGTTGAAAATCCATAACCCTAGAACTACGCAATAATTCAAGAAAACCTTATTCTTTAAAGATCCCAATTTTTAGTATTTTATCAAAAACATATTGTAAATTAAAAAAACAATTTCTTATTAAACAAACAATATTTTAAAAATAAACCCATCCCTTCAACCAATCTAGCCCTAGAAATTGGTTTATGATCTATAGATGGTTTCTTTTGATTATGATCATAATTGGTTTATGATAAATAGGAAAGCTTGAACATCATGGGTTAATAGAAACACCCAATAGCTTAGGCGTGGTAAGCACACTGCAAAGTCTTTTTTTTTTTTGGCGGGGGGGGTTGTTGGGGGGGGGGGGGGGGGGGGGGGGTTATTTTGATAAAAAAATATCAGACGTCATCCCACTTGGGTTAAAAAAATACCAGCTTGAGGATCAAGGGCCGAAATGCACGCCAATAACTAAGTTCCGTCCAAGGGAAATTTAAATAGAAAATATTATAGTTCAGGGAGGTAACACCAACACCTTATAATTAAGTATGGAAGTTGCGAGAAGTGGATAGTTCAGGAGGATTTTTATGTATTGACCCTAAAAGTTACCAAAAGAAAATATCTCTAAAAAAAATTCAATACTAGATATGTAAAACCACAAGATTTCTATACTCATTATAGAGCAATGATAACACAATTTTCATTTGTTATCACCATCATGAGCAAAGTACATGTACACAAACTTGCTATACCTGATGGCACTTCTCAGTACAAGGGAAACCCCACCACCCCACCCTTCATCACAGCATTTCCTATGCCCTAACAGTGAGAATTCCAACAAAGCTTGGCATGAAAGAGAGGTCAAGTCAAGCAAGCAACCCCAGTTAACTAACACACAGGCATTAACCATTGTAGGTCCAATGGGATAAATTACAATAATCCCCACGACTTCCAAACACAAATTTCATACCCCAAAAGTGATCACTAACTCACCCCACGACTAGCTGAAAAGAGAACATAAACATTAAGCCGAAAGGACACGAAAATGAAGTAACTGGAGGAGAATTTTTCCCTCTCATCTCCATCACAAGTTCACAATTATCAATTCTAAAGGTAACAAACACTACCTGAAGGACCTGACAAATTTCTCTGGCCACGTGACGATCCTTTATATGCTTCCCAAATGACAAATTTCTGAAAGCTGTATAGCCAATTAAGAAAATACCACCTTTTGATCTCCATTTTTGGAGCAACTCAGCCCTTTTCTCCCTGGAAAAAAAGAGCTAAAGTAAAGCTGTACTCCAACAAGAAAATTCCTAACAGCAAACCGATTGAAAAACAGGACATACAAAGAAAACACATAAAAAAATAATAGCTAAAGATGGGACCTCTTTGAAAGAAACATGCTTACATATACGCCTAAAAAACCCTAAAGTGACATGATAAAAACAATAGCCTGATATTATAAAAAGAATACTGTACCCAGAATTTTCCAGTAATAGATATAACACTAGATGAAGTGGAAGCATCACTGCCAAGAAAACAAGACAGGAATCTTCAACTCAATCTGATGACTCACGGAAACAAGAAAATCTAATGGCTCAACTAACCTCATTCCGGTGACTAAAATGACAGAGCATCATTTTGTAGACCAGATTGTAAAAAATTACCCCTACTAAATAGTATTATTCTTGGTGTACGTCAATGGAATCCACTGAATCCTTCAAGTCAATCTGATAACTAGTGGAACAAGAAAAGCTGATGGCTGTATGCATCAAATTTGGTGGCAAGATTCAGAAAATATGACAGAGAATCACTATGATGAGCAGATTGCAGACTTATAAGTATAAAGGAGTGTATAAAAAAAGTTCCCTAAAATATACAGCCACAGTGATCCTGGATAAACCAAAACATAGCAGGTCACAAAATGGCAAAAAAAAAAAAAAAAAAAAAAAGGGGGGGGGGGGGGGGGGGGGGGGGGGGGGGGGTGCCTGTCCTATTCTTCTTGTTTTCTTTTTGTCCCAGTTAAATTCGCTAAAAACACTCAAGGAATACTTATATCATGCAGCAGAATTACTGACTGCTCACCATCAATTATAAACAGCATATTTCTGCCGGGCACTGTATATCCAATTTACCCTCAATTAACGATCAAAAGTTAATCCACATGTGCTGGGAATCTTTAGCTTTTCCAGGAGGAGATTATACAGCAAACATGATTTAGAGCAGAATTGATATGCATGGTAATCAAAATATGAATTTTTGTTCAAGAATGATATCTTATTGAAACAGTCCACAACACTGATAAGCATAGTAGTCTCCTTGATTTAATGAAGTCAAATGTCTCAAGTTCAAACCCCAACGAAGGCAAAAACTCTAGGTGATTCCTTTCTATTGAAGTGTGCATCTCATCTAAAAGCTAAGGTTTTCTTTTTAATCAAGTAACAAATTTTTATAAACAAAGGGCATAAAACACCCACATACAAGGAGTATACCATAAAAGTAGAAAATCTTACAAAAAGTTATAATTTTCTATGAAGGATACCCAATCCTCTATGCCTACAGGGATCTCATGGGTGCACCAAAAGGAAATCAGGGATATAAGGCCATTCCTTAGATATAGATATCCTTCGTTATACTATCAAAAGCTCTCATATTTCCCTCTCTCCAAATAGTCCACATAATTACTAGTGGAACGACAATCCATGCCCTGCGACTTCTCTTGCGACCTCCAAAGGTCCAGCTAAACAATACTTCTTTGACCTCGTATGGCATCACGCATTGAAGACCAAACCAATGTAGTAATTCCCACCACAAACTAGATGCCACCGCCAATGTCTAAAAAAGCTTAAATTGTTAGAAAGAGCACACTTTTATTTACCAAATTATATTCTCACACGTCTCCTCACGTGCAGGCATGATTCTTTTTTATTTACCTAACTATTCGCTCCTCTGACTTTCTCTCTTCGCTCTAACGGCTATACCCAAAGTTAACCTCCTCCGACGTAACTTAGCCGAAATACTGCCGGCATTTCCACCAGGTAAGGGCTTCTCGCTTCGCTCTCTCTCTCTCCTTCTCTATTTCTCCCTGTTCTTTTCTTTTCTTTTTCTTTTTTTCTTTCAGTTCTTTCTTTTTTCGCCGAACCCTCCGTCGCGTCAACTGGTGGAACTTGCCACTTTCTCCTCTAGGGATACAGCGCCGACGAGTTCCAGCCTTTCTCTGATCGGAAACTAGAGTTTCTGACCGGAAAAGAACATAGCACAATAGTAACCCTAGTTCTGACCGAAATCTTGGCCGGAAAAGACTAAGTAGGCTGTAATAGAAAGTTCCTTCCTGGCGACTTCTGCCTACTACAGGACATTGGAGAGCAAAACGAGGTCCTCGCATTATCGAGAGGGTGAACATCAGACAGCAACAGCGGCATGGAGGAGTGTCTACTACCCAGGTTCTATCTTACCGGAGTTGGTACCTCCGGTTCTCCTTTTGATCTTTGTCTTCCTCTTCGTTAGTGGAATGAAGTGCCTTAGTTTAAGTGTCTTATCTTGTGGAATTCTTGATGTTATAGTGCTACCGAGTTTGGTAAGCAGATTTTGGTAATCTGTTGTGCTGTTATAGCATTTTTCCTTGTTTGTCATGATTATTGTACCTTTCTTGCTTGGCCTTTCTGTTGTTGGTATCTTAGTGTAAACCCTTGAGTAGTCCTATTTTCTTTAGCTTTAGTGGCTGAACTATGGTAGACTAGGGTCATGTTCTCGGTTGGTGGCGGGAGCGGGGAGCGGGGCGAGGATC
The DNA here is from genome assembly GCA_034509755.1 of Anisodus tanguticus. Classification (NCBI taxonomy): domain Eukaryota; kingdom Viridiplantae; phylum Streptophyta; class Magnoliopsida; order Solanales; family Solanaceae; genus Anisodus; species Anisodus tanguticus. The sequence continues at coordinate 26,752,061 of CM067545.1, forward strand.
AGGGGTGGGAAGTGGGTTAAGGAAGTTTCTAAGTTGAGAATAGAGTCTTGGAACATTGGTACTTTAACAGGGATGTCCATAGAGCTAGTTAAGATTTTTAAGAAGAGGATTAATATAGTCGGTGTCCAGGAGACCAAATGAGTAGGACCTAAAGCTAAGGATGTAGATGGATATAAGTTATAGTTCTCGGGTAGGTCGAAGTATAGGAATGGGGTAGGCATTTTGGTAGACAATGAGTTAAGGGATCAGGTGGTAGAGGTAAGGAGGGTCATTGACAGTATGATGGCGATTAAGTTGGTAGTTGGAGGGTTCACTATCAACGTTATTAGTGCTTATGCGCCGCCGGTGGGCTTGGACGAGGAGGAGAAGAGACGCTTTTGGGAGGATTTGAACGAAGTGGTGGGAAGTATACCACTCATTGAGAAGTTATTTGTAGGAGGGGATTTCAATGGACATATCGGGTCATTTCTGGGGTTATCACGACGTTCATGGAGGCTTTGGACTCGGGGATAGGAACGGGGAAGGCGTCTCACTTTTGGAGTTCGCTAGAGCTTGTGGGCTGGTGATAGCCCATTCGAGGTTCCTGAAGAACGAGGAACACTTGGTGACTTTCCATAGTTCGTGGAGATGAGTGTGAGGAGAGGCGTGTATTTCCGAGAAACAATTTGGATTCATGTCGGGGCGTTCGACTACAGAAGTCATTCATCTTGTTAGGAGGTTGGTAGAACAGTATAGGAAGAGGAAGAGACTTACATATGAGGATGTGCCATGGTGTGTTATTTGCAGACGACATAGTCCTTATTGATGAGACTCGCAGCGGAGTGAATGACAAGCTGGAGGTTTGGAGACGAACTCTGGAGTCTAAAGGGTTCAGGTTGAGTAAGACCAAGACAGAATATTTGGAGTGCAAGTTCAGCAACGGGAGCGACCCTGAGACAGGCGTGGAGGTGAGGCTTGGTACTCAGGTCATTCCAAAGAAAGGAAGCTTCAAGTACCTCGGGTCTAATATCCAAGGGAATAGAAAGATTGATGACGATGTCACACATCGTTTTGGGGCAGGATGAATGAAATGGAGGCTCGCATATGGAGTCTTGTGCGACAAAAAGGTGCCACCAAAACTTAAAGGCAAGTTCTATAGGGTGGTGGTTAGACCGACTATGTTGTATGGGGCGAAGTGTTGGCAAGTCAACACTTCGCACATCCAAAAGATGAAAGTTGCGGAGATGGGGATGATGACATGTATGTGTGTGCATACAAGGAGAGATAGAATTAGAAATGATGATATCCGGAACAAAGTGGGAGTGGCCTCGGTGGAGGATAAGATGTGGGAAGTGAGGTTGAGATGGTTCGGGCATGTGCAGAGGAGAGACATATGCCCCAGTGCGGAGGTGTGAGAAGTTGGCTATGAACGGGTTCAGGAGGGTAGAGGTAGGCTGAAGAAGTATTGGGGAGAGGTGATTAGTACTGATGACATGACCTTAGATAGGGAGTAGTGGAGGAAACGGATTAGGGTAGAAGAGTAGTAGGTAGTCAAGTGTAGTCCTACTTATGATTACAAAAGGATAGTTGTGTTATTACAGTAGGCCAGATTAGCTTATCACACTTATAGGCGCAGTATTGCTTTATAGTCCTCTGTAGTTTGATTTCTGCTACTATGTGTTCTTTAGTGTACTTTGTTTATCTTATTTATCTATGTTAGCTATTGCTTCCTTGTGTCATAATACGTTACCATGGCGTATTCGATCTTGTTATCAGCATGTTCATATTGCTTTAATTTATTATCTAGGTCTGACCATTTCTCTTGCTTTGCTTTGCTTTGTTTGGTTTGCTTTGCTTGTGATTATGCTTTGTCTTGAGCCAACGGTCTCCCGAAACAGCCGCTCTACCTACCAAGTTAGAGGTAAGGTCTGCGTACACTCTACTCTCGCAGACCCCATATTGTGGGATTTCACTTGGTATGTTGTTGTTGTTGTCGTCTTCTCACGTGCGGGCATGATTCGTTTTTATGAGCAAAGCACGTGAAAATTCTTTTTAATAAAGCGTGGCGGTGAGGTCAAACTCAAGGCCTCTGTCCGCTCTAATACTATATCGAAGTGTGTGACTACCTCATCTAAAAGAAAAAAGATGTTGAACCTCATGGATATACCAAAACAAAACTAGGAAAGAGACGTCATCCCTCAAATGTACATAGTCGTATTGTATTTCCTCAACAACTCTCATATTGTCCTCCTTCCACATGACACACATGAGTGCTAGTGAGGCAACATCATATGCTCTTCATCTTCTTGGCCCAACTGAATCGTATCTCCTTCATTGTACCCAGATCTCCCTTTGTAATGCGAACCAAGTTAACATATCCAACCACAAGCAAGTTGCCACATGACAATATAGAAGAAGGTCGTCCACAATTTCGCCTGAACATTTGCACATGAAGTACCAGGTGACATATGTAATCCTTCTCAAACTCTCAGCATGAAAATCGTTTCCCTTGTTGCTAGCCAAGTAAAAAAGCAAATGTTTATACGTATCCAAATGAACCAAAATCAATTAGTGCCAGAAACCTGACACCTCTTGTAACCAAGAGTTAAAGATAATATAACTTTACCAAGAACACTTCACATCTCCCATACTCCACTTCCACGAGTCTTAACTAGTATGTGATGTCGTTTTGCTTGTAAAGCATTTCAGCTACTTTTCAATCCCAAGATTCTTCCTCACCTCCAAGTCCAAATGAACTCCCCTCATTGCCTTCGAATCAATTGTAATGTCACCACATTCTAGCTCAAAATACTATAACTATTTGAGAAAGTGAGTCTCAACGTCTCTTCCACACCACCGATGAATTCAAACGATGATTTATCTTCCATACCCGAACCATAAAATGATGTTCCGCGAAAGTTTTCCGATGCTTTTGTAATATTCCTCCCAATGTCATACCCAAATGGAAATGTGTATGTTTAGTCCTCCCACCCCCACCCCCCCTCCCTTTAACAGTTCCATACTTTTCCCATATCCCCAGCCTTCATCGAGCATTCTCCTCAATCTCAAATCTACATAATCATTTCTTAATAGGTTTTTTTGAAAACTCAGAAATCTTTCATCAGAGACCCCTCAATTTCTTTGGAGATGTAACCTCCTCTAGCGGACTAAGTAGAACTTCCTAATCCTATCTGTTGAGTAGCGCATGATGTTCCTTTGCAGCATTTCCAGTATACATATGACAATAGTCAGTGTGTAAAGAAATGACATGACTACTTGGAATGTTTGATAGTGTACTCTTAAGAAATACTTCTTCCGACATTTAGGTCGGCATCTCTACCACCGTCCTGTTAGCCTCTTCTCAGGTCTTTCAATCCTTTGGTTCTGTGTTGTTTGGTCCTTGCTGAAAGTGTTCAATGGTAAACCGAGATAAGTAGTTGGGAGAGAACCAACCCGCAATTGAGCGCCTGAGCTAGACTCTTAACAACGTCCACTTCATCTATAAGATGATTCACATTTTCTTAGATTGTTCTTGAGACTTGGCACTGCCTTAAACCATGTAAGAAACGTCTCACATAATTCGGTTTATTAATGTATGCATCACAAAAAACTAAGGTGTCATTCGCAGATAAAAGATGTGAAAACCCTCAATATACTTGGTAGTTGGTCCCAATTCACTCCAGGAGCCCATATTTGTGGCCTCCATTCCATAGGAACCTTTCTTTTCCCTCCAATCCTCGCTCTACTTCCGCCAACTGAAGGTCGCCTCCAAACCAAAGGTATCAAAGGTTGTCCCAAGCCCCAACTAACTACAATCTATCAAAGGTCATTACTAAACTCCAGCATGTCTTCCTTCTCATTGCAATTCGTAGATCTCTCCCTACCCCCTGGCTAGTCCCCCTTTAATTGGAAAGGGTAACAACAGGGACTGGTTTCCTAGTCTCCAATATAAACCAAAAAGAACTCGAGAGGATATGTCCCAACCATAAGGCACATGATCCTTGTTCCCCTTTTTGTTTAATGTTTTAACAAGCTAATTCAACATATTCCATCCTCCATACTAGTTTTCTTATTGAAGGGCATTTTTAGCCGATTTACCGTAATTAAAAAATGCCTGCGGACTTCATCCTAGTCATGATCGTTAATGGCATTTTCACCATAATTTCTTACGATAAGAACACCCCTCCCCCCCTTTCCCTCCAACAACTTCCTCTCCTCCCACATGAAAGCACTCAGTATGGAGCTCCGATAATATCCAAATTTTGTACCTGATCTCTCCAACGTCAAGCATAACTGACACGGGCAACCTACCTCCTTTTGCTCAGTAAGATCTTGACACTCAAACATGCCATGCTACATATAGCATCTCCAAAAAACGAGCACATATCTCCAGAAAATGCCACATGTGCCGATTATCCAACCAGGTGTACTTAAACTATATCGCAAACAAACATAGGTTCGACGCAATCTGAGAACTCACTCCCATCTTCCAAACATCAAAACTTCCATCACTCCATCTTCGGCCTTCAAAGAGTAACTAACTAGCATATTCACTACTTGCCCACCTCTAGACAGCTCCACGAAGAAGTGGCCCAACAAGAAGAGAGAACCAAATAGAAATGATGAGACAAAATGACTAACAATACGCACACCATCCATGAGCTACTTGACAGAAACCTAAAAGAACATACAGTAATCTGCTGCTAACTGTAACTTGAAGATATTAGCACTGAGGATTCAACAAGCCTGAACAATCATATGACTTGACTTAAGGACAAAATAACCCTATACGAGCCTCATAACAATTAAAAAGATGAGGAACCTTGGAACATCTTCAAGCATAAAGACACGGAGAGGCTTCATTTCTGATGGTCTCCATTTTATAAATTCCAGCCGCCAGTTATGCAGAACACTTACAGGCGTGACTATGAGAGCAGTTTTCAATCCTAAATCCACACTTCTCATAGCGGCATACAAGAAGGAAATCACCTGTAGAAACAATTCACATGAAAGATTAGCCACCCAAGGTTAAGAGATTAATAAACTCTTCCAGTTTCTTGAAAAACATCAGTTTGAAAGTCAAAAATCTGAAGAGAATACAGCCCCTAATTTATCCATATCTCAAGTGAAAGTTAATCTGATATGTCGAAGTTTTAGGTAGCTGAATACTGTTTGAAAACCTTAACTGTCCCCAATATCTGTTAAACTCAACAATGCCAGCATAAAACAAGTAAAATGAATACAACACAGTTCATAGAAACAGTGTTTTCTCAGTGTCTCTCCTTTTTCCAGAGTAAAACTATGTGGCACCAGGCAGTGTTAAGAGCTATATACAATCACACAGAGGATGAGAACTTCTAAATGTTTAGTACTGTTAGGAAACAAAATGATAAGTTAGTCAGAATCAGAACAAAAAATGGAATGTAATTCAGCCAAATAATACCTGAAACGTTTTACCTAGACCCATAGTATGAGCTAGGATGCAACCAAGACCTTTATCCCCAGACTTGACTTTCCTGATAGATTGAATAATATTCTCCCACATAAATCGAATCCCAGTAACCTACAATGACAAAGTGAGGCACCAATACTTACATTATCAGAAATTTCTATAGTACACGTAAGACTATCTACACAACCAAGAGCCAGATAATGAGTTCGGATGATAACAGACCAATACTGAATTTCGTGTAGGTTATATAATGCAATCAACAAGATTCTACTCACATTAAATTAGGAAAGTAAGAATAGATCTTAGACCGTATTTCCATTGATTCATATTATGAATTAGGGAAAATCTACTACCTGTATATGTAAGATTTAACTCAAGTCAACATCTGCCATACTGTCTGTCTATCTATAGGCATCAATATATAATCTAGCAGTGAGCACTTAACACAAAGTAAACAAGTTCGCCCAGTTCTATGTTTAAAACAACATATATACCAGGTTGGCAGATGTTGAGTAAATATAGAAGTGACAGAGTGAGAACTGAACTTAAAGAAGAAAACTGAAACAATGTATACGAGAACTCTTCTGATTCCATGTAAAAACCTGCAGCTAGTTGATTAATTGATATCTATTGGATTACCATATCGAAGAAGCAAAACACCAAGAAAAGGAGTGAATAAGAGAAGCCATCCATCAAGACAACTTTTTTCCACTTTTTACATACCTTTACTTTTATCCTACGTTAAACGAACTAGGGTGGTGATGTCGAATTATGATTTTCTCCTTTTTATGCTATGAAAAATGTCAAATTATGATCCTTGTTAGATGTCGGATTTGGTTAAAGATTTTCGGAGTATATAGCAAGTACCGGATATGGGTACAAAAAATTTGCCTATGCATATGATATGAAAGTTGAGTTTACTTGGGTATAATTAGTGTAACTAATAGAGACACATCACTTTTTCTAATTAGCTGGGAAAACAAAAATTACTCTCTTTTCCTAGTTAAAATTGATGTTAAAACCAGTTAAATGAAAACATGGTCATAATATTGAAAGGTATCCTGCGACAATGCAGTATACCCTAACATTCCACTATCCCAAAATAGGAAAATCTTCCAGTTTCTTTGGTTTAGGGATTTCACATTCAAAGTAGTCTCTCTATCTCTCCCCAGTCCCCACTCCTCCTACCACCATAAGATGTTTTAGTTGCTTATCTTTGCCATGGATCTTTTCAATCTTGGCTATACTGTAAAGTAAAGGTCTTTTATGCCAAAAGTATGAAAGATTTGCCAGAGATTAACTAGTTGAAGACAAGATAGCCAAATATGTATAATACCTTTTTACCATGCCCATGACCAACAGTTAAAGGATCAAACTCACTGAGATCTTGACTGAATCAAACACAAAATCCATACTAGTACTAGGATCTGACAAATATCCCATACTGGCATTAGGATCATGTCATGAGTGCTCCTCATCAAAGTGAAGGGTCTAGCTAAAATAGCATTTAGCTGGTAAAGAACAGAAAACCAAAAAGGATTTTCGTCTTCGTTTTCTATATAGTATAAATTAGGTGTCCTGTGTTATATGAACTTTGGCACAGGTCTACTTGCAGCTACGTGTAAGCAACTATCAAGAACAATTAAAAAAGAGGTACCCACCATGTACCTTGAATATTTAACAAGTTTTTGAGCATATTTTGAAATGATACGCTTGCTCAACACTAGTACCTCAAGACAAATGAAGAGTTTGTGTAACATAGGGGTGGCAGGGGATTTCCAATTGGAATGCTATTTTTGGCATTACAAGGAGGGAAATTTGTTGTCAATAAGTGAAATGAAAGAATGGATAAACAATAATAAAATATTGTGTTGCTTCAAAGTAAGTGTTGTGGGTTTATTGGTGAAGACAAAGGAACTGGAGGTTCACAGTGCCGCTCAGAAATTATGAAAAACAGAAGTTTGTTCAATAAATAACAGAGCGATCCAGTTAATTCAGTTTAACAAAAGAAACAACCGTTGTTCCTCGAGTGAACGTTCTCAGAAGCATATTCTTTTCAGGGCCTGTAATCATAAAAGAGGAAGATGACTTCAAGAAATGCTCAAAAGACTTAAGTGCCCACCCTTAGGGTGACATGTCGAAAGGCCATGTGACCTCTAGATGTATAAGCTAGGTACATTGCCCAAAGTGAAATGTCATCTTCCTTTTGTAAGGAAATGACAGAAAGTAGACTTGAAAACAGAAAATCTTTGTGATGAAGGAAAAAGGGAACAAGAGTCAACTTTCTCATTCTTGCGACATACCAAAGTGCTATTCAATAGACTGGGAAATATCAAATTTGTCACAATGTGAAATCAGTATACTACTTCGGAGGCAAGAAGTTAACACACACGAGACCAACAACTGCATAGAAGGAGACCTGGTGAGATTTCAGTTTTGATGAGATGCTGGGTGGAATCCTGACAGCCTCTTCGCCCTCTTCCCTCACCACATTAACTATGTAACCAGTTTCAACATCACCAAGCATTTCTATGCTACCACTTTCATATGAGCTTTTGCAACAATCCCCAGAATTCATGAACATATTCTTGCTCGAAAATTTTGCCCCAAGAGATTTGAGGCGTTCTTGGCGTTCCTGCAAGTATACGGGCATTAATAGACGCCTTGAGAAGAAAGCAATGACAGGAAACATGTGATTGCTAGGACATTTACCTTTTCGATGGCAATTTTCCTCTTTGTCTCCTCCCCTAACTCAGTATCATCAAGGATTCTTCTAATTTTCTTTTTACGTCTTCTCTTGGTGCTGCTTCAAGAAAACATAGTCCTTCCATTATTTTATTTTAATTTTATAAGACACATAGTCCTTCCATTATTCTTAGTCTACTTATACAGATGAAAATGGTAAACGCGCTGGAAAATAAGGAGGCTCATCAAACATTACATAGCACAGACACAAATATAAAAATTTTAAGTTCATTTAGGTGCAACAGATTTAGACCTCCATACATGAGGCAGAAAACACCGTTCTTTTTCAAACTAACCCTACTACAAAATGCTTCAGAAAAACTCTCATTGGCATCATCAACAACCCGCGAGAAAAAGAGAGTAGGAGAACAGGAAACACATCAAGCATTAATACTCCCTAGTCACAACACTTTTCACTTAGCAAGAGACAGATTTTCCAAGACCTCTGTGAAACTGCTTAAGATAAAATCTATCAATCTAGAGAATGCAAACTTCTTTTGTAATACTGATATGCTACTCGCTCAGGCACACATGTCACAATAAGGTTAATGATTGATTGATTGCCTTGATCGTGATATAGAAGAAAATAAGGGATCAAATCCTAAAAATATGCAACTTAACTTGGATAGTCAATAGTTAATGGTTCCTATTTTCATAAAGTTGAATTTTGGATTTTGCGACTCCAGAGAAGGTAAGTTCAAAGCCTAATTATTTCCTTTTCTGCTTATTCACATCCTCACTCGAATAACCCAAAAGCCTTCGAAATAGAAATAAAAAAAGTTGTATTATTATACCAAATCCTTATTTTGTCCCTTCTTTCCAATCTATAAATATAGTACTAGCTCACTATTCATATTAGGGTCAATCAAGCTTTGAAACTAGTGAAAATAGTCGTCACAGTCTGAGTTCCTGCTTTCAACGAGACTACACAGTTTACATGATTATCAAGTACATGGTGTACCTTCTATGCCCATTGACATCAGCATCTGAGTTATCTGAATCTGTATCTGTACTAGAATCTACTAAACCTTGAGATTCCATGATCTTCTCCAACACTGAAACCAATGGATGCAGGATACTTGGGGAGCAACAGCAGCATTGCCAACCAGATGTTTTAATTCCCAGTAAAATTTCTTCACCAAGGTTCCTCCTTATACACACACTACAAAATAAACTTTTGCATGATTTACAACTTAACAGATCACTGCAACGCCCACACCATCTGCAGTAGCATTCTGAGCAATCAACATCCTGTACAACATTAACAGGATATAGGGTGAGAGACAACAGACCGCTGTGAATCATTACATCTTGTTATTGGACTGAATTTAAAGTCAAAGAACATTAGTTTAAAATAACAGGAAACGACGTGCATAGCCATGATTACAAATAGCCAACACTAGAGCAATCTCTTAAATCTAAATAGAAACGCAGCTAACTTTTTCAAGATGCTATTAACACATAGTTGCGTAAATTTGAACTATCTTCAATATAACTTAGCAAGGATGGTTATACTACCTGCATCTTTGCTTTCATTGAAGTTTTGCAGTCCAGGCAAACTATAACTTTCAAAAGAGGATGTGCACGTACTTCAACAGCCACTTTATCACAAGCAGTGCAGCGAAAATTTTGCTTCTCATTGCATGCAGGAAGGAACTAATCGGAAGCACATTATCACCATCTCCTTGTGGATTTGACTGATCTCCCATCTCACTCAAACTGCATCTAGGAGACAACCTTTCCCCAGGATGATCCTCCTCATCACTATCTAGAGTAATGATCTGAGACTTTTTACTTTGAGGCTCCATTTCTTCAGAGTTATGTAAACGTTTCAACCCTTTGGCCTCAACATCAATTTCATGTAGACATGTCGAAACTGTGGCATCTATAGCCGATGTGACTTCATTGCTTTTTGGCGCATCCTCGTCATCTTGAGACAAGGAACCATTAATGTCATCTGTTGTTTCTTCCTGTATATCCTCCTGGTTGAACATAAGAAGTGTACCAAATGAAGTAGAATATAAAAGAGGAAAAGCAAAAACTATGAAGGGATCAAAGAAAATTGAACAGCCAAGCTTATGTAATCAACTATTGTTCCAATTTGATAGAAGATTCTGCATAGCAGTTTGTTACCTTCATCAACATTACTGCGTGAAGGAGAAGGCTAAAGGTACAGAGTGAACGAGGGGACATCAATAGTTCTTTTGTACCATAGTTATATATAATCACAACAATGCAGTTTTGGATAACACGCCAACTTAGGTACATTTCCTGTACGAACTCAAACGAGTAAAACAAAGTTCAGGTTAACTTCCAACCTTGTTCCTTCGTCCAATTATGAAGGGCGCATAACTCTAGCTACTCTTCAGAACTCTTATCTTCTCATTCTTCCATCTTAATTTTAACAGAGAAAACACTATCCCCCAAGGCTTAGGCTTAGTGTTAAGAGCACAGCTCGCAATGTGTAGATTAGGCACAAGTCGAGGGCTCGCATCTTACTGCAAACAAAAGCCTAGTATTTCTGTGGAGAAGGGTAGAGGCCCATTTGCCCCCGAGTTTCGAACCATGCGTCACTGGCCCTCGGTGATTTCTCGGTTGACAAAAGAGAGACAGAGAGAGAACTAAGAGTTAGTCCTATGCATGCCTTCTATAATTCCAACCATCACATTGACAAAAGGATTTCCTTTATGATTTGTGTGAGAAAATATTATTATTGAATTGTTGTATCTACATGTCCTTTTCCTACTAGGATATTATCTATGAAATCCTATTCCTATTCTACATTACAGTTCTTTTTCTAGTAGGATACTATATATGAAATCCTCTATTCTAACACTCCCCCTCAAGCTGGTGCATACAAGTCATATGTATCGAGCTTGTTACATATGTAATTAATACGAGAACCAATCATGGTGAAAATATTTGCAAGTTGATCACTCAACTTCACAAATTTTATAATACTATCACCGGAGAGTATACCTGATCTGGATTGAGCAACCTCAATACCAAGAAAATACTTCAGTCTGCTGAGACCTTTAGTACGAGTCATGCCAAACTTCTAAATTACTATGGGAGACTGTTTCAGACCATAAAGTGACCGACGTAATCAACACACCAGGTTAGACTCCCCCTGAGCAACAAAATCAGGTGGTTGCTCCATATAAATTTCCTCCTCAAGGTTACCATGGAGAGAATAGCATACTTCACTCACCAGTCGGCGTGACTAACCTCTCCTCATTATTTACACATTCGCCAGCTGACATGGGTGCTACTACCTCAAACGTGTGACTGCTAGTAGAGAGTTCATCAGGGTAAGCCTTGCACTTGCTACGCATGGGCAGTATCTTTTTATTATTTAGCTAGACCTTTTCGTTAAGATGTTTTGAACATATTCTTGGAGTTGTGCACCACTAGTCGGTCTAGAAAATTGTAGAACTGATTTTAAGAGTCTTGTGTCGGTTGATTATTGAAAATTAATTGTTAGTGCCATTGATTTGTGGTTGGTGCTATTGGTACATATTATTTGTGCTGTGTTGTGTTGATTGATTCGCTGATAACATGATTGGAACGCTTGGGTACAGAGGAGACTATCGGATTTTTTTTGTGAACATAAGTAGCTAGCTAGGTGAGCAAAGCTTAACTAGCGCCGATCACGGCCCCAAAATTGGGCCGCGATGTAAAGTCCCTCTGATTCCTCGATGGAAGTAGTGTTTCTCCAGAGGTCATATCTTTAGCTCATAATAGTTCCCCTCGAGTGCAATGGACCAAGCCCACTTTTAGAAACTAATTACTCCTAAAAAGATAGTTTAAAGCATGCTAATTACCAATTTCTGTCTGTTCCTGCGTCTTCTCTGTTTTAAACGTCTCTGAAGCTTCAGATCAGTTTTTAGATCGTCTTCCTCTTTAACCTGGAAGAGAAAAGAAAAAACTATCAAAATTTGAATCAACAGCCCAGAGACAACACCAGAAGTTACCTCTCATCAGCAGAAATTTTGAAATAAGACACAAACAAACATTGGGCTCTTTAAATTAAAAAGAAAAGAATGTGTTGGGGAAAAAAGAGAAAAAGAAAAGAAGTGAAATGAACATCTCATCCGGCTCCATATTTTCAAGAAATGAAGTATCAATGTCAAAGAAAAGAACTAGGATATACCATTCACAGACCTTCTTAAACTTCCTCTTCAGGTCTTCAGAAAGATTTAGCTCTCTTTCATTTGCAATGGCATCTGCAACAAATGGATCAACAGAACTGTCTTCAATATCATCAATCTCCTCAACCTGAGAGTGAAGTGCATATAAAACCAATGAAACTTTTAACTTGTTTCCCAGATATATTAAATAAAAATGAACTAAATAAAGACCCTCTGAAGTAAAAAAAAAAGGCATATAGGAAACACGGAACTGTTATAATGCGCAAAAAAATTCTAGAATTTAGAATACCATGTAAGTTTACAGTATACTTGTCGTAATGCTGGTATAAATCAGGAAATAATTTCATAAACTGCCCAGTTGACAATTATGAAAAACAAAAGCACATTAGCATCAAGCCTCTATCCCAAAATAAATAGAATAACATCAAGAAAGAATACAAATTCTAGAAACTTGACAGATTAAATGGAAACTATTTGCCTCTTTGTAAATGAGCTTTCTTCATTCTTTTAAGGGTCGTTGTATCCTCCTACCACTGTTCTCTACACTAGTGACCGTTCCTTCGTACATATCTGTTATGGCATTTATATATCTAATATAATTTCCTTCCAAGTATATTCATTTTAAAATTTTCTGAACTTAATGCAAGTAGGAAACATTGCTGTTGTTGACTTCAGATTAGCTTTTAAAATGTTCCCAGGCACTTTTCCCGAGACACCCTCTTTACTACAACTTAGGATTGCATAAGTTCCCTTTTCCGGCGTCTTTGCCGGAAACTGATCAACCTTTTTTCTTAACACTCAGTTATTACCTTACGTGATTACTGTTCTAATATTTTCTTTTAATCTATTGCTCACCGTGGGGGATAATAGAATTTATTTCAATGCTGGTTTCAAATCTTACGACATCACCAGTTGGTTTTCAGGTACCTTTTTTGGTACGACTGGGTAGAAAGAAGCAGAAACATGATTAGAAGAGTAACACTCATCAAGAAGGTCTTGGAACGGATCTTCTATGTTCTCAAAGAAGTATCAACTGATTAAAACAAACTGGCGAGAAGGTGGAGATACAAGGACCAGGCTGCAGAATGTTTTGCTACCAGGAAACACAACAATCATGGGAGATATACAAGTATCTTATCATTGAAGGGAGAGGCCAGATCAGCTATTATTGTTCCAAAGGCAGCTATTAATGCAGGTGGAGAAGTGTAGCATTTAAGATAGAGAATTTTATTAAATTTTCTCCTCAGGTATCTGTCAAGGCCACACACCGAGCCTACGACATTAATGTCCCCTTTGCAAAAGTGATTGAAGAGAGTAAATGTCAGTCGAGCACCGCTTCTGAGGCAACTACAAGGAGAAAATAGAAAGAGCTCCTATTATTGCCGGAAACAGAGGACGAGGCCTACTGGGAAGATGTGTTGTTGGGTCCTTCGCCAGAATAAAGTCTGAAGGCTCAACCCTATCAGTTATAAGAAGATGGTCATCATCAGTTGGGAAGAAGGCTTTTTAGGTTAATATTTATGAGATGACTGGTGAATGGTTTTTGTTTGCATTCCGAAACAAAAACATGGCTGATCAGATCCTTCGAGGAGAATGGACTTGGAAGAAGAACAAGGTTGACCTAGAATGGTGGAATCCTTTTACAGGGTGTATGCCAGCAATGCGTAAATCCAAAACTAAAATTGGATTAGGGCTATGGGCTTGTTGTTAGTGTCAAGATTTTAATGATGACCAATTTAATTGTCAAGGAAAATGAAGCCCAACAGAAGAAAGCTGAGCCCAACATTGCGTTCCAATGGCTAAAGGAAGCCCAAGTCAAAGGAAGCTAAACATGGAAAGTCGACTTACTCAATAAATGAGTCAGTCATTATAAGCAGAAAAATATATAATCAGCAAGGAAAGAAGATTCCAGAAGATTGCAAGAAGAATTTTGAAGTCAAGGTTTGCAATGAAGATTTGAAGGGGCGACGCATAATTCAAAGGTTTTCCAAAGGAAAAGAATATCATTTATTGATAAATCTGGTCAACAAAGAATCAAGAAGGAAAGCTAGTACCAGCAATCAAGATTTGAAGACACAATAAACTAACCTCAACTTTATTCTTGGGAATAGGATCTGTGAGAAATTATGGGAGAAAATATATTATTGAATTGTTGTATCTACATGATTACACTGAGCTCTATTTATAGACACTCCATTACAATCATTTTCTTACTAGGATACTATATATGAAATCATATTCCTATTCTACATTAATACTATTTATGAAATCCCCTATTCTAACACTCCCCCTCGTGAATTGTTGCATCTACATGATTACACTGAGCTCTATTTATAGACAATCCATTACAATTCTTTTCCTACTAGGATACTATATATGAAATCATATTCCTATTCTACATTACAATCTTTTTCCTAGTAGGATACTATATATGAAATCCTTTATTCTAACACTCCCCATCAAGCTGGGGCATACAAGTCATATGTACCGAGCTTGTTACATATGTAATTAATACGAGGACCAGTAAGGGGCTGGGTGAAAATATTTGCAAGCTGATTAATCGACTTCACTATTTTTGTAATAATGTTCGGGTCTGACCGTTTCTCTTACTTTGCTTGTGCTTATGCTTTGTCTTGAGCTGAGGGTCTCTCAGAAACGGTCGCTCTACCTACCAAGGTAGAGGTAAGGTCTGCGTACACTCTACCCTCCCCAGACCCCACAATGTGGGACTTTACTGGGTATGTTGTTGTATCACCGGAGAATATACCTGATCTGGATTGAGCCACCTAAATACCTAGAAAATACTTCAGTCTGCTGAGACCTTTAATACGAGTCATGCCAAACTTTTGAATTATTGTGCTGAATTTCCGAAACCAAGCTCTGGGAGACTGTTTCAGATCATAAAGTGACCGACGCAATCGGGTTAGACTCCCCCGAGCAACAAAACCAAGTGGTTGCTCCATATAAACTTCCTCCTCAAGGTTACCATGGAGAGAATAGCATACTTCATGAACGTGTCCAAGCATATTACAATAACTACACATAGGTCGAGATCTTCCAAGACAACCTCGTCCTTGTCGCTTCTTCATGGACTGTGGTGTGCGATTTTTTGATCTCCTCCTTAAGGGTTTTGAAGTAATCATAGGACTTGAACTTCCAATTTCCGTGTATTTGGAGTTTAACGTATCAAAACCGAGAGACGTCGCGAAATCTGACTTGAAAGATGGATGGAATCTGACGAACATAACCCAAGAAGAAAATCACTGAGATCTGACCGGAAAAAGGTGCATGCGCGACAAGTGGATCTGGCCTGAAAAAGGTGCATGCGCGGCGCGTGCACCTTTTTCGCTATCCAGAGCTGGCACTTCGAGCGGCACGCGGTGGCGCGTGAGTGGGTATTGGTCAGAGTTGTTGAATGAGTTTTGATCAGAAGAGACTGATCTACCTCGTGGTGGTGTTGGAATTTGCACAACACTACCCAAAAGTAATTTTATAGCGGACAGCTATGTTGTCACCGAAAATATTGCACGGTGACTGATTTCCTGGAAATTGTTGAAAATTTGCACAACAATTACTCTCTTGCTAGCTTGAATCTGATCTATGTTGTGGTGGTGTTGGATTCTACACAACACCATTGAATAGAGATGTGACGCTAGTAGCCACCTAAAAATTATACGCGGTGGTGATTTTTTTTTATCTTCGCTAGAATATTGCACAGCGGATACTTACTAATACTTTGGAAGAGGACGCAAAACAGTCACCAAAATTGAGGCACAGGACAGTGGTGGTATTTTGTGGGTAGGATCGGAATGATTGCACAACCCTAGGGGACACAAAACAGTCGCCAGAAGTGAGGCACGAGACTGTGATGGTATTTTGGGGGTAGGATCATAAAGATGGCACGACCTTACGGGATGAGAAATTATGCCAGAAAATTGTCGAACCTCAAAGAAAGTGGTATGGGTTAGCTCGGCATCTCTGCGCAATGCTAACAGTAAAAACAATTCTTAAAAGAATGACCAAAAGTAGCATGAAATCACAGGAACCCTAATTCCGACGATCGAAATCGGGTAACAGTTCACGCCGGAAAACCACTCAGCATTGTTTATGCAGTATTGTTCACGCCGATTTTTTTGTTGCGATGATAATATTCTATTATCGAAATCTACCATTATCTTTGGCCAGACGGGCGACACACATTTCCTAGTACCGCCCGCCGGCAGCGAAAGCTCTTTGATTCTCTACCAAGATCATAGAAGCTCTAATACAATGTGAGCAATTATGGGAGAAAATATATTATTCAATTGTTGTATCTACATGATTACACTGAGCTCTATTTATAGACACTCCATTACAATCATTTTCCTACTAGGATACTATATATGAAATCTTATTCCTATTCTATATTACAATCCTTTTCCTAGTAGGATACTATATATGAAATCCTTTATTCTAACAGGATCAATCAACTCCTCTTTCCAAGGATCAATTCTCATGGGTTGCCACCTCTGTAAAGAGCCCAACGTCCATATTCAAGATTATTTAAGGGCTCTCAAAGAAAAGAACACATAGTTTGGTCTCAACTTCTCAAGTTCTTTGCTCTACTTTTAACAAGCATTGTATCTCTTAGTGATTTATTGTGTACACAAAAAAAAAAAAATTATAGTTGATAAAGCAATGTATCAAAAGAAAAATACGAGAGATTTGAGTGTAGACGTAGGAGTTACACTTCATCACCATTGTACCAAAGAACAACTTACAAGATCTTATAGAGAAGACCCTTGCAACCCAAGGGGACTAGACTAAGATCCACATTGGATCTGAACCAGTATAAAACATCTGGTATCACTTTAGTTTCTGCAAATTACCTTCAGCATTAATTGTGTTCTTAGTTACTGCTTATACAGTCAGTCGACTAAGAAAAAGATACAATTCAACCCCCCCCCCCCCCCGCCCCATCTTGCACTTTCACTTGCCTCTACATTTATGGTCGACTGAGGTCTTCCATGAGACTAGGGATCTATGTGGAGGATGGAAGATGACAGAGGAAGAAACGGAATTATAAAATCATCTCAAATGGGTCAGAATCGAAGTGGAAGGCGATGGGCAGAATATCCCAAACGAAGTTCCTATTTCGAGAAATTGTTTCACTTTCTTCATTACGATATGGGCTGAAAGGAAAACCCACTTTGAGAAAGCTCAGGCGACATTGGAGAAGAAGAAGTCGAAGAAATCGCAGAACATCAAAGAACCCAGCAGGTAATAGAGCCTCATGTCGTAATTAACGAGGTGGGTGTACTGGCAGATGTTGACTGGAGAGGCTCAACCCACGTGGGTACAGCTGTAACAAATTTTAAAGAGATTAAAGATGCACCTGAGGGGCAGGTGCTGGATCTGGTCGAATTTAATAAGGACTTGGGCCTTAAGAATTGTGGGCCTGACCCTGCACATTATTTTCAACAACCACAATTCTCAACCCACTGAAAATAATCTCTTTGACGTAATTTTAGAAGAAACTGTTGCGGTCTTTTCTACGAATCTATGCATGCAGCAGATAGAAGCAAGGAGCGAGGAAAATTTGGAAGTATCTGGGGATCAAGTAAGCAGTGAAGAGGCGAAGGGGGAAAAGAAAGCAGCTTCCATGCTTGTCAAAATTCTGAAGTTCCTGAAGGCAAGAGAAGCAGGGAGAAATAATAATGTATACCTCTGGGAATCAACAATCACAATTGGGGATGGATATCAATGCGGAAATTTGGGATGTACAGGAGGTTGAACCTCTTCTTACTCATCACCAAGAGTCTCTACTTGATAAGGAGATGAAAGCAACAGCATGGGTCAACAAAATTTACTCAAATTACAAAAGATGTTTGGAGTAGATTTTCAGGGTCATGAAGAGGAAGCCCTTGAGCTTCTAAAGCAGATTGACGCATGTAGGTAAGCAAGAATAATGGAACAAAATATTAAAAAATCCAGGTTCAAAGGCTCACAGGAATTGAAGAATCTGATCACCTTTTCTGTCAAGTTCAAAAGCAGTGGCAACAGATCTAAGAGGGAGGGGAGTCTTCAATCTGCCCCATGAAGCTCAAACTAATATCATGGAATTTTAGGGGGTTGAATGACCTGGGGAAGAGGAGAATTGTACAGAGCTTAGTTCAAGATTGGAAGGCAGACATAATTTGCCTCCACGAAACTAAGTTAGAGGGGAAGGTACAGGATTTTGTCAAACAAATTTGGGCAGGGAGATGGATTAGAAGTGCAAGTCTGAAAGCAAGTGGGACCAGAGGTGGAATCTTTTTACTTTGGGATTTTAGAGTCTGGAAAGGGGAAATTTTACATGTTGGAGCATACACTTTATCTTGTAAATGTGTGGCCCAATTATGTGATTTTTGAATGACATATCACTTTGGTTTATGCTCCAAATAGCAAAGTGGAAAGGAGAGGAATTAGCTGATGTTAGACGACTCATGGAGGGACCCTGGCCTATTTGTGGTGATTTCAATGTGTAGATTTCCTTCAGAAAGAAAGAACTGCACTAGGAGATCTTCAGCTATGGTGGAATTCTCACTGTATAGAGGATATGGAGCTCATTGATTTACAGTTAGAAGGCGGTTCTTATACTTCGTTCAGAGGAGACAACTTTACCACTGCTTCTAGAATAAACAGGATCCTAGTGTCTACAGAATAGAATAATAAATTCAGCAATAGCAATATGAAGCAATCTATCCTCAAAGACTGACATCAAATCATGTTCCAATTGCCCTTCTATGTGGCAATTGGGAACAATCAAAGTCATACTTTAAATTCAAAAATTGGTGGCTAAATTCTGAAGGCTTTGTTGACAGAATTAGGAACTGGTGGAATTCTTTTTTCTTCTCTAGAAAACCAGATTACATTCTAGCTTGTAAGCTCAAAGCTCTCAAGGGCAAGCTAAAAGATTGGAGCAGAAATGAGCAGGGGAACTTAAGGCTTCAAAAGTTAAATTTACTAAGTCGGATGGCTGATCTTGATTCATTGTGGGAAAACAGAGCACTAACAGAAGAGGAAATTGCCAAGAAAGCAACATTTTCATGGAATATGAAGGGTTGTCTCAAGAATGAAGAAGAGGCCTGGAGACAGAAATCAAGGGCTTTATGGCTTAAAGAGGGGGACAAAAATACCAAATTCTTCCACCAGACTGTTAATGCTCATAAGAGGTATAACCATATTGATCAAATTGTGGTAAGGAAGAGACTATTGCTGAACCTAACAGAATCAAAGAGGAGATCGTTGCTTTTTACAAGAAACTTTATATAGAAACTGAAGAATGAAGACCCATTGAATATATTAGCAATCACCCAACAATTTCAGGAGCTGAAAAAGAGGCCTTAGAGGGTGTTTGGATTGGATTTTTAAAAGTGACTTATAAGCCAAAAGCTAAAAGCCATAAGTTGGTCCTACCCAACTTTTGGCAGTTGGCTAATTTTTGTACCTTTTTTGCCTAAAATAAGTGCTTAAAAGCACTTTTTATTTCACCCAAACACCTCAAAATGTAGAAAAGGGCTTAAAAGCCAAAAAGCACTTAAAATAAGCCAATCCAAACACCCTCTTACAAGCGACTTTGAATGTCAGAAGATGTGTGCTATAGATAAAGCTCCCGATCCTGATGGCTATTCAAGGGGTTTTAGCTAAAGCGCTGGGATGTTTTAAAGCAAGACATAATGGAAGATTTTCATAAATTCCACTCAAAGGAAATGTTTGAAAAAGTTATATTGCCTTGATTACCAAGAAGACCGGAAAAGGAGCTCAAAGACTTCAGACCTATCAACTTGATTGGAAGCTTTTATAAGTTGCTGACAGAGAGATTGAAAAGGGTGGTGGACACACAACATATGGCCTTTATTAAAGGTAGGCACATAATGGATTAGGCAAGGAGATACTCTATCCCTTTTTTTCATTATAGCAATGGAGGGTCTAATTTCAATACGCATATAAAGCGAGGCGAAGCGCTCAACATGTTTTGCAACTCGCTTCAGGGCTTAAGCGCGCATTAAGCGCGCCTTTGACAACACTGAAGACCAAGTGGAGGTATACAGGGTTTTGATGTTGCTAGAGACAGTGAGGTCAGTTTAGAGATCACTCATCTCCAATATGTTGATGATACTCTAATTTTTTGTGAAGCTGAGGAGGATCAATTGCTAGTCTGAGATTAATTTTGGTGTATTTTGAAGCCATATCTGGTCTTCACATTAACTGGAGTAAGAGCCATATTTTCCCTGTTAATGTGGTTCCCCATATGGAACAACTGTCACAGATTGTGGGAGGAGTAGCGGGCACTTTGCCATCAGTTTATCTCGGCATGCCTTTGAAGCAAAATCTAGATCCATAGATATTTGTAATCCAATTTTGGATAAATGTGAGAAGAAGTTGTCCAGATGGATATCACAATACTTATCACTAGGAGACAGACTTACTTTGATTAATTCTATCCTAGATGCTCTTCCAATTTATATGATGTCCCTGTTTCATATTCCTCAGTCAGTTGTTCAAAGGTTGGATAAAATCAGGCGAACTTTTCTTTGGCAAGGTAATAAGGAGCAAAAAAGCTGTCACTTAGTCAAATGGAAGAACATTATCAGAAGCAAAAGTCAACAGAGATTTGGCATCAAGAATCTCAAGAACCAAAGCAAAGCTCTTGAGGTGAAATGGCTATGGAGATAGCCACAGGAGTCTCAAACTCTTTGGAGCAATGTCATTAAAACCAAATATGGGGAGATGGATAATTGGGTAACTAAAGAAGTCACTACTCCTTAATGTGTTAGCCTTTGGAGAACCATCAGGTTCTTCTGGCCTTTCCTCAAAAGTCAGTCTAATATCAAGGTCACAATGGCAACAAGACTCTTTTCTGGAAAGACAAATGGATAAGTTCTGACAGCTTACAGGGCATATTTCCTGATATTTATGCTCTGGCTCAACACCAACACAAGAAGTAGCTGAAATGTGGACATAACAAGGATGGGATTTGGTACTTAGAAGACCTCTGAATGACCGAGAGATTCCAACAGCGGCTGAATTGTCCAAGTATTTGGAAAATTTCCATGGAATTCAGAGTGGGAGGGGACGTTTATAGTGGAACGGAAATAGGAAAGGTATGTACAAGGTGAAGGAAGGATACAAGAAGACAAATCAAGTTGAACCTCAAATTACTAACTGGCCTTGGAAGCACATTTGGAGAATTAAAGTGCCCCATAAAGTGGCATCTTTCACTTGGCTCTTAACTAATGAGGCTGTTCCAACTCTTGACAATCTGGCAAAGCGGGGAATCCCCTTATGCAATAGGTGTTCCTTATGTGGTAGGGATGCTGAGACAGTTAAACACCTTTGCCTACATTGCAAAGTCACTGACCAACTGTGGCAGATTTTTATCAATCTCAGAGGCATCTCATGGACAATGCCTAGTGAGATTGGTGACACTCTTTTCAGTTGGGAGGAAGCTGGATTTGGTGCTAGAAACAGAGATAGATGGAGGATCATTCCTGCTTGCATTTGGTGGACTATATGGAGGGGAAGTTTTGAAAATAGGAGTAGCAATGTACAAAAGATTAAACTTAACTGTATTTTGTTGTTCTGCTTTTGGTGTACAAAAGTTTTCTCCAATGAGACCGACAACTCTAGATGCTTTAGGTTCTATATAAAATTGTACGCTCAGTTTTGGAAGTTTCTTTCTCTTCCTTTTATGTAAATATGTTTTTTCCATTACTACCTAGGTACTGATTTCAATACAAATGTTACCAGTTTTTAAAGAAAATTCTGAAATAATTGAACTCTTCGAAAGAGGGAGGTCTAGCTAACATTTTGTTAATTTAATGACAAGCCTACAATAACTTTGTTATATTCTTTTTGACCAAGCATAACTTTGTTATATTCTTCATTACTAGAGATCGCTTAATAAGGTTTTATTCCATATTTGTGCTTTTTTTATTAATGTTCTTGTCGTTTCCTTCCTTTGTTGTTCTTTTACATGTCATGTCTTAAATCATTTTCATATTAACAAACTATCCACTATCCCTTCAAGGAATTTGTTCATATTAGGGGTGTAAATCGCGAAAGTCGGATCGTGGGCTGCTCAAGCTTGCTCGACCCATAAGATTTCAAGCTTGAACTGCTACAATATGGACACAACAATCTAGAGCCTCAAAATACCCAGCTTGAGGTTGGATGACAATTTGACTTCAAATTTTTATTCAATTACAATCTTTCTTCTATATCACAATCAAGAACCCCTGATCACTATCCCAATACTTAAAACTAAAAGGAATTCCATAAATATAAAACTACAAAGCACTTTGTTAGTTCTATACACTCAACACACTGCTTACTATAGGCATCATCTCTTTCATCAGTTCATCTTAAAACTCCTCACCTCTTACAATAATAGTCACCCCATTTCTGCTCAACTTCTCAGCTCCTAGTCTCACTCACTGCTTCATTGCATCCTTTTTTTAATAACGGTAGTGTTTGCGCTAGCTTGATACCAGTATAGATATATAATAACTCTACCCACTTAGGATTAGGCAGAAGAAAATGTATCACCTTAACATTCTTTTATCAGAGTACCATTATTTCCTCCTCCCTTTGCACGTCATGACAACTCTATGCCCTAGCTTCTCATGCCTCCACTCACTAAATGCCTCCTTTGTTGATGCTAAGTCCCCTCCTAGCATTATCTCGCTTTCTTCTCCATCTCTGAAATCTCTAAGAAGGTAGCTCTTTGAATTAGAGAAGTGCAGCTATCTATATTGAGACTTTTATTCTTATTAGGAGTAGTTGAACGGAGGACAACTAGTTTTGGTCTTTGTTCTACCATGGTTGATAGAAAAAATTGATATACTTTGGTAACAATGATGGTGTTCTGTTTTTTGTATCTTGAGCATGAGTTGTTCTGGTATAGCACCAAGTGAAGCTCAAACCTTAAAAGAATTGGCTCAGTCAAGCTAAAGCCAGCTAAATCTTTTTCTTGGTTTTTTCTTACTCGGCTCAGCTTGTGTACACCCCTAAGTGGGAAATCCAGGTCAAATCCTCCCTAAACCAATTTTTTTGGAGAACTTTAAATTTCTCACCCTAACTGCCCAAATTATTCAGCAATCCACATTTATTTTCGTTTCTCCCTCGCTTCTTTTGACTGCAGGCCATCAATAATTCCCATCAATTCATAGATCCTCGCTCAAATACCTCTGTGCTCAGTGGATCATAATTTTGTTACATTGCTCATTGGCAAGGGAATTGTGGTCACCATTCCTTCTGCCATGTGGTGTTAAGTGGAAAGGGTTGTTGTCTGTATTGGAGCTTGTAAGCTATTGGGTATGGAAGAATGTAAGTCATGTTTCTGAGGCAACTTAAGTGAGATAGAGAGGTACTAAAATAATCACAGGGAGAGGATAAGGAAGATTGGAGGTCAAGTTTCAGATGCAACTTCAGTGAAATACAGCGGTTGCAATTGAGGCATGCAAGGCCAAATTAAATGAAAGAATGTTATTCATGTATTAAAATGCAAAAACATGCAATAATGAGGTATCTCACAAAATCATACAAAAATACATAAAATTGCTTCACCTCGTCCACTCCAGGAAAATTTAGTCCCAGTTCAGCAGCTTGCTGTGGAGTACTAGCGAGGTAAACAGAGGCCCAATCTTTGCTGCCAAATGAAATAGTACCCATAGATGACGACGAGTTATCAGAGCATAATCTGCTGAAAGAACCCCAATCTACATCGTCGCTCCCTCCCTGAGCCTCACTGCCATCATTTCCAGCAAGTTTTTTTGCCAAGAAGCCACTGGCACCCTCCTCCAAGACTTTTCCATGTCGCCTGCCCCATAATAAAGCCAGTGGCCAAAGTCAGAGAACACAACTTGTTGTACCTGAGTTAGTAACTGGAATAAGACAGGTGGGAGTCACTTGCCTTCTTACAGGTCTGTGGATTTGAAGATACTTCTCAGCATCAGCAATTGCTCCAGTGACGTCGTTTGTCAACTCAGAACCAACCCACTGAGTCCTGTTTTTCCATGCTTCAGTGCAGCAACCATGAGGAGCCTGATTCTCTATCCACTTATAGAGACTTGGGAGTTCAATTCCAGCACCATCCAATTGCTCCTAATCATATCAGCATGTTAAAGTTAATTAAGTAGAACCAGGAACTAAGAGCTACAAACATCAAGCATACTAACAACAACACGACATACAACAACATACCTAGTGTAATTACATGAGTGGGGTCTGGGGAGGGTAGGATGTACGCAGACCTTACCTCTACCTTTCCAGGATAGAGAGGTTGTTTCCGATAGACCCTCGACTCAAAAGGAACATAGTCAATGCAGGATTGCAGGAAAAATAAGACGGCACAAAGAACAAGATACAAAACAAATGGCGCAACATAATAATACACACATAAAGATAATGATTTGCGCGATACCAAAATAATACAACTAAGAAAAGGAGAAGTGGAGATGGAAAGGCTAGCCCCCTACCTCTCGCACACACAGCGCGACAAAACTCAAATACCTACTAACCTTCTATCCTAATCCTCGACCTCCACGTTTCTTGTCTAAGGTCATGTCCTCAGTCAGTTGGAGCTGAGTCATATCCGGTCTAATCACCTCCCCCGCTCTTTTTCGGCCTACCTCTACCTCTCCTAACTCCTGCGACCGCCAATATCTCACACCTCCTAACTGGCGCATCCTCACACCTCCCCTTCACATGCCCAAACCATCTCAGTCTCGCTTCCCTCATCTTGTCCTCCACGGAGGCCACTCCGACCTTGTCCCATATATCTTCATTCCTAACCATATCCCTCCTAGTATGACCACACATCCAACTGAGCAACAACTACACGACATAAAGAGTAAAAAATAAACCACATAGTAAAAAAGAAAAACAAAGTGGAGTCTATGATCAACATAACAGTTCAAAGTGGCTCCAGCAATTATATGGAAAAGATACCTACTAAGTGAATGTTGAATGACATTTTTGGTTAAGCAAGAATTTGCTTGGAGATATTAAGGAAAAAGATAGCAGAGGGAACTACACCGTCTATTAACATGGATAAAGAAAAAAATGGTAAATAAGTAACCTGCACACCCAATGCAAAAGCAATCCCACGATGGGCCAGCATACAACTGCATTGCTTCTTCTCTATCAATAATTCAGTCTCTTCTTTTTTATTTTCCTTTCGAAGAACCTATATCTATTACCAGAACCAGTGGTTTTACAAGAAAAAAGTACAAAAAAAGAGACAAGGTCCATGGGGCTTGTAGCGAAAAGCTAGAAGTGAAGTGCAGAGTTAAATTTATGAATTTAGTACTATAAAATAGAAGTGCAACTAAAAGATAATATTAAAATCCAATGCACAAAAATGTCAATATTAATCCAAGTCCTCAAAATTGAGATCCAATGAACCGCTGGTTTTCTCCGGAATCACTTTGCGCATCATTATTTGAAATGCACACTTCTGTAAAATGCATGGATTCCCGTGAAGCGATAAACCCTCACTTCACATCACTTCAACACTTTAAGCGATGAAATGATGGCTTTTAATAACACTGACGAGAACATAGGACAGTATTGGCAAAAGGAGCAAACAAAACTGCAAACTCGAAATGCCAATAGGCGTCCTTCAACATTTGTGTTAATGTACTTTGTTTTAATAAGGTCATGACAACCAACTAACAAGTAGCGCACATATTACATCATGGAAGAGATAAATCGAGACAGTAATAAATGCATGTTAGATTAATTGAAAAGTGAAATTTCAAACCGATTGTTGATCTGCCATCCCTCATAAGGTTCAGTAGGACATATAAAATGTCAACGCTGGAGATAATTTAATGTCACTTTGTAATCCAAAAGTGTGAGCATTTCAATAGTTGAACTTCAGAGCTAAACACATCCATCAAGATAAAGAAAAGGCATTCAGTTGTGTGTGATAAGAATTAAATGAACTTTTTTTTAACTAGAATTAAATGGACTTTCACCATGATGAATGCTAAAGTTACTTTCTTGAGAGAAAAGAAAAGAGGAAAAGCATAGAATCCACCCCCACCCCACCCAAACTTGTCCCGGAAACTTAGTTTCGCATTGCAACTTTACAGGCGTTTATGTACACCCATTCTAGTTTGAAGTAAAAACAATACCACCTTTACAGGCACGTGAAGAGGGAAAACTAACACTAAAAATGCTCCAGACGGTACATATGTCAAGTGTTGATTGAATGACAATTTATTGTACTTAATTACTCTTTTAATCTTTTATTTTTCTTTTTCATTTTTTTCTCTCTTTCTTCTTCTTTCTCTCTTTTCTTTTTCTCGAAGGGGAACCTTAGAGTAACTGGTAAAATTGCTGCCATATGACCCGGAGGTCACGGGTTCAAGCCGTGGAAACGGTAAGCTGCATACAACAGATCCTTGTGGTCCGGCCCTTGCCCATACCCCGCGCATAGCGGGAGCTTAGTGCACCGGGCTGCCCTCTCTTTTCTCTTTCTCGCTACCCAGATCTAATTTCTGGACACCAACCATCTCCCTCGCTATCTTTTCCCTCATCTACGTCATTCTCTTTTTCTTTGTAAATAAATTTAATTGATGGGTTTAATCTATATTATATTAAAAGTACGAAGGGCCTTAGAAATGTTGGTTGAATTTTTTGCCCTTTATTAAAAGACTGTAGGATAAACAAAATTGTCATTTACTATTTTTCTCAAACTATTATTAATTATTTTACCTTATAAAAATATACCTTCAAACTTTTCGTGTATATTTAATCTAATTTTATGGGGTCAAGTTAACAAAAATTAATTCATCAGAATTAATGACAATTACTATTTACCAAAAATTAATACGTTTATGTAACCTCCTAATTCCAAATATGCATTTACTGTATAACAAAAAGACAATAAATAAAACTATTATTTCGAAAGTTAATTCGGTAAGGAGATTACTAATATCTGCAAGGTTGGCTCAGTTGATTGAATATGAGACTTTCATAATGAAGGTCTCAGGTCCAAACCCCCTACCTACGACAGTGGGGGATTTGCCTTTTGGGTCGAGCTCCTCAAATGGGGCTTGCCTAGTGCGGGTTATATCTCCTGTGTGGTTTGTGGGCTATTGCACAGAGCGAGGTTTACCTTGTGCACACCCGAAGGGTAGCGGCTGCGGGTTCCCTTGTCATAACAAAAAGGAGATTACGGATTGGAAAAAGACTAGGATGCAAAAGAGATAGAAGTCCTAAAAGGACCAAAACACTTGAGGTTATAATTGAGGAAATAAAATACGGAATAGGTGCAGTATATATACACGGTTTCATTTCTTTAGATTTATGATTCACTTTATGTTTAGAATTCTTTTATATCAATTAGTATTAATTACTTATATTGTGTTGTCATTTTTTCGTTTAGGTTTAGAATTTTCTTTAGGTTTTAGGACACTTGTACCAAACCTGGCGTAGGCTACATATTTAACATGAACTCTTGATATAGTATGACGGTTGACGGGGTAAACATGCTTGTGATCATCTGAGGTAAGCTTTCTAACCATTAGTTTGTTTCTGAAGTTTTGTGATAATAAGCATCCACTCTTGATGATAATTACAAATTGAAAGATTATCCATTGTGATCTTCATTTACAAAATTGGTATTAATTACTTATATTGTGTATTTTCTTTGTTTAAGTTTATAATTTTCTTTAGGTTTTAGGACCTATTTACCAAACCTGTCGTAGACTACATTATTTAACATGAACTCTTGATAGTATGACGATTGACGGGTAAACATGCTTGTGATCATCTGAGGTAAACTCTTTAACCTTTAGTTTGTTATATTAAAGCACGCAGAGCCTTATAAACCTATAAATAGAAGCGTTTTGGAGTCTCTATTTGGCAAAGGGAGACCGAGAGGAACTTAGAAATGTTGGTTGAGCTTTTTTTCCTTCATTACAAGATTTTACAATGGACAAAATTGTGATTTACTATTTTTCTCAAATTATTATTAAATTATCTGTATAATACTTTACCTATTTTATAATAAAAAAACATTGTTTTTGAGTCCTTTACGACTTTGGCAAATATTTTTTGAAAAAGGAAAAAAACTCATACGACTTCGAAATCAAAAAAGATTTTCTTTAATGAATCATTCCTTATTTAAATGACTAGCCTATTACGCGTGTAGTCCGATGACAATTCTAATATGATTAGTTTTCGGGCAATAAAACCCTAATTATTTGGGACATCATTTGGTGATAATTAGGTCGAATCTTTTAAATATGTTTATTATTTTTAACATATTTTGTTTTTGATTGTTTATGTGGTTATCACAAAACTCTTCCAAAAACTTCTTTATAAAAATAATTCAAACACTACAATTTTTAGTCCGCAGTAAAACATAACGTTTTTTAAAATTAATTTTCCAACTTTTTAAAATAACATAAAACCTTGTTATTTATTTAGGACTTTAAAATTGATCAAGACTTTGATTTATATAAATTTGTTTCTTATTTGAACAATATAAAAGAAAAAAAGGGCAGCCCAGTGCACTAAACTCCCGCTGTGCGTGGTCCGGGGAAGGGCCGAACCACAAGGGTCTATCTTACGCAATCGACCCTTCCCTGGCTGTTGCGTACAATAGTAACTATAATACCTTCCATGATAATAATCTTAATATTTAGGATTAGCGAAATGTTGTTCGCCTTTTTTATCCTTTAAAAATAGAAATGACACTAAACAAAATAGTCATTTCTAATAATTAAGAATAATCAATTAAATATTTTCCTAGTTACTAATTCAATATAAATATCTTAATATTAGGATTAGTGAATTGTGGTTCGCCTTTTATACCCTTTAAAAATAGAATCCACACTAGAAAAATAGTTAATTTACTTTTTTCTAATATTTAAAATAATTATTTACTTATTTTCCTAATAGGACTTCAAAACCACTTAAAGGACTTCAAAACCACTTAAATGTTGTATAGGACTATCTAGCATTTAAGATTTTGACATAACTAAAAATAAATGAAAAAAATTAAGTTACTAATTCAATATAACTTGCACAAGGATTCATAAATCTGATACATAAATTTAAAATTTAGGCTTTAATTAACTTTACACAGATCTTTGCATATGGTTAACTTAAAAGCCATTTATTTACAAATACTGAAGGGACTCTTCCAAGTATCAACTGTGATTGGATTGAAACTTTTCTTCAAACATTTGATTCCTTTTGGGATAATACCACATAATCTCAATGTTTAAAGGATATATTTTGCTAAATCTTTATTTTATTATATATATATGTTACATGCTGATAAGTCACTGAAGACCGTCGAGTTGAGAGGTGCTCGGAGATAGCATTATGGTAATTTATGTCAAATTGAGCTATTTCAGCATGTTCAACTTTTGGTTCTTGATATGTAGATAAAAAAAA
This sequence comes from Anisodus tanguticus, assembly GCA_034509755.1. Taxonomy (NCBI): domain Eukaryota; kingdom Viridiplantae; phylum Streptophyta; class Magnoliopsida; order Solanales; family Solanaceae; genus Anisodus; species Anisodus tanguticus. The sequence continues at coordinate 26,781,827 of CM067545.1, forward strand.
ATTTGAAACTGGTATGTTGATAATATTTATATTGTTTTTAAAAGCTTATTTTTACTAATAAGCGGGACACGCACAGAGCGCGTACACTAATTCTAGTATAAATAATAAAAGAATGATCAAAGATTTGTTTCTTAGACAAATCAGATGTGGGATTGGTTGGCCGAAAAAGTTGTTCGCTGGAACCATTCCTTTCTAGAACACTGATTAAATCACCTTCCTCAGATCTTACCTCTTATAAATCGAAATCCAAGATCCAAAAGTTTCGATTGAAATCGTTCCACCTTCACCGGAAAATCGAATTCCAGCAACTTTACTTTCCGCTATACGATTGTCTATCTCATCAATAAAATATCTTATTGAGAAACCCGTTGAATTATGAGCGGTGTGTGTTGTGAATTTGATAATTGAAAAAAATTATGCCGTGAATGTGCAGCATATAGCCATGGATATGGAGAAAAAAGTAGGGAAGGAATGAAGGGAAAATTTAAAAACAAATGAACAAAAATAAAAATAATTGAAAAATGGTGTTATACATGTGTCAGGCGTGTATAATACTCCTGTACACTGATTTGAGTTTGTTTCGAGAAGGGGGTGGTAATTTCACTTCAGACTAGAATAGGGGGGCTACATAAATGCCTGTAAAGTTGCCGTGCTAAACTAAGTTTTCAGGACAAGTTCGGGAGTGATTTATGCATTTTTCCAAAAGAAAACAATGAATGTTAAAGTTACTAAAACACCAATGATAAAAACAAAAGGGCCTTTTTTATTGCAAGGACATAAACTAGATGTAATACGGAAAGAAAAGCTTTATTCGGCTGACTATCATTACAATCTTCACAATTTACATCCTTCCTAAGTATATCCGCTTTCCTTATATTATTAAGCATATATACTAGTTAGTGACAAGTCAAATTCTCTGAATCTCTCACTGACATCCCCCGAATAAATGAATTACATAACTCAATTCTCTCCTGTTCTCAATTCTTTTCACCAAACAACTAGACATCAGATATCATGAAACAGCAAAGGAAACTCGTTTTCTTGAATTGACTAGCTCCATTTCATTTAAACTCAAAACAGCTACAGATTGAAACAAACACCGAATGACATCCGCCAAACCAATGCATTACACAACTCAATTCTCCCCTGTTCTCAATTCCTTTGCACCAAACAATTAGATATCAGATATCATGAAACAGCAGAGGAAACTCTCTTTTTTCATCAATTACTCGATTCCTTAAACTCAAAATAGCTACAGACTGAAATGAACACAGACCTACATCCCCCCAAATCAATGCAATACAGAACTCAATTCTCCCTGTTCTCAATTCCTTTACACCAAACAATTAGATATCAGAAATCATGAAAAGCAAAGGAAACTCCATTTTTCCATTGATAGCTCAATTTCCTTTAAACTTAAAACAGCTGCAGATTTTTGTTCTGTAACCCAATTGCTAAGCATAACTTTATCCTTAATGGTTATTTCTTTTCCCAATGAAGGTGAACAATAGCTTAATAGTCAACAGCATATGGGACAACGGACATGAAAGTTAGAATAATATTAGGCAATATGGAAGTGAATCCTTGTCTGATGAGCAAAACCACAGTGCATTGGGTATCCTGGGATTCTAAATTAGGGTACAGCAAAATCCATACGTTTTGTAGCTTAGATTTGGCCCTTCCGATCAGTGTATGATGAGCAAACAGTGTCTACTCGGTAATCTGAGATTCTAAAAAAGGCCCACCAAACATTATTAAGTAATTAACTCTAGCTTCTGTGCCCTTTCCAGCTTATAGTTAAGCAACGATGTGTGGAAAATTAAATGTAAGGTCAATTGGGTGTTGCCATGTCACATATATAGCAAGAAAACTTCACCTGATAAAAGACCATTTACTGACCAATTTAAGTATGGAGGCATTTACAGTCAAACTAATGCAAATGTCAACAATGTAAACCATGATTGGACATACATTCTTCCGTTGGGTTCATCTGTTCTCATCTACTAACCTCACCAGTTTTTTTATATGTGAGAAAATAAATTGAAATGACTTCACTTCTATATGCCTTGTATAGCAGTTTCTTCGAGAGCTATTCCTGCAAGAATTTGTCTCTTTTGCCTTCTACGTAAATATGTTTTAAGCTACTGTTGTCTAATGTTTGAAACCACCCAAATCAATGTGCAACCCCAAAACCTGGGACTACAGTAAATCTACCCAAACCAGCTGCATCCCCTAAACCTGCCAGCATTAGCCATGTTTAACTTAAGCATGAAACTCATAAATAATATATCAAGTGCCACCTTTTATGTGAAGACGGGAGAGCAACTAGCCTATTTGTTCACAAAGGCGTTGAATGGCGCTCGAGTTAATTATCTGTGTAACAAGCTGGGCATGATCAATATATATGCTCCAACTTGAGGGGGAGTGTTACAGAATATTGTAGGAAGATTGTAAATATATTATATTACCTTGTATAGCTAGCTAAATCATAAGAGAGGTCTGTAGGAATCATAGAAGATCTGTAGGAATCATAGAAGATCTGTAGGATATTTTCTTACCTTTGATAGACCCTCTTGCATCTGTATAAAGCATGTAACTCTTGACATAATACAAAACAAGCAGTTCTTCTAAACTACATTAACTAAAGCAAATGCTATCCTTTTGTGCCCTTGATTTCATGTACTTTGACCCTAAGTACATTGCCCAATACATTACTAGAGCAATCTAAACATCCTCAATCATGCTTTTATCAAAAACTAGAAAGAATTCTTTTTGTTCATTCGGAGCTTCCAGATAACAAAGCAAGTAAAACTCCTTTTATGTTTGCAGTTGTCTCTCAAAGCTGATTTAATTCATAATGATAAAATCAACAAACCGATTTGACAGATAAAGAATAAAGCATACCAACAAATGAGCACTCTCAGTCTCCAGTTCATCGAGAACACCTTCCCACTCTTCTTTAAAAGTTGCCATTTCATCAGCTACAACATTTTCCAACTGAAATGAGTAAATGATAAGGTGGTTAATAGTTATATAAACATGAGAAACATTATCAAACAAAAAAACAGAGGGAAGCCCAAAATGTACCTCATCTCCTGTAAGAGTTTGTGCCAACTCTTCCCTAACATCAGCCTCCACTTTAGATACTGACTCTTCTTCTAAAGCCTCTTGAGCCTCGGCAGCCTATAACAATCATAATCCAAAAAAATAAAAATCTAAAAGACAACTGCAACCCACAAAATTCAATAAAAAGGCCAATCCAGTGCACAAAGCATCATGCCTTAGCAGGATCCGGGAAGGGCCGCACCCCATGGAGTATGATTATAGATAGACTACCCTAATGCAAGCATTAATAGCTGATTCCACGGCTCGAACCGTGACCTAACAACTTTCCCCTTTCAACCCACAAAATTCAATAAAAATGGCAGTCTGGTACACAAAGCATCCCGCCTTAGTAAGATTCGGGAAGGGCCGCACCCCAATAAGTGTGATATAGACAGCCTATACTAATGGCTGCTTCCGAGGCTCGAACCCCGAACCGTGACCTATACAACTATCCCCTTCCAACCCACAAAATTCAATATTTAGCAACAAAAAAAAAAGGAATAAAACTTCAAACCTTACTCTCAACTTCTAAAAGCTCAGCAATGAGCTCTTCAACTTCCTTATCAGTTAATGGTTCCTACAACCCCAAATCATAAAATAAATAAACAAACAAAAATAAATAAATAAAATGAAAATATGAAAAGGATAGGTAATATTTAACCAGAGGAAGAGATTGTTGATTGTCATCATCGTCATCTATAATGGGATCATCTGAATCATCATCGTTAATAAAAGAATCATCAGAAGCATTTTCTACCTCTTGTTCTTCTTCTTCCATTTCAATGGATTTTTCCTTTTCATCTTCCATCTCTTTCTCTCTGTGTGTGTAAGGATTTTATTATTTATTTTCAAAATCAAGGGAAGGACAGTAGAGTTCTTGGTTACTGGGATTTGGGGGAGCCTTGAAACTAGTGCAAGAATTGAGAAAAACGGGGTTTCTTCGCTAATATATTTGGACTTAGGACGACGACGCCGTTTTGGTCGATATTTTGCGGGATCTTTGGGGTTCTTTCTACGACTGTAGTTCTACTCTACACGCGATCTTGCTCCTTGCCGGTTTCCATTTACTACATTTGTATACTACTCCGACATTTGAGTTCACTGTCCTTTCAACTTTGGCTTCAATTTTAAATTTGATGTACCTTAATTAAGGTTATTATCTATTGAACCAACTTCATCCTATACTTTTAATAACTCTAACTGTCGTTCGGTACGCGAGATAAGATGAAATATCTCGGGATTTAAATTTGGAATAAATTTATACATTCAATCAAATAAAGTATAAAACTTTATATCAAGCTTAATCTTGGATATCCCATCTTATACCTTCAAAATTGTTATTATTTTATCCCACCTTTCAGGTGGAATAAATTAATTCAGGATTTATAAGCTCGGGACTATAATTTCGGGATAACTTAGTTCGCATATCAAACGACCCTAAGGGTATTTGAAAAAAGACGTGTGTTATTAATATACTATATAATTATTAAAGTAGTAATAATTGCACGGCCTGGTAATAACACAATATAGTAATAACAGTGAAGGGATGTAAACAGGGCAGGTTAGAGCAGGGCGGGACAAGCCTTGCCATGCTAAGGTTTCGACCCGCTCTGCCCTGCGTCGTTTAGCATTTTTTAAAAAAGTTTCCCATAGCATGCGCCGTTTATGTTATTTTTCATTTCTCTTCTTTATTTTTCACTTTGTAGCATGGTATTATTATTTTTTAACTTCGTTTGATTATTTATCATTTCTCCTCTCTTAACTTTCTCTCTCCTCTCTGACCTAACGGGTTTGCCCCCTCTCTATTTCCTCTCTAACCTAACGGTTATAACTGCGCCGGAAACAGCTAGTACTCTAGCCTCCACCGGCACCTCTCTCTCCCCCCTCTCATCTCCCCCTCTCACCCCCTCCATCCCCACCATCCCTCGCCGACGGCAACCAGCCCGGCGACCATGTAACTTACTCCGGCCGACGACCAGGTAACTCACTCCGGCTGACGACCAGGTAACTCACTCCGGCTGACGACCAGGTAACTCACTCCGGCCAGCGACCAAGTAACGCCGCCGGACTACTACGCCGGTAATTTTTTTTGGCATTTTCCCTTTTACTTCTGCTTCGCTTCTCGTTTCCTCATTTGCTTCGTCTACTCCTCTCTGTTTCTCTATTTTTTTTAATCGTTGTCCTGCTACTTCCACTCGGACGGCGGCCAATTTACTAAGCTGCTCCGACGCCGGGGAATATTCCGGTAAGCTAGAGCTGCAATTTCCTATAGTTTTTTGTTTGGAAACCCTAATCGTTGGCCGGAGTCTTGGCCGAAAACCCCAGTTTTCCAATGACCTGCAATTAGCAATGTACCATAGGGGATCTGCATCCGTAAGCAAGTAAGAGACGAAGAACACAAGGAAACGCCATCAGTTTGTGGAGAGCATCTACAGTCCAGGTTCATTCTTACTGGAATTGGTACCTCCGGTTCACTTGTTGAGCTTTGTATATCTTTCTCGTTAGTTAATTAATTGTCTTAGTTTGAGTGCTGCATTTTGCTTGATTTGGGTAGCTGATTTAGTTGATGCATTCTTTGCTTGTTGTATTGATTATAAGATTCACATTTTTCTTACTTTTTGCAATTAGATAATAGTATAGTGTTCGTATATAGTATTTGTGACTCTATTGGCTTTGGTAAATGATGGTAGACTAGGGTCATGTTCTCGGTCGGGGACGGGGGCAATGGTTAGGGGGTAAGTGGGGTAAGGGATATGCTAGGCTGAGAATAAGGTCTTGGAACATTGGGACTTCAACGGGGAAGTCCATAGAGCTAGTTAAAATTCTTAAGAAGAGGAGGATTAACATAGAATGTGTATAGGATACCAAATGTGTAGGACCTAAGGCTAAGGATGTGGACGGGTATAAGTTATGATTCTCGGGTAGGTCGAGGTATATGAATGAGGTAGGCATTATAGTAGACAACGAGCTAAGGGATAAGGTGGTAGAGGTTAGCAGGGTCAATGACAGGATGATGGCAATTAAGTTGGTAGTTGGAGGGTCCACTATAAACATTATTAATGCTTACGCGCCGTAGGCGAGCTTGGACAAGGAGGAGAAGAGGCGATTTTGGGAGGATTTGGACGAGGTGGTTGGAGGTATATCACCCATTGAGAAGTTATTTGTAGGAGGGGATTTCGATGGATATATCGGGTCACTTTCGGGGGTTATGACTATGTACATAGAGGTTTTGGCTTTTGGGACATGAATGGGGGTGGCGTCTCACTTTTGGAGTTAGCTAGAGCCTTTGGGATGGTGATAGCCAATTTGAGGTTCGTGAAGAAGGAGGAACACTTGGTGACTTTCCGTAGGCCGGTGGCTAAGACTCATATAGACTTTTTGCTCCTTAGGAAGGGTGATAACGACCTTTGTAAAGACTGCAAGGTTATCCCGAGGGAATATCTTACAACCCGATATAAGCTTTTGGTGATGGATTTGGAGATCAGGATGGAGAAGAATAGGAGGGTTGTGGATGACAGGTTAAGAATCAAATGGGGAGTTTGACCATGGCTAGTGCAAATGAGATAGGGGAAAGGTTGATGGCCAATGGGGCTTGGGGGAGTAGTGGGGATGCGACCGGTATGTGGGACAAGACAGCGAGTTGCATTCGAGAGGTAGCTAGAGAAGTGCTAGGGGTATCGCGGGGTAGCCATGGTAGGCACCAAGGGGACTAGTGATAGAATGGTGAAGTTCAAGAGAAGGTGGAAGCGAAGAAAGCGGCGTATATGAAATTGGTAGAAATCCATGATGAGGTAGAGAAGTGGACGAATAGGGAACTGTATAAGTTGGTGAGGAAGAAGGCAAAGCTTGCGGTTATGGCGGTGAAAACGACGCCTTTTGAACGCTTGTATATGGAATTAAAGGGAAAAGACGGGGATAAAAAGTTGTACAGACTAGCCAAGGCGAGGGAGAGGATGGCCCGTGACCTTGATCATGTGAAGTGCATCAAGGACGAGGATGACAAAGTATTGGTGAAGGACGCGCATATTAGGCGGAAGTGGCAGTCTTACTTTCATAAATTCCTAAACGAGAAAGCAGATAGAGACATTGTGCTAGAAGATCTAGAGCAATCTGGTAGGTATCGAGATTTTGGGTATTGTAGAAGCATTAAGGTTGAGGAAGTTAAGGGTGTAGTTCGCAAGATGAGCAGGGTACGTACGATCGTGTCTGATGAGATCCCGAATTTTGGAAGATCCCAGGGCGGCAGTTTGAATTTAACGTCATTTTTAAGATGGCGAGAATGCCCAAAGAATGGAGGTGGAGCACAATGATTCCTTTGTATAAGAACAAAGGTGATATCCAGAGTTGCAACAACTATAGGGGTATCAAACTGCTAAGCCACACTATGAAAGTTTGGAAAAGGGTCGTAGAGATGAAGGTAAAAAGAGGTGTGTCTATTTCCGAGAACTACTTTGGATTCATGTCGGGGAATTCGACTACAGAAGTCATTCATCGTATTAGAAGGTTGGTGGAGTAGTATAGGGAGAGGAAGAGAGACTTACATATGGTTTTCATCGACCTCGAGAAGGCATACGACAAAGTCCTGATGGAGGTTCTATGGAGATGTTTGGAGGTTAGAGGTGTACTTGTGGCGTACACTAGGGTGATCAAGGATATGTATAATAAAGCCAAGACCAGGGTACGGACAGTATGAGGAGACTCAGAACATTTTCTGGTGATGATAGGGTTGCACTAGGGATCAACTCTTAGCCCATTCTTATTTGCCTTAGTGATGGATGGACTGACGCGACAAATCCAAAGAGAGGTGACATGGTGTATGTTATTCGCAGATGACATAGTCCTGATTGATGAGACTCATAGCGGAGCGAACACCAAGCTGGAGGTTTTGAGACAGACTCTGGAGTATAAAGGGTTCAAGTTTAGTAGGACCAAGACAGAATATTTTGAGTGCAAGTTCAGCAATGAGAGCGACCCTGAGACAGGCGTGGAGGTAAGGCTTGGTACTCAGGTCATTCCAAAGAAAGGAAGCTTCAAGTACCTAGGGTCTATTATCTAAGGGAATGGAGAGATTGATGACGATGTCACATATCGTATTGGGGCAGGGTGGATGAAATGGAGGCTCGCATATTGAGTCTTGTGCGACAAAAAAGTGCCACAAAAACTTAAAGGCAAGTTCTATAGGGCGGTGGTTAGATCGACTATGTTGTATAAGGCAGAGTGTTGGCAAGTCAAGATTCGCACATCCAAAGAATGAAAGTTGCGGAGATGAGGATGTTGATATGTATGTGTGGGCATACAAGGATGGATATGATTAGAAATGATGATATCCGGACATAGTGAGAGTTGTCTCGGTGGCGGATAAGATGCGGGAAGCGAGGTTGAGATGGTTTGGGCATGTGAAGAGGAGAGACACAAATGCCCAGTGCGGAGGTGTGAAAGGTTGGCTATGGATGGGTTCAGGAGGAGTAGAGGTAGGCCGAAGAAGTATTGGAGAGAGGTGATTAGACGGGATATGGCGCAGGTGTAATTTACTAAGGATATGACCTTAGATAGGAGGTTGTGGAGGATACGAATTAGGGTAGTAGGTAGTCGAGTGTAGTCCTACTTACGCTTGCAAACTGGTAGTTGTAGTTGTTTTTTAGTGTAGGCCCGCTTAGCCTATCATACTAATAAGCGCAGTATTGTTGTATAGTTCCATGTAGTTTGATTTCTGTTGCTATGTTTTCTTTAGTGTAATTTGTATATCTTATTTACATGCGTTAGTTACTGCTCTTTTTTCAGAATGCGCTATCATGGCTTTTTTGCTTTTGATACCAGCATTTTCATATTGCTTTAAATGTTTTACCCAGGCCTGACCATTTTTCTTGCTTTGTTTTGCTTGAGCTTATGCTTTGTCTTGAGCCGAGGGTCTCTCGGAAACAGCCGCTCTACCTAGGTAAGCTATGCGTACACTCTACCCTCCTCATACCCACGTTGTGATATTTCGCTGGGTATGTTGTTGTTGTTGATTATTTTTTAAAGAAAATTGGATGAACAAATCAATTCCCAAGATTGGATCTCTTTTTTTTTATCTATGGTTTTAAAATATAAATAGAATCACATATTTTACTATGTTTAGCATGAGAAGAACTACTATTTTTTAAATTATACTGTTCATGATTAGGAGAAATACTCTTTGTTCAAAATCAAGACCTTGTGGGAGTCATAGACCTTAGTTTCATGTTGTACTAGGATTTTTTTTTGGGTCTGTATTATTAGCATCTAATTACCTGCATATGATGTAGTGCAATGCTTCTAACTCTAATAGAATTTGGCAGCTTCAGAGAGGCACAACTTCTGCAAGTTTATTTTCTTTTTTTGGGTCTATCGTTCCTTAATTAGAATCTGCAAATAAGATAATGTAGCATATTTTTCTTTATGAACATCCATTCAATATTAAAAATTTGAATATTGACAGGAGATGTATTGGCGCAAAACATAGCAATCTTGAGAAATAGACATCTCTTCACTTGTTCTTTCAACACTAAATGGGTCAATCCTATTTTGCCAAACCCGCCCGCCTTACCTATTAAAAAATTCAAAAATTAAATTTTGCCCTACCCCCTTCCCATTTAAGCGCTGCCCTGCCCTGGCCCGCCCCACCTCAATTGTCATCCCTATCACCCCAAACTGGAGGGGCACGATCGGCACTCAGACCTTACTTAGCGAGCACCATATACATGACTTAACCATACTTCTTTAACATACAAACGGGCAGACAAGGCCTTCGTGAAATCTATACATTAAGACATAAGCCGAAAAGACCATACATAACATCTATACACAAGACTTGTGTCTACAAGCCTCTAAGAGTAACATCATCATCATAAGGTCGGGACAGGACCCCGCATACCCATAACATATACATAGCGCCATACCGACTCAAAACAGCAACTCCGGGATAAAGGGAGTGCACCAACCACAGCGGCATTGAGAACCTACTAACGAGGTTGTCAGTCTGTCTTTATGAACATGCGGGCATGAAATGCACCATCCCCTAACAAAAGTGACATCAGTACGAAAGATGTACTGGATATGTAAGGCAGTAAAAACATACGTAAGAGACTCAATATAAGAGAGAGTCAAGAAGGATCAACATGTACTTGTAATTTGCCACTGTGGGCCATGATATGCAATACAATATATACGTGTATATAACGCCATCATAAATCATCAAGCCACCCTATAGGGATGTATTATATCAAAAATATTAACTGATGAACTGATCAGTGGTGATTGTCCGATCGACCGTAGCTCGGTGGTAAATAGAGATACATAACTGCCCAACCGACTGTAGCTCGGTGGTAAAGTAGGAATACCATAGCGATGTGTATATAATGCCATCACCTGTTTACATAAATACATACAATGCATGAAGAGTCTTTTAGGATCATTAGAACATCTTTCAGAGTGACCTACAACCGTTCACCCTCCAATTACGTTATGACGCTAACATATCAACATACCTTTCAATATGAGTCAATAAGACAAGAATACATGAATCGATAAAACTTTTCAATAGAATGAAGTACATCGACATTTCTAGCTTTCATGAGTAGAGTCACTTTGGACAGACATCCGTTTACGTTACGTTTATATTCGGGTCATGCATAAAGAAGAAAGGAATAGCCTTAACATACCTTTGAAGTTTACTTAACGACTCAACGTATAACTTCTCGTAGCACTTCAATCTACATAAAAGACAACATAACATATGGTTAATGTCATGGAATGACTTATAAACACATTCAAAACTAATAGCTCTCCTGTAGAAAATTAAGCAGCACATCCCCTACGTATCCGTACTTCCCGAATTCAAAACAACACCACATAATAATATTAACAATATCAACAACCAATCCCAACCATCCAACCCCTCAATACGCAAGAACAATTCTAACAACTCAAGGCAATAGTACAACGAGCGGTAAACTCGGTTTACGATTAAACAAACTATAGTTTTAAACCCCTCTTTCATTCACCTTTCTCAGCCCACAGTAGAAGTACAACACAACTATATAAACAACAACTCGGCACAATACATGAGCGACAAGCTCAGTTACAATCCTGAAGCAACACTTCTCCAAACTTTCATTTCTTTCAAAACACGAAACACAATCAGGAATACATATATATAAGTCTCTTCTCATAATAATGAACAATGAATTAACTTAGAAATAGCTTAATAAACAACCCATCATAGCACAACATCAGAAACATGATTTTTCTTTCAAAATTTACAAGTTCTATCTTCTACAATTTGATTACAACTCATAAAAGCTTAACCATAAGAAGGAGAACGAACACTCACCTTTAAACACATAGAACAACCTTGTCTTGAGCCTTCTTTACTTTGGAATAACCTTCTAATCCACCACAAGAATCAGAAAGAGGAACTAGCCATCACCAGGAAGTTTTGACATTTAAATCACTTCGTAACACTTGAAATCACTTAGGGTTTCGGGCTGATTTGAGAGAGAAATGTTATGGTCTCTTAATGCTTTCTAATGTTCTGAAATTTATGTGAAAAGAATGAGTCAATTAGCCCCTTAAAAAGAGGTCCTTCTTGGCCGACCCCCCTTATAAATTTGAAAAACATCTTGGTCTTTCCTTTTAAGCAAGTAAGTGATGCACCTACTTGCTTAAATAGTAAGTGTCACTAGCTTATTCATATTCATTTAAACACGTGTCTCATCCTCGTTTAATAATCACGACGTGTGTTAAGTAGCTCAAGCTAGTGGGACGGGTAAGCACGCAACTCATTTTGGGTTAGCAAACAACTCATTTTTATTTGCTCAAAATCTCATTCCTCACGTTTAGGTGCATTCGTCAATCTCAATTTGGTCGTGCATATATTGATAAAAAATTACGGAATGTTATATTTTTTTCAAGTCTCGTTCATCTTAACCAATGTAGAGAGATTTCACTCTCTCCCAGCTTACGCTAGATAATTTATGATGACAATGACGTATGAAATATGGGGTGCAACTCCGGATTTACCATATCACTAGATATCATAACATTACTCATCATGTTCAACGCAGTTGCAAAGACTAGCTCTCCAAGATTCATCACTTAACCTTCTTTTGACCTCAAGTTTTTGCATAATTTGTCAGAGATATATGAGGCATTTTTTCAAATGAAGAATGTTTCCTAGGACTGGACATGGTGGAAGTTGTGGGATTTTGAATGAGTTGACAACTTTGAAGAGAAAAAAAAGTCAAGGGTAAGAGGAAAAATGGAAGCATGAAAAGAATTTCAAACCTGCAAATGAACAAGTTTTTTTCACTCTTTCAAATATATTTTAGTGTAGAATTTTCTGGAAGATTTATTGACTAACTTGTACTATTATTGTGAATTACTCCATTAAAAGTGATTGCTTCTAGAAAAGAGAGTGATATGGGGAAGTTTGTTGACAGAGCCCAAAGCTAGTTTGTTTTAGGAATTTGGACCCCAAGTTTTAATTATTAGGTGTCATGACCTTTTTTAGGATTAGTGCTAATTAAGTGGAGACAGGTTGGCTGAGCATCAAAACAAGCCCCCGAGTTTTAAAAAATACATTTTCGTCCAATAATTTTAAAAAATAATAAAATAAATTAAGAACTATTCCAAGCTTCCAAATCAGCCCCCAAATTTTAAAAAAATACACTTTTATCCAAAGTAAGAAGTAATAAATAAAGCAAAATAAAAATCTAAAAAATATATCTTTTACCTTATTAAAAAATTACAAAATTTTATTCCCATTTCGATTCATTCCCACACTTTTTTTCCCTCCAACATCCTAAATATACTCCATTGACAACCATTGTTGGAGCTTGAAAAAATGAGTTTTGGAAAGAATGATTAATCTCAAGTAGGCATGTCCAGTGAGTCGGATCGATTCGATCCCAACCCGTCCCGCTACCCGTGTGTTATTGGATTTTGTTGGGGATCTTTTGATGAGTTTAAATCTCAAATTTTAGAGAGTTTGGAGAAGATTTAAGGTGATTTTGGATTAAATTTCATATTTGAGCTTTAGGATAGCCATTGCTAAAGCTTGAGCTTCAAACTTGAAAAATGAATTCTATGAATGAGTGATTTATTTCAAGTGTGTTATTGGATTTTGTTGGGAATCTTTTAAGGAGTCTAAATCTCAAATTTAAGGGAGTTTGAAGAAGATTTAAGGTGGTTTTGCGTAAAATTTCACATTTGAGCTTGAGGTAAAAGATGAACATTTCATATTTGAGCTTGGGGTTGAAGATGAACATTTCAGATTTATAACTTTTATTATAGACGACACAATGTTTATGCATAGACCAACAACATAAATACATTCACTGCTGATTATGCCTTCATGAATGTCTTGTACCGCTTAGTCTACCTCATATCTTTACCACAAATAGGCCATTACCATCGAATTCTAGCAATACCTTTTGGCTTTCTCAAGAACTTAGGATTGGTTATAATTGAAACTAGTTAATGAGATGCTTTGGGACAGAGAATGGAGTTCTCAAAGAGATATGTCACCATACTTGCATACTCTGAGTTATTAGAGAACAACTATATAATATTAGAATCTATAATGTAACACTTGCTTTTGCAATAATTTTTTTTTTTTTAATAAGAAGTGAACTAGTTTTAAATTATAAAACTTATATTTGTAACTAAATAATATGTTATCACCGTGAAATTAGTGAAACAATACTATAATAGTCTAAAATAATGATAATTAATGAGTAACGTTAATAATGTATTGAAGAAAAAGTTGTGATGATCATACATGTAACAACTTGGAATTGGTGATATAACTACATGTGAAAATCACATATTTTTTAGCAATGATGCAAATGGTTACTATACTACATATGATCTATATTGAAATTGATGACATAATTACATGTGATCAATGTGAATTGTTCTTATCTTTATTGCAATAGGTGAAATAATTATGCGACCAACTTGTAATGTTTAGATTAATAGTGAATGTCTTGTATTATTTCATTGATATTAGTATTTATATCCATAATGACGTTATCATTTTGTTAAATATTCATTGAAACGCCAATAACGATAAGTTTTAAGAATTAATTCATCAAATTTCAAGATAATTTCATCTAAACCGTAGGTTGCTTACAAAAATCGTAGTCGTTTCTAATAATCGTTGTCTGTTCTAATAATTGTAGTCGCTTCTAGTAACTGTAGTCGCTTTTTAGGAGCTAAAATGTCACCCTTTTCAGTTCTCAATGCATATTAAAAACTAATAATCATAGTCGCTTCTAATAGCAGTGATGTTGACATTGACAGTTGCTACATTCCATATAAGAACTAATTCTTTCAAGTTGTATATATATAGCTAATGCATAAGCTTAGTAGAAACTATAAGATGCTAATAAACCTATTTTAGACTTGAATAAAGATTCTATTAGACTATTTCTAGCAGTGTCATCTTCTTCCTTTTGGACGAACAACTGTTGTATTTGATCTCAAACCATGTCAAATCTTAACCAAACTGCTTTAAATCTCATATATGAGCTCCCTTTCACGTTCTATTTTTTTTAGATATCACTGACGTGAAATAGAACTCGATTGAGATAATCCAAAATTTGAATAATCATCTTCTTCAACCTTGAGAGTTGCTATAAAATCGATAAAAAAAATGTCAAATCTTAATGAAATTTCATATATGAATTCTCCTTGATGTTCCGATTTTTTTGAGGCATTGCTATATTTCATATAACTAATTCTTTCAAGTTAATATATATATATATATATATATATATATATATATATATATATATATATATATATATATATATATATATATATATGAAATTGCTTTAAATTTTATATGAATTCTCCCGGATGTTCCGATTTTTTTGAGGCATATAATTTCATATAACTATTTTTTTTGAATAAAGATTCTGCTAGACTATTTCTCGGCGTGTCGTCTTCTTCCTTTTGGACGAACAACTGTTGTAATCTAATTCGAAATCATGTGAAATTTTAACCAAACTGCTTCAAATTTAAGATATGACCTCCCATCCACTTTACAACTATTTTGAGATATCATCTACATGAAATAAATCTCGATTGTGGTAATTCAAAATTTAAACAATCATCTTTTTCAACATTGAGAGTTGTTATAAAATCAATCCAAAATCATGTCAAATCTCAACGAAATTTATTCAAATTTCAGACATGAATTCTCCTCTATGTTCTGATTTTTTTGAGGTATCACTCACTCAAAATGAAGCTCGTTTGAGGTAACCCATATTTTGAATTAGAGATTTGAAGCTTTGTTAATGGCCGGCAATGACTTCTGGCTCTTTCTTCACGTTTTTCAGCAACCAAAATGTATATATATACTTTCTAGTTTAACTTTCCACGATAATTACACACATAGAAGATGAAGGAATGAGAGAATTTGCGAGTAAAAAAATGATTTTCGGAGAAGAAGAACATGAAAGAAGAAAGAGAGAAAGAAAGAAAGAAAGAGAGAAAGAGGCTTTTTTTGAAATGTTTAAAACTTAACCCCTGAGTTTTTAAAAATACAAAGAGGCCTCCATGTATTTGCTAATCCTATCATTAGTAAATTCTAGAGCAAAAAAATGGGGGGGGGGGGGGGGAAATGAGGGCCTTGCCACTTAAAAAAACTTTTGGGGTCCTGCCACCTTATTTTTTCGAGTGATATTTAGGGGAAGATATTTAACTAGTCAATTTTATGTATGTCATGAAACAGAAAACTTACTAAAATTATGGGAGTTCATTTGGACCATTTCTTTTTTATAAAGGTGAACTTTCAATCTTTATTTCTTTACTTTTTCAAAAACGTAATAGGTACAATAAATAAGCAAGTATTATCTAGGTGTTGCACCCAACGCACACACAAGTATACACGGTCGTACAAATAATATAGTGATTTTAAAAATTGAATGTCGAAAAAGAGGGACTTATGATTAACCGTTAGCTAAATTAAATGATTCAAATTATCTATACAAGAGAGGAAATTCATTGGTTGAATTCTAAACTAATCAAAATAAAAAACAAATAATGAACTTCGACAAAGAAAGATCGACTTTTTATATTATCAATGATATGAAATCGATCTAGGGCTATGGGCCATCTAACAATCACATTATATTCTTTAATTGATTCAACTTCTTAATTCATCCAGTTTATTGATTGACATGGTTGATATTACGACTACGAATCTCTCGAGTCCTCTAGCCGCTAATTTGTATTGCTTTCACGCCTATATCTCAATGGTCATGAACCTTAACACAAATGCATTTATATTTCTTGTATATCAACCATGCAAGGCGAACTAGGTATATCTCTATCCTAGACGCAAATCCGCTCCCCGATGCATAGGATTGAGATCATGCTCTATTTAATTCAATTGTTATCCTATTATTCCTCTCTTGAGTTCAATCTAAGAATCAAAGATAGTATTCGATTGGTGATCAAGCAACCAAATAATTAAGCTCATGATTAAATAAATAAACTAACGATAAGCTAATTAATTGAAATCAATATTCGAATAACAACGTTCATGAATGAATCATAACCCTAGAACGAGAAGTTTAGCTCCATATAGACATGGAGGAATAACGATAAATCATACAAAAAAACAAGTAGTATGGAGAAGAAGAGATAAAACCAATTAACTCCGGCCTCCACGACGGCTCCAAGCTCTCTCTAGGTCTAAAAGTTCTCCACTCCCCCTTAAAATGAGTTTATAATGTATTTATAACATGTACAAATAAATCCGGACCATAATACCCTTAAAAATATGAAATAGAAAAATTGGTTGAAAATTAAGCCTGGTGCAGGGCGCCCACGTTGGAGGGTGGCGCTAGGCCAAAATTTCATAACCTCAAATTTTTGGCCCTCCAACTCCGATCTTGATTTCAAATGATTTTTTTGGACTTCTACTTAGACTTTAAAGTACCAAGATATCTGTTTTAGCTCCAAATTTATTCATTAGCTCGGGAACGCATCACTTGAACTCATTTTGACTCTTCTTCTTAAGCGTTGTGGCGCAATGCATTGCAGAAGCAGAAATTCGGTTTCTGCCTCACTGGCGCCGTGGCCCTAATGATTAGCGTCGCTACCCCATCACTCCAGAAAAAAATTATTCAGAATGTTTAACCCGTAATTATTATTATATATTTATTTGATAA
Organism: Anisodus tanguticus; assembly: GCA_034509755.1. Taxonomy (NCBI): domain Eukaryota; kingdom Viridiplantae; phylum Streptophyta; class Magnoliopsida; order Solanales; family Solanaceae; genus Anisodus; species Anisodus tanguticus. Next base: position 26,799,133 of record CM067545.1, read on the forward strand.
GTATACTGTTTATGTGCTAAATGTCAAATCGTTTGTCATTTAAATTACTAGAATAACGTCCTCTATAACTGTCTGGGCAGGCGACGCCCAGTATTTGATTAAACTATCTTATATCATGCATATTGGGTTGACGGTTCCCAACTATATGTGTCATTAGTTTTGCATGATATTAAGATGTCATATTAGATATGGCGTAAAAGAGTTAATCTTGGTTAAAACCCTTAACTAAAATATTTCCTAAAATTTTAAATACAAGTCTAAATTAAAACGCGTCGTCTATTATAATTGTTAGAGTGCAAAATCCTTTTCGGCGATACGAGTATTTATGCCAAAGCATTTGCTCTAAGTCTACGAGGACCCAGACTCTTTCATAGAAGTGTTTTAATGTAAAGGTAAACGATAAACTTTTGTAGATATTTACACCAAAGTGTTTGCTCACAAAGGCCAAATTTACTTAGATACATAAACAAAGTCGTGTAATGGAGTTGACTTGCTTAGACAGATCTTGGCGCCAAAGTGTCGGACTAATATAAGGACGCAAGATTAAATATAATATTTGATCAACCAAAAGTTACAAATAAGTTTTGCAATAGGTTTAGAACCTACCATGATGTGTTATTAAAGTTATCTGCCAAAGCAAACGCGGAGAAAGCTTAGGCTTGGATCTTGGCCCATTATGACCTCAATTAATATAGGTATGTATTCTACCATGGGGTCGTAGAAGTATGTTAAAATAGTGGAAGCTAATTAAACAAAAGGCCACGTTGATTAGCCTAAACGAATGTGTGTAATAGGAAATAAATTTTGAGTTTGATTTCCAGTCTATCTAATTCTTCAGATTATCAAAGATGTCGAGCTTATCATTGAAAATGTTGATTGAAATGAACAAACTTACTGGACCAAACTACCTTGACTAGCTAAGAAATTTGCGAATAGTGTTGAGACAAGAGAAAATAGAATACGTGTTGGACACGGTGTTTCCAACAGTCCTTGCGATAGACTCTGCTGAATATGCCTCTTTTGATAAGATGCTTACCAAAAATATCTAGATGATTCCACCTCAGCACAATGTGTGATGTTGTCTTCCATGTCTATGGAACTTCAAAGACAACATGAGAACATGGGTCCCAATGAGATGCTCGAACACTTGAAGAGTCTCTATGACTCACAATTCTAGACTACGGAATATAAGTTACTAATAGAACTTTTCAAGTGTAAGCTCAATGAAGGGATCCAGGTCTCGCAGCATGTGTTGAAGATGATAGGGCTGATAGAGAGGCTTGCTTCAATTGGAACAAAGCTGGAAAAGAATGTCACTACCACCCTCATCCTGAACTCTCTCCCTCGTTCTTTTGAAAACTTCATAGTGAATTACAATATGAATGGAACGAAGGTGAGTTTGCCAGAGCTGCACAACATGCTCAAGACCTTTGAGTCTTCCACTTCCAAAGGCAAAGTTGTGCTCATGATGAGCTCTACTAGCCGACCCAAGCCGAAAGGTAAGGAATGACAGAAGAAGAAGGCCAAAGCAATCGATGCGCCCTCAGCTATGAAGCCTAAGGGAGGTGTGAAGAAGAAGAAGGTAAATCCGGCTAAGGATGAATGCCTCAATTGCAACAAAAAAACGCATTGGAAGAAGGACTGCACGGCACCAGGAGAGAGGAAAAGCACCAGGTGCTTCTACTTCTGGTGGACAAGGTATGTACGTCATTGAAATAAATATGTCTATAAATAACTTTCATTCCTGGGTATTGGATACCATTTGTGGCTCACACATTTGTACAAATGTGTAGGGGCTAACTGATAGCAAGAAGATTAGACCAAGAGAGGTAGACATACGCGTTGGAAATGGAGCACGAGTGGATGTTGAGCGCGTAGGAACTTATAGATTAAATTTGCCTTCTGGCTATTATTTAGTGTTAAATGATTGCTACTATGTACCCTCGTTAACGAGGAATATCATTTCTATCCCTGTTTTGGACATGAAGGGTTTTTCCTCATATATTTATAATGGCAATCAAGTATTGTCTTTTGATAATGTTATATATGGAACTGCTCCTCTTGTGGATGGATTATATACACTAAACTGTAGTCGAGAAATATTCAATGTACAAAATAAACGAGTTAAGATAAGTAATAGAAACTCTACCTACCTATGGCATTGTAGACTTGGTCATATCAACGAATCAAGGATAACAAGGTTGAGGAAGTTAGATTACCTCGAACCATTTGACTTGGAGTCTTATGGTAACTGTGAATCTTGCTTGAGAGGAAATATGACCAATAAGCCACTTTCTGGGAAAGGTGTGCGAGCCAATGAGGTGCTTGAGTTGGTCCATACTGATGTATGTGTGCCATTTTTTACTCAAGCTAAAGGAGTCTTCCCATACTTCATCACTTTTACTGACGACTTCACAATGTATGGATATGTGTATCTTATGAGACACAAATCCGAGACTTTTGAGAAGTTCAAAGAGTACAAGTCGGAAGTAGAGAAGCAAATTGCAACAAATATCAAAACCCTTCGATCGGATCGAGGAGGTGAATACTTGAGCAAGGACACCCTATGAGATATGGTATGGCAAGAAGCCAACTCTAAAACATATGAGACCCTGGGGGTGCCCTGCATATGTTAAGAAGATGCTCACTGACAAGTTGGAATCCAAAAGTGAGAAATGTTACTTCGTGGGGTATCCAAAGGAAACTAAGGGATACTACTTCTATCTTCCTGGAGAACGTAAGGTCACTGTTTCCAGGAACGCAACTTTCCTTGAAAAAGAATATGTCTATAAGGAACATAGTTGCACAGAGATAGAACTTGAAGAAATTCAAGAACCACAAGATAACGCAGAAATTGAACCCTTGTCGAGTGACCTAAACAAGGATTCAGTGGGAGTATCTGGTGAAGATTGAGTACGCCTTTCAGCCAGTGGGAGTGTTGTGAGAGATAGTGCAGAAATGCAAGGCTCTCATACACAACCAATGGAAGGTGATACAATGGTTGTACATCATTCCATTCAGGAAATACATGAGAATGACATTCCTGAAAGCTCTCAAGGTGGTGGATTGTCCAGCACACAAAGACCTTGTCACAGTCAGAATGCAACAAACACTGAAACACATAATAATCAACTCTGTATGACCAGTAGGACTCATCGTCCGCCTGAAAGACTTAATCTTCTTGTTGAAACACACAATGAGATAGATATTCCTGATGATGATGAACCTACAACCTACGACGAAGCTATGTTAGACATTGATTCACAGAGATGGAAAGAAGCCATGAAATCTGAGATGGACTCGATGTACATAAATCAAGTTTGGAACTTGGTTGATTTGCCAACAAGGGTTAGACCACTATGATGCAAATGGGTCTTCAAGAAGAAGATTGATGCATATGGCAAGGTACAGACTTATAAGGCAAAATTGGTGGCTAAAGATTATAATCAATGACCCGGGGTCGATTATGATGAAACTTTTTCACCTGTTGCGAAAATTAAGTCCATTCGGATTTTACTTGCAATAGCTGCATATTATGACTATGACATTTGGCAGATGGACGTCAAAACTACTTTCATCAATGGTAATCTAGTTGATGATGTGTATATGAACAACCTGAGTGTTTTTCGCTTGAGTCCAAACCAAAAATTATATGTAAGCTACAAAAGTCCATTTATGGGCTTAATCAAGCCTCGAGGAGTTGGAACATTTGCTTTGACAAGGCTATCAAGTCATTTGATTTTGTCAGAAGCAAAGAGGATCCATGTGTTTATAGTAAACGCAAGGATGAGAGTATTGCCTTTATTATCATATATGTAGATGACATATTGATAATGAGAGACAATAAGACTCTCATACAGTCAGTCAAAGAATGGTTGTCCAGTACCTTCATGAAGAATGATTTAGGTGAAGCTCACTACATTACGGGAATTAGGATCTATAGATATAGACCTAATAGATTATTGGGGTCATCACAATCGGTCTACATAGACAAAGTGCTTAGACGTTTTTCTATGGAAAATTCCAAGAAAGGCGGTCTACCTATGGGACAAGGCATCAAGTTATCTAAGAAGGATAGTCCTTCTAATGCTATAGAACTTGAATGCATGAAAAGGATCCCATATGCCTCGGCTATAGGATCGATCATGTATGCCATGACCTACACTAGGCCGGATGTGGCCTTTGCACTTAGTATGACTTGCAAAATTCCAGCAGAATCCTGGGAAAGAACACCGGAAAGCGATCAAGAGTATTCTTAAGTATCTTAGACGAACTAAAGATTACTTCTTAGTCATGATGGGGAAGAAAATCTAGGCACTCGGGTACATTGATGCTAGCTTCCGACGGATCTTGATGACTTCAAATCTCGGTCGGGTACACGTTCATTTTCAATGGTGGAGCGAGTGAGTTGGAAAAGTTCCAAACAAGCTACAATGCCGATTCGACAACGTGTTTAGTACATTCTTTGGATCGGAAGTCGGTAAAGAAGTTGTCGCTATTTATGAGTTCCTAAAGGAACTAGGGGTTGTTCCAAGTGCCACTTGTCCAATAACGATTTATTGTGACAACACTGGTGCGATTGCGCAAGCTAAGGAACCAAGATCAACCAACAGAAACAAGCATATACCAAGGAAATACTACATACTCAGGGAGATGGTGGAGACTGAAGAGATTAGATTAGACTATGTTCCCACAGATGATAATCTAGCTGACCCATTCACTAAACCATTAAGCTTAGTTAAGCATAATGGTAATTTTGAGAATATGGGCATTAGATATGTTGGAGATTGGCTCTAGGACAAGTGGGAGATTGAAAGTATATTTATGTTCTAGAGACAATCTGTATTAGGACAAATGTACTTTATACACATTCGTATTATTATTAATGGAGATTAATATTTTGGCATTTGCAATTATTGAATTATTAATTGATTGTTTATAATATTCTATAATATGCATCCCTGGAGGTTACGTTGTTATTAATAATGTGAGATATTAATATTATAACGTAACTCTTAAAATAGCCTCGACTAATGATCATCGAGAATGGGATATCGATGGTATGTGATAAATCGACACGTGGTCTGCATCACTTTCTTAGAGGATGTAGTATGTCTCACCTGCTACGAGTAATGACTACTCGTGATGGACACATGGATACTTTGAAAGTATTGGTATACCTATTTGATATATTGTTTGTTATACATGTCTAAAGTATGATCAACGTGTGGAAGATAGAATTCCTTAGACTTGAGGTCAATACACACATTGTCTACATAGTAATATACTTTGATCATGTCCTAAGCTCAAATGCCTTATAGGTTGAGATACGGCTTGTATTGAGTACGTTACAATGTGGATTAAAGGTGGTAGTTGAGCCAAGATTAGGATTTATTCCTCGAATGTATATTCGAGAGAACACTCAACTTCTCATTGATATTGGGTTGACTAAGTCGTTGGCCAACGCAATAGACATATATAGAATATGGTCTTGTTGTCAACCAATATAGATGAGATATAATGATCAAGCTATTTGGATAGACACTTAGCAAATCCTAAGCTTGATCGAGTGTATCGTGAATGAAATAATTTTATCTTACCACACAGAGGTTAAGTTTACTGGATTCATGTAAACTTACTTCACATATTGAGTTCGTTTTGCGGCGCCGTCTAGGAGTTTCGCGTAGACCTTAATTTGATTAGTGTCGATATGAGAAGGCATGTAGGGTCACACTATGTCGAATGTCCTTTCGATCTAAGGATATATTGAGAGAGTATTAAATATTCGATTTAGAATTAAAATATTTAAATGAATGATGATTGTTTTAATTAAGTCAAAATTTGATTTTGGATTTAATTAAGAATGTGTTGAAATTTTTGGGCAAGGTCCAAGGTCAAACCATAATCCGGTTTGACCTAAATTTTCACCTATAAATAAAGACCTACACTTCATTATTCATTACACTTGATTTTCATATCATTATTCTAAGTCTTAGAGACTTAGAATCAAAACACTCTATCGAACCTTTGCCGGATTTCCTAGCTTTCCAAACAAGGAATACATTGAAGCTTGGAGCTTGCAATCGAAAGGGCATTCGCATGCGGTGGCACCCACAGTTGATAAAGATTTCAGATATTGTAAACATGTAAGTACTATTCAAGTCTTATGTTTACAGTTTTAAATTAACCTATAGTCAAACAGTTCTACATTTATTGGGTTTGAAACAAATTTTCAATATCCACGGCGTACAACAATCCAACAAAACCCTATACTCACAACTATCTTCCAAACAGACCAAAGGTACCGACAGAAATTGAAAGAGCAGTAATATCCGTAGTAAATTTTAATGATAAAGATTAAAAAGAAGAGAAAAGAAACTGTCATTCAGAATTAATTGGTTTGACCTTCGATCAATTATGAGACAAAGTACAAAACAAGTGTATATTTTTCATAAATAAATCACTGAAAACACATTCCTTGCCATGTTTTAATGTCGGTTCCATTCTCAAGAACTCCAAAATCTTTGCAGTCATTAGGTACAAATACATAGCTGGTTCAGATCCCATTTCCCAAGACCTCACGAACTCCCTATTTTTATTAATTAATTAACTATTAATCCCAACTCCATTAGTGTCTAATCATTATAATTCTTACTCTCCCTCAAAAATGAAAAACACATGCATACAGATAGATATGGGTCCCATTGTAGTTAATCATGATAACTAACTGATTAACACTGCAGTAGTACTTTTCAATGTCTTATTAAATAATCCCTCTATCCCAAAAAAAAATATCACACTTATATATCTAGAAATAATTTAATTTTATAAATATTTAAAGCTTATTTTGAATCATACATTTTAAAAAAAGTCTTTCTTTATTTTTTAAATTTTGTGATAAGTCAAACTAAAATAATCTTTCTGGAAAGGAGGGAGTGGTAGTATAAGTTATTTTGGTCACTTCCATACAAGTTTGTTCCCAAGGACCAAAAAGAATGAACTGAGAGGAACCAAAGAGTTGAGAAAAAAATTGAAAAGATCAAACCATGAAAAATATTCATATGTTTTGGTTGTTATTTTTCTTGTTTGTTTCATCAAATGGGGATGAAGTTTCTACATTGTTAGCACTAAAGTCTAGTCTTGTTGATCCAATGGATCACCTTAAAGATTGGAATGAAAGCTTAAGTACTTCTGTTCATTGTAAATGGAATGGTATCTTTTGCAACTCCAGTAGCTATGTAGAGAAGCTTGACTTGTCAAACATGAATCTCAGTGGCATTATTTCAGATCAAATTCAAGAACTCCACAGTCTATCTTCACTCAATCTTTGCTGCAATGATTTCTCCACTTCATTGCCAAAGTCACTAGCCAAACTGACCACTTTGAAGAGCATTGATGTGAGCCAAAACAACTTTGTTGGCAAGTTTCCTACTGGTCTTGGAATGGCTTTTGGCTTGAGATATCTCAATGCCTCTAGCAATAACTTTGAGGGGTTTCTCCCTGATGATCTTGGCAATGCTACGTTGCTCGAAATCATGGATTTTCGAGGGAATTTTTTAGAAGGTTCAATACCTGTATCTTTCAAGAATCTGCAGAATTTGAAGTTTCTTGGCTTATCTGGGAATAATCTTTCGGGAGAGATCCCTCGGGAGCTTGGTGAGTTGAAGGCTGTTGAGACTATAATTCTTGGATACAATCAGTTTGAAGGTTCTATTCCAGCTGAGTTTGGTAATCTCAGTAACCTTCAGTATCTTGACTTGGCTGTTGGCACTTTAAGTGGCCAAATTCCAGCTGAATTAGGCAAGCTGAAGAACCTGACCACAGCGTACTTGTATCAGAACAGTTTTGAAGGGAAAATTCCAGCTGAAATTGGAAATATCACATCTTTAGTTTACTTGGATCTTTCTGACAACAAAATTTCTGGGGAGATTCCAAATGAGTTAGCAGATTTGAAGAATTTGCAACTGCTAAATCTCATGTGCAATAACTTAACTGGTCCTATTCCTACCAAGCTTGGTGAGTCAGAAAATCTTGAGATACTTGAACTATGGCAAAATTCTTTAAATGGCACTTTGCCAATGAATCTTGGGGAAAATCTCCCTTGCAACGGTTAGACGTTTCTTCGAATTTCCTGACAGGTGAGATCCCTCCTGGATTGTGTGATTCTGGCAATCTAACAAAGCTCATCCTCTTTAACAATTCCTTCTCTGGACCAATCCCATTAGGCCTCTCTAATTGTTCTTCACTCGTCCGAGTTAGAATCCAAAATAATCTTCTTTCAGGTATAATTCCGATTGGCTTTGGAACACTTCCTGTGCTCCAAAGATTGGAATTGGCTAAAAACAATCTCACTGGTGAAATTCCTGTGGATTTCACTCTGTCTACTACTCTTTCTTTTATTGATGTCTCCTCGAACCACCTTGAATCATCTTTGCCTTCTAGCATTTTGTCCATTCCTAGCCTGCAAACCTTTATAGTCTCCAATAACAATCTTAAAGGCAACATTCCTGATCAGTTCCAAGATTGTCCTTCCCTTTCTTCGCTTGATCTTTCAAGCAACCATTTCTCGGGGAAAATTCCTCAGAATATTGCTTCATGTGAAAAGCTGGTGAATCTTAATCTAAGAAAAAACCAATTTAGTGGTGAAATCCCAAGTCACATTGCCACATTACCAACTTTATCTATTCTTGATTTATCAAACAACTCCTTAGTTGGAAAAATACCAATGGACTTTGGTAGCTCTCCAGCTCTAGAAATGCTTAATGTTTCCTACAATAAGCTTGAGGGTCCTGTTCCAAGCAATGGGATACTCATGACCATTAATCCCAATGATCTGATAGGAAATGCTGGTCTTTGTGGTGGCATACTTCCACCGTGTTCTCAAAGTCGTCTCACCATCACTTCAAAGACTCATCATGTCAATCATTTAATCGTGGGATTCATTGTTGGAATCTCGGTTATCTTAGTTGTTGGGATCATGGTTCTAGCAGGGAGATGGATGTACAACAGATGGTACTTGTGCAACAGCTTTTTCAAAGATTTTCGGTTCAGTAAGAACAACTCAGAATGGCCTTGGAGGCTTGTAGCATTCCAGAGGCTTAACTTCACAAGTACTGATATTCTGGCTTGCCTAAAGGAGTCAAATGTGGTAGGCATTGGTGGCAATGGAATTGTCTACAAGGCTGAGACTCAGAGGCCACATTCTGTTGTAGCAGTTAAAAAGTTATGGAGATCATCAGATGGAGACATTGAAGCAGGAGATGATCTCTTTGCAGAGGTTGATCTTTTAGGGAAGCTTCGTCACAGGAATATAGTTAGGCTATTAGGCTATCTTCACAATGAGACTGATGTCATGATGCTATCCGAATACATGCCTAATGGAAATCTTGGAGCTGCTTTACATGGAAAACAAGCTGGAACAATGCTCGTAGATTGGTTGTCGAGATACAATGTTGCCCTTGGTGTTGCTCATGGCCTCGCTTATCTTCACCATGATTGCCATCCACCAGTCATACATCGGGATGTCAAGTCAAACAACATTCTCCTCGATTCAGATTTTGAGGCAAGAATTGCAGATTTTGGCTTGGCAAGGATGATGCTTCGCAAGAATGAGACAGTTTCTATGGTGGCAGGATCACATGGCTATATAGCACCAGGTTGGTTAATTAATTTTCCCGATGATGCCACTAACAAGAAAATTCATTTCATTTAATAGCGTCTCATTTTCCTTTCTCTGTTGTTCTTTTTTGGCAGAATATGGATACACATTGAAGGTTGATGAGAAGAGTGACATATACAGCTACGGAATGGTGCTTTTGGAGCTTGTAACTGGAAAAATGCCATTAGACCCTTCGTTCGGAGATCAATCAATTGACATTGTAGAATGGGTTAGAAGGAAAGTAAACAACAAGGTATCAGAAGAAGCATTAGATGCTGATGTAGCTGGCCAATGTAAACATGTACATGAAGAGATGCTTCTTGTCCTAAAGATTGCACTTCTTTGCACTGCAAAGCTTCCAAAAGAAAGGCCATCAATGAGAGACATTATAACCATGCTTGGAGAGGCAAAACCAAGAAGGAAAAGCATTTGCCAGAGTTGGGGTTATAATAGTACTAATACTGCTAACAAAGACAAGTTAATCTTTGCACATTCACCAGTTATAGGCCTTCTATAAGTACCAAAATCTTTTTTTCCCCACTTCAATATCTAGTACTAGTATATCTTCATTTTCAAGAGTTCAAATGTAAAGAGTTTCTTTCCTTCCTTTTCTTTCTTTACATTCTGTAATTGATATCTCGACATAATTTATATTTTTGAGATATCGATAGTTCATTCCAGCATTTGTCTAGAAGTCTTCACTTCTTTATAAAGAGCTGTGCTAGATGATGAATAATTGGTTATAGGATTCTCTTTTTTTTTTTCTTGACGAATTTATACCACTAGACACCGTGTCTAGCGGCCTTTTTTTATTAATATAATCATACTTGTCCCTTACATCATGTAAAAATTATGAACTTGCAAAAGTTTAAAAAATCTAGCATCAATTTAGAGCATATACAATAAACTAAATCAATGTTACAGTATGACACTCTTGCATATTTAAAGAAATAAAAATTAGAAGTAACTAAACCAGAGACCGAATTTTCAATTGACGTGACCTATTTGCTCTTTTTCTTTCCTTTGCTCCCAGTTATTGTTCCATACCAGTCGAATTATTTTTGCAGGTACTTCATGGACATTAGCATCAGGTAATAGCTGAAATAAATATGAACCACACGCCATTCTCCTTTGCTCACAAAAGGTCGCACCTTGCTGCACGTAACTCGCCAAAACCGTGCATCTTTGTCGTACTTAACTGCTGTAATTCTGTGGTCAATGCTGCTGAATATGACTTCACTTTTGTTTCACAAATAATCAAGTCAACGTACTTCAAAATTTTGGGCTTCAAATGAGCAGATTCATCTCACCAGAACAGTGTTTTAGGATGCAATTTGTCACACCAATCAGTGGACAAATTCTGCTTCTCCCTTAATCGATCCTGCTGCAGCATTCCAAGCAATAAAAGAAATCCAAGGCGCAATCTTGAGGGCTGCTTCATGATCTTTAACATCTGGAAGCAACTGGACAAGAAGCACCATCCCAGTTGCGATACATATGCCCCACACAACACTATCTTCAGCAACATCCTCTCCATTTTGGTCGTATGGGTTTAATCCTCAATGACGTTTGCAAAATCTGTTGGAAATTTAGTAATGTGTAATTAAGTTTATTCCATTATTTATAACTCGAACAATTGGGGCCCCGCATGTCGAAAACATCGTTTCCACACGTGCACACGTAGTGACAAGTATCGCAAATTTCATTAGTGAAATATGTAGGGTTTTTGTTGGTTTCAAACAAATAAGTAAGGCACAATGTAAGTTTAAAATTTTGTTCTTACTTACCCAACAATTACTTCGGTATGGTTATATGACAATAAAAAACCTGTAGCATAAAAACATGAACACTTACAAGTTGTATAATCTGTAATCTTTATCAATCGTGGGTTCGCACGCGAAAGCCCTTTCGATTGCAAGCTCCAAGCTTACATGTATTTCTTCTTTGGAAAGCTAGAAAATCCGCGAGAGGTTCGCTAGAGTGTTTTGATTCTAAGTCTCTAAGACTTAGAATAATAATCTGATTAGTGTGTTGAATAATGAAATAAATGTACGTATTTATAGGTGAAAAATTAGATCAAACCGGATTAGGTTTGACCTTGGGCCTGACCCATAAATCAAGACAGATTAGGTCATTAGCGCTGCGGCGCTTGACGTGGCCCTACATCATCTCGATTTATTTTTCGCACATTCTTAATTAAATCCATAATCCAATTTTGACTTAATTAAAACAATCATTATTCATTTAAATATCTCGATTCTAAATCGAATATTTAATACTCTCTCAATATATCCTTAGATCGAAAGGACATTCGACATAGTGTGACCCTACATGCCTTCTCATATCGACACTAATCAAATTAAGGTCTACGCGAAACTCCTAGACGGCGCCGCAAAACGAACTCAATATGTGAAGTACGTTTACATGAATCCAGTAAATTTAACCTCTGTGTGGTAAGATAAAATCACTTCATTCACGATACACTCGATCAAGCTTAGGATTTGCTAAGTGTCTATCCAAATGGCTTGATCATTATATCTCATCTATATTGGTTGACAACAAGACCATATTCTATATATGTCTATTGCGTTGGCCAACGACTTAGTCAACCCAATATCAATGAGAAGTTGAGTGTTCTCTCGAATATACATTCGAGGAATGAATCCTAATCTTGGCTCAACTACCACCTTTAATCCACATCGTAACGTACTCAATACAAGCCGTATCTCAACCTATAAGGCATTTGAGCTTAGGACATGATCAAAGTATATTACTATGTAGACAATGTGTGTATTGACCTCAAGTCTAAGGAATTCTATCTTCCACACGTTGATCATACTTTAGACATGTATAACAAACAATATATCAGCAGGGTATACCAATACTTTCAAAGTATCCATGTGTCCATCACGAGTAGTCATTACTCGTAGCAGGTGAGACATACTACATCCTCTAAGAAAGTGATGCAGACCACGTGTCGATTTATCACATACCATCGATATCCCATTCTCGATGATCATTAGTCGAGGCTATTTTAAGAGTTACGTTATAATATTAATATCTCACATTATTAATAACAACGTAACCTCCAGGGATGCATATTATAGAATATTATAAACAATCAATTAATAATTCAATAATTGCAAATGCCAAAATATTAATCTCCATTAATAATAATACGAATGTGTATAAAGTACATTTGTCCTAATACGATTGTCTCTAGAACATAAATATACTTTCAATCTCCCACTTGTCCTAGAGCCAATCTCCAACATATCTAATGCCCATATTCTCAAAATTACCATTATGCTTAACTAAGCTTAATGGTTTAGTGAATGGGTCATCTAGATTATCATCTGTGGGAACATAATCTAATCTAATCTCTTCGGTCTCCACCATCTCCCCGAGTATGTAGTATTTCCTATATGCTTGTTTCTGTTTCTTGATCTTGGTTCCTTAGCTTGTGTATGCACCGTTGTTGTCACAATAAATAGTTATTGGACAACCGGCATCTACCCTTAGTTCCTTTAAGAACTCAGAAATTGAAACAACTTCTTTACCAGCTTTAGATCCCGCAATGTACTCAGCTTCTGTTGTTGAATCAGCAGTTGTAGCTTGTTTGGAACTTTTCCACCTCACTGCTCCACCATTGAAAATGAACGTGTACCCAGACTGAGATTTGAAGTCATCAAGATCCGTCTGGAAGCTAGCATCAGTGTACCTAGCAGCAACTAGCTTTTCTTCCCCACCATAGACTAAGAAATCTTTAGTTCGTCTAAGATACTTAAGAATACTCTTGACTGTTTTCCAGTGTTCTTTCCTAGGATTCTGCTGGAATTTGCAAGTCATACTAAGTACAAAGGCCATATCTGGCCTAGTACAGGTCATGGCATACATGATCGATCCTATAGCCGAAGCATGTGGGATCCTCTTCATGCAATTCAAGTTCTATAGCATTAGAAGGACTATCCTTCTTAGATAACTTGATGCCTTGTCCCATAGGTAGACCGCCTTTCTTGGAATTTTCCATAGAAAAACGTCTAAGCACTTTGTCTATGTAGACTGACTGTGACAGCCCCAACAATCTATTAGGTATATATCTATAGATCCTAATTCCCAGAATGTAGCAGGCTTCACCTAAATCATTCTTCATGAAGGTACTGGACAACCATTCTTTGACTGACTGTATGAGAGTCTTATTGTCTCTCATTATCAATATATCATCTACATATATGATAATAAAGGCAATACTCTCATACTTGCGCTTACTATAAACACATGGATCCTCTTTGCTTCTGACAAAATCAAATGACTTGATAACCTTGTCAAAGCAAATATTCCAACTCCTCGAGGCTTGCTTAAAATCATAAATGGACTTTTGTAGCTTGCATACAATATTTGGTTTGGACTCAAGCGAAAAACCCTCAGGTTGTTTCATATACACCTCCTCAACTAGATTACCATTGAGAAAAGCGGTTTTGACGTTCATCTGCCAAATGTCATAGTCATAATATGCAGCTATTGCAAGCAAAATCCGAATTGACTTAATCTTAGCAACATGTGAAAATGTTTCATCATAATTGACCCTAGACCGTTGATTATAATCTTTAGTCACCAACCTTGCTTTATAAGTATGTACATTTCCAAATGCATCGATATTCTTCTTGAAGACCCATTTGCATCCTATGGGTTTAACCCCAGTTGGCAAATCAACCAAGTTTCACACTTGATTGATGTACATAGATTCCATCTCAGATTTTATGGCTTCTTGCCATCTCTTCGAATCAATGTCCAACATTGCTTCGCTATAGGTTGTAGGCTCATCGTTATCGGGAATATCTATCTCACTGTGTGTTTCCACAAGTAGATTTAGTTTTTCAGGAGGACGATGAGTCCTAGTGGACCTACGGAGTTGATTGTTTTGCAGTTCAGTGCTTGGTATGTTCTGACTATGAGAGAGTTCTTATGTGTTGGATAATCCACTAACTTGAGAGCTTTCATGAATATCATTTTCATGTTTTCCTGAATTGGAGGTGCAACCATTGCATCTACTCCTAAAGGTTGTGTAGGAGGATCTTGCATTTCTGCATTGTTCCTCGTAACACTCCTACTGGCCGAAGGGCGTACTTGAAGTATCCAATCTTCGCCAAATACTCCCACTAAATTCTTGCCTTGGTCATTCGGCAAGGATTCAACATCTATGTTATCTTGTTGTTCTTGAATTTCTTCAAGTTCTATCTCTGTGCAACTATGTTCCTTGTAGACATATTCTTCTTCAAGGAAAGTTGTGTTCCTGGAAACAATGACCTTACGTTCTCCAGGAAGATATAAGTAGTATCCCTTAGTTTCCTTTGGATACCCCACGAAGTAACATTTCTCACTTTTGGATTCCAACTTGTCAGTGAGCATCTTCTTAACATATGCAGGGCACCCCCAGGGTCTCATATGTTTAAGAGATGGCTTCTTGCCACTCCATATCTCATAGGGTGTCTTTTCTACTAACGTGGAAGGAATCCTGTTCAGAACATATATTTAGGTTTGTATAGCATGTGCCCAAAGGTATATCGGTAGAGCTGAGGAGCTCATCATAGATCGAACCATATCTAATAAGGTTCGGTTTCTCCTTTCAACAACACCATTCATCTGTGGTGTTCCAGGAGGTGTCCACTCTGATTGGACTCCATGTAGCTTTAAGTAATCTAGAAAATCCTTGCTCAAGTATTCACCTCCTCGATCAGATCGAAGGGTCTTGATACTTGTTGCAAGTTGCTTCTCTACTTCCGACTTGTACTCTTTGAACTTCTCAAAAGCCTCGAATTTATGTCTCATAAGATACACATATCCATACCTTCAGAAGTCGTCAGTAAAAGTGATGAATTATGGGAAACCTCATTTAGCTTGAGTCAAAAATGGCCCACATACATCAGTATGGACCAACTCAAGCACCTCATTGGCTCGCACACCTTTCCCAGAAAGTGGCTTATTGGTCATCTTTCCTCTCAGGCAAGATTCGCAGTTACCATAAGACTACAAGTCAAATGGTTCGAGGTAGTCTACCTTCCTCAACCTTGCTATCCTTGATTCGTTGATATGACCAAGTCCGCATGGCCATAGGTAGGTAGAGTTCCATGTCCAAAATAAGGATATAAATGATATACCTCGTTAACGAGGGTACATAGTAACAATCATTTAACACCAGACAATAGCCATAAGGAAAATTTAATCTATAAGTTCTTACGCGCTCAACATCCACTCGTGCTCAATTTCCAACGCATAGGTCCACCTCTCTTGGTCCAACCTTCCTGCTATCAGTTAGCTCGTGCACATTGGTACAAATGTGTGAGCCATAAGCGATATCCAATATCCATGAATGAGAGTTATTTATAGACATATTTATTTCACTGACGTACATACCTTGTCCACCAGAGGTAGAAGCACCTGGTGCTTTTCTCCTCCCGGTGCAGTGCAATCCTTCTTCCAATGTCCCTTCTTGTTGCACTTGAGGCATACATCCTTAGCCGGATTCACCTTCTTCTTCTTCACACCTCCCTTAGGTTTCATAGCTGAGGGCGCAACGACTGCTTTGACCTTCTTCTTCTGCCATTCCTTACCTTTCGGCTTGGGTCGGCTAGTAGAGCTCACCATGAGCACAACTTTGCCTTTGGAAGTGGAAGAATCAAAGGTCTTGAGCATGTTGTGCAGCTCTGGCATACTCGCCTTCGTTCCATTCATATTGTAATTCACTATGAAGTTTTCAAAGGAGCGAGAGAGAGAGTTCAGGATGAGGGTGGTAGCGACATTCTTTTCTAGCTTTATTCCAATTGAAGCAAGTCTCTCTATCAGCACTATCATCTTCAACACATGTTGCGAGATCTGGCCCCCTTCATTGAGATTACACTTAAAAAGTTCTATCAGTAACTCATATTCCATAGTCTGGGATTGTGAGTCATAGAGACTCTTCAAGTGTTCGAGCATCTCATTGGGACCCATGTTCTCATGTTGTCTTTGAAGTTCCATAGACATGGAAGACTACATCGCACACTGTGCTGAAGTGGCATCATCTAGGTGTTTTTGGTAAGCATCCTTATCAAAAGAGACATATTCAGCAGAGTTTGTCACAGGGACTGTTGGGAACACCGTGTCCAACACGTATTCTAATTTCTCTTATCTCAACACTATTCGCAAATTTCTTAGCCATTCAAGGTAGTTAGGTCCAGTAAGTTTGTTCATTTCAATCAACATTTTCAATGATAAGCTCGACATCTTTGATAATCTGAAGAATTAGATAGACTGGAAATCAAACTCAAAATTTATTTTCTATTATACACATTCGTTTATGCTAATCAACATGGTCTTTTATTTAATTAGCTTCCACTATTTTAACATACTTCTACGACCCCATGGTAGAATACGAACCTATATTAATTAAGGTCATAATGGGCCAAGATCCAAGCCTATGATATCTCCGTATTTCCTTTGGATGATAACTTTAATAACACATCTTGGTAGGGTCTAAACCAATTGCAAAACTTATTTGCAACTCTTGATTGATCAAATATTATATTTAATCTTCCGTCCTTAGATTAGTCCGACACTTTGGCGCCAAGATTTGTCGGCGCAAGTCAACCTCATTACACGACTTTGTTTATGTATCTAAGTAAATTTGGCCTTTGTGAGCAAACACTTTGGTGTAATTACCCACAAAAGTTTATCGTTTACCTTTACATTTAAAACACATCTATGAAAGAGTATGGGTTCTCGTAGACTTAGAGCAAATGCTTTGGTATAAATACTCGTATCGCCGAAAAGGATTTTGCACTCTAACAATTATAATGGACGACGCGTTTTAATTTAGACTTGTATTTAAAATTTTAGGGAACATTTTAATTCAGGGTTTTTAACCAAGATCAACTCTTTTACGCCATATACAATATGACATTTTAATATCATGCAAAACTAATGACATATATAGTTGGGAACCGTCAACCCAATATGCATGATATAAGATGGTTTAACCAAATACTGGGTGCCGCCTGCCCAGGAAGTTATAGCGGACACTATGCTAATTATTAAATGAAAGCATTTAAACACTTAACATATAGTTTGTATATTATTTAATATTATACAATTAATAATAATCATGAGTTAACTTGTCTAAACTCTAAAATTTAAGTCTAATCCAAACAGTCCCTTAAACATTTTCTGATTTTAAAAACTAATTTTCAGGATATTTCTGTAAGTTTCAGATTTTCAAAATTTACAGTTTAGTGCCTCAAGAATTTAAAATATCAATTTTGAACCCCTTTAAATTCAAAAAATCTAATTTTAATTTTCAGAAAGTATTTTCAAATTTCAGGGACCTGTTTGTAATTTCCAAAATTTTAAATTAATTACAGATTTGGTCCAAGGGACCAAATATGATTTTCTGAAATTTACAGATTTGCCCCAAGGACCAAATTTGATGATTTTAAAAACTTTTCCAGGGACCAGATTGCAATTCGAGAAACTTCTAAAAAATTTAGATTTCCCCCAAGGGCTAAGTTGCAATTTCAGGAACCGTCATTGCCCCGCCGGAACAATGACTACCGCCATCGTTCACTTTGGAACAGTGGATCGTTCACTTTTTCGATTTTTTTTTTTTTTTTTTTTAAAACGCCGGAACAGAGTTCGGTTACTGTTCAATATTCCTTAAAAAAAAATATTTTAATTGGAGCCTCGGTGTCGCGGCGCTCCATCGTGGAGCTGCCACTCCTCAGTCTCAGAAGAACAAAATCCGCAACCCTAAAACTGGTTCAGGGTCATATTTGCAGATTCATCTTTGTTACCCTTCACATCAAACAACACGTTCATCGACCATCATACAATCCCTTCTCGTTCCTCACTTTAGTGCACTATGTTCGCAATGAACCGGTTACGCACATTGACTTAGAAGAGTTAGATCGGAATGACTTCCTCGATTACATCATTGTTTAATAGTTTGGGAGACAAGGATGATGTGCTTTTAAGGTATTAGGTTTTCAAGCTTTAAACGACATAAATTTTAGATTTAAACCAATTCTAACCCATATTATTATTAACTAATTACCTTATAATCACACAAAATAGCCCTAACTCTTGATACCACTGTAGGGTTTTGTTGGGTTGTTGTACACAACGGATATTGAAAACTTGTTTCAAACCCAACAAACGTAGAACTATTTGACTATATGGTAATTTAAAATCGTAAACATAAGACTTGAATGGTACTTATATGTTTACAATATCTGGAATCTTTATCAACTGTGTGCGCATGCAAATGCCCTTTCGATTGTAAGCTCCAAGCTTCAATGTATTCCTCCTTTGGAAAGCTAAGAAATTCGGCAGAGGTTTGAGAAAGTGTTTTGATTCTGAGTCTCTAATACTTAGAATAATGATATGAAAATCAAGTGTAATGAATAATGAAGTGTATGTCTTTATTTATAGGTGAAAAACTAGGTCAAACCGGATTAGGGTTTGACCTTGTGCCTGGCCCAAACAATTTCAGCACATTTTTAATTAAATCAAAAATCCAATTTTGACTTAGTTAATACAATCATCATTCATTTAAATATCTCGATTCTAAATTGAATATTTAATACTCTCTCAATACATCCTTAGATCGAAAGGACAATCGACATAGTGTGACCCTACATGTCTTCTCATATTGACACTAATCAAATTAAGGTCTACGCGGAACTCCTAGATGGCGCCGCAAGACGAACTCAATATGTGAAGTACGTTTACATGAATCCAGTAAATTTAACCTCTATGTGGTAAGATAAAATCCTTTCATTCACGATATACTCGATCAAGCTTAGGATATGCCAAGTGTCTATCCAAATGGTTTGATCATTATATCTCATCTATATTGGTTGACAACAAGACCATATTCTAGTTATGTCTATTGTGTGGGCCAACAACTTAGTCAATCCAATATCAATGAGAAGTTGAGTGTCCTCTCGAATATACATTCGAGGAATGAATCCTAATCTTGGCTCAACTACCACATTTAATCCACATCGTAATGTACTCAATACAAGCCGTATCTCAACCTATAAGGCATTTGAGCTTAGGACAGGATCAAAGTATATTACTATGTAGACAAGGTGTGTATTGACCTCAAGTCTAAGGACTTCTATCTTTCACACGCTGATCATACTTTAGACATGTATAACAAACAATATATCAGCAGGGTATACCAATACTTTCAAAGTATCCATGTGTCCATCACGAGTAGTCATTACTCGTAGCAGGTGAGACATACTACATCCTCTAAGGAAGTGATGCAGACCACATGTCGATTTATCACATATCATCGATATCCCATTCTTGATGATCATTAGTCGAGGCTATTTTAAGAGTTACGTTATAATATTAATATTTCACATTATTAATAACAACGTAACCTCTAGGGATGCATATTATAGAATATTATAAGCAATCAGCTAATAATTCAATAATTGCAAATGCCAAAATATTAATCTCCATTAATAATAATATGAATATGTATAAAATATATTTATCCTAATACAGATTGTCTCTAAGAAATACATATATACTTTCAGTGAGGTGCATTATATTGTTCAATCAATCTGTGTTTTTCTTGTTTCCCCTCATTTTGGAATTTGGACTAAGGAAATATTGTTTAAGTGAATTGTGAAGGACAAGATTAGAGTCAAACTATAAGCAACAATGAAATATGCTACTAATAGTTATCAACATTTTCTATAACGTATTAGTTCTATTAGTACAACTCGATATATATATATATATATATATATATATATATATATATATAAATATACATATATATATATATATAGTCTATTCTATTCCATAAAGATATAGGTAAGGTCTGCGTACATCGTACTCTCCGTAGACCCCACTTGTGCATTACACTGGTATGATATTGTTGATATATATGTGAGTTTGAGTATGGGATTATAGAGGTTTTAAGACTTTATTATTTGTCCCAAATTGATGTTTAGGTTGTATTATTTTAGGCAGCCGATCTAATTTTATATATAGACATATACATATACATAAATATATTTATATTTGTGATTTTTCTCGACTAAGGGTGTGTTTGGTATGAATGAAAATGTCTTTCTAGAAAATGTTTTCTTGGAATATAAGTAAGTTTCTCATTTATTTTCTAGTGTTTATTAAGTAAGCAAAAAAAAAAATCTCAATAACATTTATATGTGATCTAGCAAAACACTATGGGTGTGATGAGGTGGGGAGTGGGGGTTCAGGGGTGGCGGGGTGTGTGGTCAACAGATGGGGTTGGGGCGTTGGGTAGGTATGGAGATAATAAACTTGGAATGTCACTTGTCACTACTTTCATAAGGAACTTATTTTTCTAGAAAAAAATATTTTTCAAAACATTTTGATCTACCAAACACGAATTTCCTCTGTACCAAACAGACCCTAAATCTATCAGATGACGCACATGGGTGCCTCTGCCACTAACATACACCGAGTAAAAAGTACAATATGATTGTACACTTCCAATGTATGTTGTATATCAATTTTTGTTTTCAGAACTAAACTTCTTGTTTCTTCGCATTTTCAAGTAGCCACACAACTAAAAACATTTTTTGAGTACTAGTCAGGAAATGGAAAAATAAAAGACTTAGATAAAATACTTTATAAAAGTTAATTTCTTTTCCATCCGTCGGTACAGTGGTAGAGTGGGAATAATGAAGCATTATACTCAAAAACAAATATGAAATGAACCAAATCAAGTGGAATCCAAAAGGAAAAATCAAATGGCAAAAAATCATTCGAATCTCTACATGTTAGGGCATGTAAAATTGTTTGAAATATCTCTCTTCGTTAGTCCATTTGTTAATAACATTTTCACGTATAAAATAATTTGTAATTATAACCACTATATGAAAAATTAGAGAGAGAAAATTAATGATTGTCCGAGTCCATAAAAACAATAATGAAATGGCCAATAATTTGCAGGATTTACTTGGTAATCACATGGACCCATCTGGCAAAGTGAATCTTCTTTAATACTAGTAATATATATACTTCCTTTTATTTACGTAATAAAAATAATATTAACATAATAGCAAAAGGAAATTTTAAAACAATAGAGAAGAGTACTGCAAGTTCTTGAAAAGGTTGATATATGTAATATGATAGGTTAAAAAAGTGATGCATATATACTTTAGCTATCACACAGATGGCACAAAATGCAAATATTTCTTTTTTGTTGATGAAAGTTTTTTTTCAAAAAATATTTAACTTATTTATTAATTGAAAAAATATCACATGACTTTAAAAAATAAGTCTATCATTTTATTTAGTAGCCTGCTTTTTTTAAAGCCACAGGGTAATTCTTTTATGATGGGTTAGGTCTGTCTCTTTTTCTTAAAGTTACGGAGATATTTTTTTAAATGAACCAGACAACCCACTAAAAAAGAAATTATCATCTGGCTTTAAAAATAGAAATTTATTTTTTAAAATTCACGTGACATTTTTATTTCTGACGTTTGTAACGGCAGAATATATATGCACCACTTTTTTAATGAAAGATATATCTAATCTAAATCGCAATATTAAGGGGTATATTTACATCTTTGCCCTTTACATAATAATATTAATATGATAGCAAAAGAAATTTTTAAAACAATATAGAATAGTACTGCAAGTTCTTGAAAAGGTTGATAAGTGTGATATGATATGTCAATAAAATTAAGTAAATCTCTTTCTCTCTCTGAACAAAAAAGGATGGAAGCCATGTGAAGAACCAAAATTTTTATAATGGTAGAGGTATAAGTGTGAAGAAGTTTTTAATTGAAATTTTAATGTTGGACCCATCACTTTTTGCTCCTCTCTTCCAAGGTGTTTTTATTTTCAGAAGTATCCTAAGTTCATTTTTAGTTATCAGATTTTATATTTAAAATTGTTCTGAGTTTAACTGAATTTTAAAGATAAAATTGAATAATTAGATAATGAAATTGAAAATATCTTAAAGAATTTTGCTAAGGAGTAAAATAGAAATAGTTTTGAAATTGATGAAAATAGAAAATGAGAAAAAAAGAAAGAAAAAGGAAAGAGAAGAGAGAAAGGAGAGAGAAGACGGAAGAAAAAGAAAAAAAGAGGAAAGAGGAGAGAGA
Organism: Anisodus tanguticus; assembly: GCA_034509755.1. NCBI lineage: Eukaryota > Viridiplantae > Streptophyta > Magnoliopsida > Solanales > Solanaceae > Anisodus > Anisodus tanguticus. The sequence goes on from CM067545.1 coordinate 26,821,942, forward strand.
AGACGGAAGAGAGAGGAGCATAACGTGGTGGATCCCACATTAAAATCTTTCTCTCTCACACATTATGTCATACTACCATAGTAAATTTTTTCGTGAACACCTGAAGTTGCAGTTGTAGCTTCCTTTTGGAAATGAGTGATTGAATGAAAACTTCGGAGGGGACACTTGCTAGACCCACATTTTCCACACTCAAAAGATCAAGAAAAATCAAACTTTTTTTTTTTCAATGAGTGAAAAAACATATTATGCTATTATTGAAGCAATAGTTAGAATCCATGAGGTGGAGCATTAGCTGCCCCACATGGCTTTACAAAGCCACTTTCAAGATTTCATCATTTAACCAATTATATGAGATAAATGTATCCTTTCTAGTAATTCCCTTTTCTTCTCTTTTTGCTTTTAAGCATTACTATTGTGGTATCAAAAGTTATAAACTACATTATAGGAACTTAAAAGTGCATTTCGGTACATTAAGTTTCCATTATGGGCAGGATTATGAAAAAGGATCGGACAGAAGTATATTGTACACAATCTTATTCTGCATTTTTACAACTTGAACTCAAATAATCATCAATATAGAAGTGGATAATTGCATTAATATACTTTTAAACCGTCTAATTAAACACAATGTACTCTATATGGAAGGAACACACTAAATTGTAGGGCTGACCAATGGGACGGGACGGGTGGGGGGACGGACGGGTAGGGGGACGGGATTTGAGGGATGGTGGAGTGAGTCGGGATCGGGATTAGGGGGATAGGAAATGGTCTCATCCCGTCCCACATCCCACTATCAGAGGGAACGAGATCTGGGAGGACGGGTGGGACGGGAAGGGGGATTTGGGGGACTTTTAAAAACTTTTTTCTAGACACTTAATTTAAAAAATATATTTAAACACTTAAATAATTGAACAAGATAGTGAAAAAATATCCCAAGGCTAATTGTCTCTTATATTATTTAATAGAAATATGATTTTTTTCTAATACAATTTCAAAATTGCAACGTTGTTTCGTAGTTTAAAAGTTGCAAATCACATAGTAAATTTGGCATTAAAAAATTACATATGCAACCATACTTTTTCTAGTTTTTTGACAATCTCTTGAGGATCTTCAGTTGGAATTGGAATTTGTTGGTCAAATTGTTCAACATCGTTTCCTGCTCCCTCAGATAAGATTTCGTTGTAATTGTAGTTGTCTTCTTCATTGATCTATGGTTGATCGCACCTTCTACGCTCCGCTCTAATCCAATCTCCAAACTATCTCCCGCCAATGAGTGTATGTGCTCTCCTATTTGAAACCTTCCAGCACAAAAAGCGCTTTCAGAAGTTGTAGATGACGCTTGAATATTCAACACATCTCGGGCCATCTTTGATAGAGTCGGAAATGTCTTTTGATTCTCCCTCCAGTATTTCAGCAAGTCTTCACGTCTATTTTCATTAGCAATACGAACGGTACAACACCCTGCAAAACATAAACATCAAACTCGCTAATTTGTGAAGCACTTGAACCACTATACATTCTATTTCGAAGGCCTTGAATACTTGAAGCAGAAACCGCATGTGTTTTTATAAGGTTGAAGTGAAGTAGAAAAAGATGGTACAGAAGCTGGTTGATTATTTGCACTTTTCTCTTGGTAATACCTATACATAGTTTTTCATTGTGTTTGTATGCTAGAGATAACATGTTCTTTAGTTGGTTCTGTTTCAAGTATTTCTAGGCATTCATAAATCATTTCAATTAGGGCATTACAACCATCTACTTTAATAGTAAGATTTAATACAACACCAATAAAATAAATAGTGAAAATAGGAAAAAAAAAATTACAATCATTTTTGTAATAGCTGGAGTGTAAGTTGACTTTTTCTTATATTCATTAAATAACAAAAATATTAGAGCTATATAAAATAACATAGATGAAATAGTAGGATAATAAATACCAAAAAATTTCTTAGTAGCTAGAAAATTTTCTCTAAGAATACAATAAGTTCCCAAATTTTATCCCAATCATCATCTACAAGCACATCCGAAGGATTTTGATTATGTGCGTTAAATACTAAAGTTAAAGGTCTTCTATACTCGTGAGCGACAACTAATTGTTCATACAAAGAATTACACCTAGTTGCAACTTCTTCTGGAATTTTTCTATAATGTAATTCACAATCATGACATGTTTTTAAAACTCTTTGCGTCTTTGTATTTTATTACCTTTAAAAATAAAGTTGTTGGGGGGCCAAAATGGCAGTTTGTAACCGTTGCCAATGGCTAGAATTGCAAATGGTTGTTTGTATAACAACTACTTTCTGGTAGAAATCAGAACGGGATGGGCCGGGGCGGGATCGGGTCGGGGTGGGACCAGGATAGATGGGACATGTGATTGTTCCTTCCCGATTTTGAACCCGACTAGAGTCAATCCCTATCCCCTAATTTACCCGGCGGGATCAGGATGGGCCGGGGCGGGATCGGGTTGTCCCAGCCCTACTAAATTGTAGTTATAATATGCATCTTCCTTATGTGTGATGCAGCCAAGTGCAATTAGACTATTGTTATCATTCAATAGCATTTGAATGGTATATCCAATGTAAACACTAAAATGTTAATTGGATTTTCTAGGTCCGATTACATGTTATTGTTTTACCCTGAATTTTCTATTTTATCTGTATTATTTTACAATAGTAGAAATGATGAACAAATTATTACAATAAAACTGAAAATCAAAACCTTAACAAACTGCTTGTGTGATTTGTTGAGTCGAGTGATGGCACTTTGTCTTTAAGACAATATTGCCTCGTATATCTCCTTTTACGGTATTGAGCAATAGTCTCCCAAGATACAACAACAACTTTAACAAGTGAGCAAAGGAAACTCAAGTGTTACTCTTGAAGAACTTTGAGTATATTGACTTTGCTAGAGAGGAAGAATATGAAATCAGAAAATCTGGAGAATTCTCTAAGTGTTGAGTGTAGTGTGTAGTGTGTTTCAATTGAGCCAAAGGCCTCAATTTATAGTGTAAGTAGAAGACCCCTCAACTAGCCAACTAAAGTCCTTCAATAGCCATGTAATTACACTTGATTGAGGGGTTACATTCAACCAAATAATGCCTGAATTCATGTAGCAAGTAATGGAGAATCAATGCTCCAAAACCAGCCCACACGTCAGATTTTTCCAACTTCCCGTCGCAGCATTCTGCCTCCGAAGTGCCACGGCGCTGTGAATCAGCGCCGCGACTCCAGTAGCTGACCAACCAATTTGCGCCACGAGGCATCCTAGGAGGCACCGCGGCACCGACGGTTGTGGCACCGCAACCCTTCACGGCTCCGTGGCGATTTTTGACTCGTTTCATTTTACATTTTGTACACTTCTTCCTTCATTTATCAACGTGGAATACTATGTCATTTGGCCAATAACCGCGTCTCAAATGTATTACATACGTACCAATATCTCTTTCACTAATGAAATTTGCGATACTTTGGCACTAAGTGTGCACGTGTGTGGAAACGACGTTTCCGACGTGCGGGCCCAATAGTTCGAGTCATAAATTAATGGGATATACTTATTTCCACATTTAGTAAATTTCCAACAATCCCCTCTTGAAAGAGATTTTGGCGCACACACATGGTGCCTTTTCTAGCAATCTTCCAACGGACCGGTGTTGCATCTAGATAGGTAGCATACGCTTTGAACCTTCCATAGTTGAATACCATCGGACTTACTTACTGCGCGGTGAACGTGATGTATTGAACTGTCAGTGTTTAGTGTAATCCAAGTCAATGGTACCAACACAACAACTTTATCTACTCAGTTCTTCGTAATGTTTTATCCGTTGTGGCCGTGGACACTTCTTGGATTCTTAAGTGCGTTCATTTAGGGCGGCATGTCCTTGCACTTAAATAGGTGGTCTCCTACAAGGTATCCTGCTATACCCCACTTTACAAGTGTTAGGAACCATTAAAAGTTTCCCAAACCTAACCTCAACCGGTGAGGATCATTAAAGGTTTTGGAAACTTAACCTTCACCCACACTGTAGATAACACTTATAGTATATCGCGAGAAGGGCTTTGGATTTGGTGTTTCTCTATAGAAATCACTATCCGAAGTGCTCATGCTTCCACCGAAGTGATCAACTGAACCTTTACAGCTTAGTTTTCCCATTGAACCTAATTCCTGGGATCTCCAGTCAGTAAGGTTGGGTTACCACCGTATTGGTCCTTATACTTTGTGTTTTAAGCCCATTTCCCTAGATAAGCAGAACATCTGATCTTTTGGGTAAGCCCTTTGGCAGCGGGTCTGCTATGTTATCCTTTGACTTTATGTAATCAATGGATATTATACCCGTGGTGATCAGCTGCCTAACGGTCTTATGCCTTCATCGAATATGACGAGACTTACCATTATACATAGCATTCCGTGCCCTTCCTAGATCCGACTGGCTGTCGTAGTGGATCATTAGAGAAGGTACGGGTTTGTTCCAGCAAGGAACATCCTCTAAGAAGTCATGAAGCCACTCAACTTCTTCTCCTGTTTTGTCTAAAGCGATAAACTCCAATTCCATCGTGGATCGGGCGATGCAAGTTTGCTTAGAGGATTTCCAAGACACAGCCCCACCACCAATTGTAAATACATACCCACTGGTGGACTTGGTGTTATCTATATAAGATATCTAGTTTGCATTACTGTACCCCTCTAGTACAACTGGATATCTCGAATAATGCACCCCGTAAGTTAGCGTGTATTTCAGGTATTGAAGTACCCGATTCAACGTCTTTCAGTGATCATTACTCGGATTACGGGTAAACCTAGCCAACTTGTTGACTGCATAAGCAATATCAGGTCGGGTGCAGCTTGTTATGTACATCAAACTACCAATCACCTGTGCATATTGCTCATGGCATATGGGTGCACCACGATTTTTATCAATCTTTTGATTTCTATCCATTGGTGAATTTATAGGCAAACTGTCAAACATCTCGAACTTTCTCAAAATATCCTTGATGTAGTGAGACTGAGATAAGACCAGCCCGTCAAACGTCTTAGAGATTTTTATCCCTAAGATGACATCTGCGATACCCATATCCTTCATGTCGAAGCATTGTTTCAACATGTTCTTAGTCTCTAGAATTATGCTAGGACTGCTCCATGTGATTAACATATCGTCTACATACATGCATATCATAACAAACGCGTCAGAGTTACCTTTCATGTAGACACATTAGTCACACTCATTAATGGCGAAACCCTTCGATAGTAGAGTACTATCAAATTTTTCGTGCCGTTGCTTCGGAGCTTGTTTCAGCCCGTACAGAGATTTAACAAGACGACATAATTTTTTCTCTTGCCCTTGAACCACATACCCCTTGGATTGGTCCATATAAATTTCTTCTTCCAAATCACCATTTGGAAAGGCCATCTTGACATCCATTTGATGTATCTCAAGGTCACGCAATGCTGCGATCGCAATGAATACTCATATGGACGTCATCCTAGACACCGGGGAGTACATGTCAAAGTAGTCAAGGCCTTCCTTTTGCCGATAGCCCTTGATTACCAACCTGGCCTTGTACTTATCTATTGACCCATCTGCATTATACTTCCGTTTGAGTATCCATTTACAACCCAACTGTTTATTTTCCGGAGGAAGATCAACCAGCTCCCAAGTATGGTTATGCAGAATGAAGCCTATTTTACTCTCAATAGCTTCTTTCTAGAGTTGTGCCTCTGGAGTTGACAATGCTTCGGCAATTGTCCTTGGTTCATCATCAACCATATAAGCTACAAAGTCAGGATCGAAGGATTTATCATGCCTGACCCTTTTGCTTCGCCTTAGTTCCATCTATGGAGTCTCTAAGTTTTGAGAATCTGGAACACTAGATTCCGGATATTCAGCCACCTCGAGATCCACTAGATCTAAACCATCTAGATCCGGGCTGTCAACGACTCCCGTTCCTGAGAGCTTTGTTCATAACTTCGTTTGCGAGAGGTTATGTCTTTTTCCTTTCTAGGAAAGGTACCTTCAAAGAATTGAGCATTCCTTGATTCCATGATTGTACCCCAGTGGATATCTAGAATATCTGACTTATGCACTAAGAAGCGATAAGCACTACTGTTATTTGCATATCCGATGAATATGCAATCTACAGTCTTAGGCCCAATCTTGACCTGCTTTGGCTAGGATACTTTAACCTTTGTCAGACAGCCCCACACCTTTAAATATTTATAGGTGGGTTTCTTTCCCTTCCATGATTTATATGGAGTTTTGTCCTTACCCTTATGTGGGACTCGTTAAGAATCGTATTAGCGGTAAGGACGAACTTTCTCTCCCATATATTTTGGGGAAGACCGGAATTGATGAGCAAGACATTCATCATTTCCTTCAATGTGCGGTTCTTACGTTCCGCCACACCGTTCGATTGAGGTGAGTATGGAGTCGTCGTTTGATGAACAATGCCTTCTTGGGCACAATATTCCTTAAATGGCGCTACATATTCCCCCCCTCTATCGCTACGAATGGATTTAATCTGCATGCTTAGTTGGTTCTCAACTTCTGCTTTGTAACGTCAGAACGCTTCAAAGGCTTCATCCTTACTTTCAACAAGTAAAGGTAACAATACATTGTGCTATCATCACTGAATGTCACAAAGTACATATCCCCCCCAGTTTGTGCAAACTTCAAATCACATATATCTGTGTGAATAAGTTCTAGAGGAGCGGTATTCCTTTCGACGGATCGAAAAGGAAGCTTTGTGAGTTTTGCCTCTACGCACACCTCACACTTATGTTGAGGGTTTACGTCGATAGACGGCAATAACTCCAACTTTACTAACCTTTGGATGGACATGTAGTTGACATGTCCTAATCTATGATGCCATAAATTAGAGGACTCAAGCAAGTAAGATGAATAAGCTTCAATATTATTGCTTTTACGTAATACAGACATGGTGTTCACTTTGAAAAGGCCTTCACTGATGAATCATCTTCCCACAAACGTTCTATTCTTAGTAACTACAAATTTATTGGACTCAAACACTAGCCTAAAACCAGCATTAACCAATAAAAGACCTGAAATTAAATATCTTCTAATCTCATGAACATGCATCACTTCTTTCAGAGTGAGCTCCTTTAAAGAAGTCATCTTCAGGACTACGTTTTCTACCCCCAATACGTCAGAGGAAGTGTTGTTGCCCATGAACAACTTATTGTTTGTAACCGGTGTATAAGTGGAGAAGGCATCTCTATTGGAACAAATGTGTCTTGTAGCACCTGTGTCCATCCACCATTGCATAGGATTCTCAACCAGGTTGTCTTCTAGCACCACCGCTGACAACTCCTCAATCATGTCATCCGGAAACTGGTCTTTGACAACGTTAACCTGAGCCTTGCCCTTAGCCTTGGCCTTCTCTTGTTGCTAAGTCTTGAGCTTGCGACAGTCCTTGATCATATGACCAGGTTTTCCACAGTGGTGACAGTTTTCTTTGAACTTCTCCGGTGCTTAGGTCTTGCCATCTTTCTGGAACTTGCGCTTCTTGCTTAGGTTCCCTTTGGCCTCAGCCAGATTTGCCTTTGCCTCAGCGGGTTATGTACCTCTAGGCAAGGTCTTCTTATTATCTTCCTGAATTTGGAGTTTGATAATAAGTTCTTCAAATGTCATCTCCTTTGTCTTGAGCTTTAAGTAGTTCATAAACTCATTCCACGAAGGAGGTAACTTTTCAATCAGTGATGCAACCAAAAACTGCTCATTTGGCTCCATACCTTCCAAATCCAGGTGATGTAAAATTATTTGGAATTCCTGGACTTGGGACATCACTGTCTTACTATCCACCATTTGAAATTTCTGAAATATTCCAACGATTTCTTAGTACCAACATCTTGTGCGTTGTACTTCTTTTGTAGCTTCTCCCACAACTCTTTGGCAGTGCCAACGGTGCAATACACCGTGTAGAGAGGGTCTGACAAGCAGTTCAACATGTAATTCTTACACATGAAATCACTATGACTCTATGCATCAAGAACCATTTTCATGCCATTAATGACATGGATACCTAGGCCCCCTTCACCCATTTCAGAAGGCGAAGGGTCCATTTCATCTCCAGCTTCTGGAGGATCTTCTGTTAGGAAACGTGTCATTCCCATAACAGTGAGATAGAAGAGCATCTTTTGTTACCATTTTTTGAAGTTTGACCCCATGAACTTTTCAGGGCGTTCATGGTGAAATCTAGCGGGTGGAGGAGCGACAACATTCCCTTGAGCGGCAGCAAAGGCGTTGGATGAGCCTTGAGCAACCGGAAAGGCATTAGGAGTGCCTTGAGCAGTGGGGAAGGCAGAGGGGTTGTCTTGAGCAACGAATAGAATCGAAGCGCTTTGATTTATACCAGTCATCTTTCTAACTTAGTTACTTACAACAAAATCTTGTCTTAAAATTATTGGGATACAGTTGTTGTAGGGAACGGAAAGTAAGTAACTATTACAATAGTAGAAAGGATAAACAAACTATTACTATAAAACTGGAAATCAAAACCTTAACAAACTGCTTGTGTGATTTGCTGGAGTCGAGTGATGACACTCGTCTTTAAGACAAGATTGCCCCGTATATCTCCTTTTACGGTATTGAGCAATAGTCTCCCAAGATACAACAACTTTAACAAGTGAGCAAAGGAAACTCAAGTGTTACTCTTGAAGAACTTTGAGTATAATGACTTTGCTAGAGAGGAAGAATATGAAATCAGAAAATTTGGAGAATTCTCTAAGTGTTGAGTGTAGTGTGTTTCAATTGAGCCACATACCTCAATTTATAGTGTAAGTAGAAGACCCCTCAACTAGCCAACTAAAGTCCTTCAATAGCCATGTAATTGCACTTGATTGAGGGGTTACATTCAACCAAATAATGGCTGAATTCATGTAGCAAGTAATGGAGAATCAATGCTCCAAAACCAGCCCAAACGTCAGATTTTTTCAACTTCCCGTCGCAACAATTAATCTCTCAATAGTTTTTATGCTTTTATGTTAGTTTTTCATATGTAGATCAATTGATCAAACCATATTAGAAAATTACGTCTCTTTTAATATGTTTGTTTTATTTGATTTATAATCAATCAAGGTTTGTAATTGTAAGTTTTTGTATGACGTTTTGATTATTTCGATTCCAGCATTACAAAGATGGACTTAAGTGAAATCTCATTTTGTTTGGGATTAATCTGAACTAGTGAATTTGTGAGCGATCCTAAATGACCTTATTAAATTAAGGGAGAAAGCTCAAATATATCATCGAACTATTGAAAATGACTCATTTATGCCACTCGTTAATAGTTTGGCTCGTTTATGCCATTGCCGTTACCAAAATGGCTCACCCATGCCATTTTTCATTAACCCATTTTTCATAAACGTCGGCGTTAATGAAAAATTATATTGTAAAATCGGCGTTAATGAGAATGGCATGGATGAGCCATTTTGGTGAACACGATGACATAAATGAACCAAACTATTGACGAGTGACATAGATGAGTCATTTATGATAGTTCGATGGTATATTTAGGCTTCTCCCTTAAATTTATAAACTTTCATTTGTATAATATTCAATACTATAAATTTTTTAAAGATTCTTTTTAATTTTCAAATTCGGAGAAGATTAGATTTCCCAAATGCATTTTATTAGTAACACCTAGTTTTATTTTCATTTACTCTTCATCCCCCAAGTCTTGGTTCTTAGGTAATTATATCAATCAGAAAATATTTCCTTTAAAATAGCACCAGCTAATATCACCTTCTTTTTTTTTTGTAGTAGTAATGTTCTTTCATTGTTTCATTTCCCACAATTATAATATTTTACATCAATAGAAAAGCTATATGAACATTTGTTTGCAGCTTATATTAGTTTCATTCTAAAGTGGTATTGTTTTTTTTCATCCTCTATTGTCGTACATTTTATAGTTTAAGAATGTTGTTTAAATATTTGTCTGCGAGATTTATTTTCGAAAAAATTAGAATTCATTAATCTAGAGACTTTTCCTCCTATTTAAATTTTAGGTAATCAAGTTACCATTCATTCAGATTTTGACACTTGTTTCTACAGACAAAATGACAAGCTTTTTCATATATGAACGTTAAATGGAAAAGTTGTTCATAAGTGAAAGTCATAAAAATTTACAGGATAAAAGTAGAAATTAAGAAGTAAAAAAGAAAAATAAATTAAGAAAAAAACATATTAAATCACATATTTGCTGCATCGAGCTTCTCATTGAGAGCAGACCTGAAACAACAAATATAAGATATCAAAATCCCAAATGTTACAACCCTTTAAGCACAAAACTGTCTAAAATTTAGTTAAGCTTTAAATGCGTTGTTAAATATGAAATTGGGACATCTTGTTGTATGTTTACTTTATAAGTTGCTTTCGATGTGGTTTCTTAACATCAGATGTCTATTACATGTCCTTCTATAAATTAGCCCGTAAAATTTTCGAAAATTTTCAATCCTACTTCGTCTTGGCAGACTTTTTAGGAGAAAAGGACCTTAGAACTTCTCCAAATCTCATAAGGTGAGTTCTTAGTCAAACTCCAACTATTATTTTATTTCATTAACATGGATTTACACCAAATCATCAACTAATTCATAGATTGTGAGAATTCAATTCAAGATCAATTGAAGAGAAGAATTTTGAGAAACCTTCGTGAGGTAGGTCCCTTGTTTTCATATGTAGTTTAGAAATTGGATTCGGGTAGCTTATTGAGAAGCGTTATAGCCCATGAATGATTTTCGAATTATCAAGAACTTGTTTTTGGGCATAAAAGCCTAGTTTTCAAAAGGATGGCGATCCATGGAATTAGCTCAAAGTTCTAATCTTTATTATCAAAATTGATTGTAGAGCTATCATTGAACGATGTGGGATACGTTTAGGGCATCCTTAGTGGAATTTGAGGTATGTCTCTTTTGAACATACTTTTTTGTACGTAATTGTGGTTGTTCCTCTATAATTGGATGATTTAACTTGATCTTGAAAGTGAAATCTTTAAATGTGATTTGCCCCTATTATGGGATGATTGAACTTGTTTTCTAAAGCTTTGGTCTTTAAGATGTTCTTTGCCCTCTGAACGAGATAGTTGAACTTGAAAATTTAATAAATGATTTTAACATAGTTTTTAAATCAATTTATGACTTTGAATACATCTATTAATAAGAAGATGATTTGAGAAATGATTTCGGCTAATATGTCATGATTGATAGTTCAGCTAATATGCCATGACATGCAATTATTTGTGTTTGGGCATGTATAGGCAAGGTGTGCTAGTACAGAAGATAATTAGCAGTTATGGATCCTAATGTATCGCTTTCGAGCAGCTGTGTCAATCTAGAGAACGATTGACCTTTGAGGGTTGACAGTCCCGGTGCATCTATGATTAATGGGATCCTATAGTGGCTGTGTCAATTTTTTCGTGTCATTTCAGAGAACGATTGACCTCTGTGGGTTGATAGCATCGATGCATTTATTGATTGCTCGCCAATGAATTGGTGTGTTGATGACCTTGGTTCCATAATGGAAATACTTAATAAGATGAGCGACATAATGAATCAAAATTGATATATTTCTTCTTTATTGATTTATATTGAACTGTATTACTAATTTTTGGATTGTTCTTAACATTGTTCTTGATTATACATATGAGTTGTATTATTTTATTATATTAATTATTACCCCTTAGACACTCACTGAGTACTCAATACTCAGGTATATCATTATTATTTTTGATGGTATGTTAGATAATGAAGAAGAGCAGGTTCATGATGACCATATGGAGTTAGTGAACATGCTGCTTTCCTGGTTTATTGGTGAGCCCACATGCTTGTTTGTGGAACCCCATATATCTTTAGATTTTTATTGCCTTCAATTTTCGTGCTGTGTTTTGAAGTTAGACTATTTATTTATTCTTCTTAGAAGCTCAATAGACGTCAGTATTGTGGATAGTTTTTGAAGTCATATTTCGACTTGTTGGGCATTTTGCCATGCTTAGCGTATGTATAGACTTATAATGTTTTTTTTTTATCATTTTGACTTTTCACTTATAACTGTCTTAAATTTAGTTAAGCTTTAAATGTGTTATTAAATATGAAATTGGGATATCTCGTTGTATGTTTACTTTATAAGGTGCTTCCGATGTGGTTCCTTAACATCGGATGCCTGTTGCGTCAGGGTCGGGTTTGGAGAGTGACATCTGATCTCAATTCGATATTCAAATTAACATGTTACTCAAATTCCCAATTCTATGGAAAACCCCAATTTCTATGATAAATTCATGGATGGAATCACTAAATAATCGATCAAATCATTGGGAAGTACTAAGATTAAGTTTAGGGTTTAGGGTTCAGGGTTTAGGGTAGAAAGGCCAACCTGAGAGCGAGGCAAGCCGGGAAGGGGCTGAGACTTACGATTCGAAGACCAAGTCAGAGACTACTAGACGTCTCGCAGAGCGACTCTCAACGAGGACGTTTTTCTTTTTTCATCAATGCTGGCCTAGTCGAGGCTCGTCCATGCCCAATCCCGACGGGCCTTCCGATTTAGTTGGTGCAGACGCTGAAGGATCAGCTGACACTAGATAGGAAAGGTTTTCGATCGAAGCTCTCGAACCTGTTCCGAAAAGAAATATGTTCACCCTCGGCAATACGCACTTGATAATACCCCGACCGGGTTGGTCCGCTTTCCAATTTATTCTTCTCTTTTTCTATATTTCTAGGTCGAGGGAATCGGGGCAGAGAAGGTTTTTCTCCCTAAAAAAAAGCTTTTTTCCGTTGCTCAAGGACTGAAGCAGCCACACCAGCATCTATCTAAGAAAACAGTAATAGAGCACGCAACGATAAAGGCAAGAGGAGCTGAATGTGGTGATATAATAAGATGAAAGTGTCATTTTGTCGAGGTTCGTTACTGGTTTGACCGGTTTGTTGGCAAGTCAAGTAAGGAAAGGTCTGTTCATTTGTCCAGAAATATGTTTTCGGCACCCTAAACCCTAAACCCAAAATTAGCTTAATGTATCTTAAAGGTCACTAATCTAAAAAATTATCAAAATCTGACCACGATTCAACCTCCAATTCAACATTTTACTTAAAATTCTTTTTTATGGAAAACTCCAATTTCTAAGACCAAACCATGAATACAACAACAACAACATACCCAGTGAAATCCCACAACGTGGGGTCTGGAAATGGTAGAGTGTATGCAGACCTTATCCACACCTTGGGATGTAGGGAGGTTGTTTCCAAAAGACACTCGGCTCAAGAGAAAACATAAAAAAAAGGTCAGAAAAGGATAAAAAATTCAAAGCAGTATGGAAATGAAAATAACGAAAGCGACTAAGACATGATAAAGCAGTTTGAAAAGGAACAGTACATACTACAGATAAAATAAGATAATCGAAGTACAAGAAATAACATATAGTAGCAAAAATCAAAGCACAAAAACTATAGAACAACACTGTGACTACTAATATGAAAGGATAAGCGAGACTACCTGCTAGCCATCTACCCTAATCTAAGTCCTCCATAACCTCCTATCTAAAGTCATGTCCTTGGTAAGCTGTAATTGTGCCATGTCCTATCTAATTACCTCTCTCCAATACTTCTTCGGTCTATCCAAATCTTTTCTGAAACCGTCCATACCAACCTCTCACACCTCTGCATTGGGACATCTATGTCTCTCCTCTTCGCATGTTCAAACCATCTCAGTCTCGATTCCCGCATCTTATCCTCTACCAAGGCTATTCCCACTTTGTCCCGGATATTCTCATTTTAATCCTACTCTCCTAGTGTGCCCACACATCCATCAAAATATTCTCATCTCAACTTTCATCTTTTGAAGGTGAGAGATCTTAACTGGCCAACACTTCATCCCATACAAAATACTCGATCTAACCACCACTTTATAGAACTCGTCCTTATGTTTTGGTGGCACTTTCTTATCACATAGCACTCCAGAAGCGAGCCTCCATTTCATCCACCCTGCACCAATACGATGTGTGACATTATTATCAATCTCCCCGTTTTCTTGTATAATAGACCCAAAATACTTGAAACTACATTTCTTCTGGATGGCCTGGGTACCAAGATTCACTTCCACGTCATCCTCATGTGGTGCATCACTGAGCTTGCACTCCAAGTACTTTGTCTTGGTCCTACTTAACTTGAACCCTATAGATTCCAGAGTTTGTCTCCAACCCTCCAGCTTAGCGTTAATTCCGCTATGGGTCTCGTCAATCATGACTATGTCATCTACAAAAAGCATACACCATGGCACCTCACTTTGAAGTTGCCACGTCAATCTATCCATTACGAAGGCAAATAAAAATGGGCTAAGATTTGATTCCTGGTGCAATCCAATCACAACTGGAAAATGCTCCGAGTCTCCGCCTACTGTTCTTACAATGGTTTTGTCTCCATCATACATGTCCTTGATCACCCTAATGTATGCCATATGTACACCTCTAGCCTCCAAGCATCTCCATAGGACCTCCCTTGAAACTTTGTCACAAGCCTTTTCTAGGTCGATAAATACCATATGTAAGTCCCTCTTCCTTTCCTATACTGCTCCACCAGTCTCATTGCAAGATGAACGGCTTCTGCAATTGAGCGCCCCGGTATGAATCCGAATTGGTTTTCTGAAAAAGAGACGCATCTCATCACCCTTATCTCCACTACCCCTTTCCAAACTTTCATAGTATGGCTTAATAACTTGATACATCTATAGTTGTTACAACTTTGGATATCGCCCTTGTTCTTGTACAAAAGAATCATTATACTCGACCTCCATTCTTCGGGCATCCTTGCCATCTTAAAAATGATATAAAACAACCTAGTCAGCTACTCCAAACCTGTTGTACATGCGATCTTCCAAAATTCATCAGGAATCTCATCAGGCACATTCGCTCTTCCCCTACACATCCTACGAACAACACCCTTAACCTCCTAAACCTTAATACTCTTACAATACCCAAAATCGCGACGCCTCTCGAAATGCTCCAAATCTCCCAACACAATATCTCTGTCCCCTTCTTCGTTCAAGAGTTTATGAAAGTATGACTGTCATCTACGTTTAATGAGAGCTTACTCCACCAATACTTTTCCATCCTCGTCCTTGATGCACTTCACTTGATCCAAATCACGTGTCCTCCTCTCCTTCGCCTTGGCTAGCCTGAACAATTTCTTATCCCCGCCTTCACTTGATCCAAATCATGAATAAAATCTCTAATTAAAAGATAGAATCACTGGAAAATGCTAAGATTAAGATTAGAAACTTACCCCAAGATGAAACTTGAAGAATTCCTTTGAAATCATCCAAAATCTAGCTCCTAGCTCCCAAAATCGTGTTTTGAATAATGAAAAACGAGGTGGAGATTTAATTATGTCTAGGTAGAGGGCCTTCATCGCAATCGTGAAGCCCTTCTGCTATCGCGAAGGCCAACCCGACCCGGCTCAGCCTCCACTTTATTGTGATCGTGATACACCCTCCCGCGATCGCAACTCCCTTAGCCCCTATCATCGTGGCCGCGATAGCTCCCAGGCGATCATATACGAGGAAACCAGACAGTTGACACCACATCTTTCTAGTGTCTCCCAAACGTCGAATCAACACTCAAAACTCATCCAGAACCTTCCGAACACAATCCAATTAGATATTTCGAAAAAGAATCATGTTTGCCCTTATACTTTTATAAATACGTTATATTTGCCCCTCGTTATAGTTTTTTGATATATTTGTCATTGTCATCCAACTTTAGGATCATATTTACCCTTTTCATTCAATTAAGGCCATATTTACCCCTCAGCAGTTAAATCAAATGTTCCCACCTAAATTTTCTTAATCGCCACTTACGTGATACATTCTGTCTTCTAATTAAATCTACTCATCCATTTAAACATTTTTAATTTGCCCGCCCGAGCCACCTTTTGGCGCATAACTTGGTCCGGTTCCACTTTTTCTAATCCATTTTCTATTTCTGTTCAGGTTCGCAACCTCCATTTAACAGTCTTGACATTAGAAATGAAAAATAATATCTTTTACAAAAGCAATTGCAAGCTCTGTTTTTGAAATTTTTTGAGCAAACGTGTGAAAGTGAGGACTGATGGCTTTTGAAAAGATAAAAAAAATAGTAGAATCAGACGAGTGAGTACTTATTTTGAAGTATTTCTAAATACTTGCATACAATTTACAAAGGACTTATTTATATTTATTTTGTAGAAATCTTCAATCCAATTTTTTCTAACAATCCTTACAGAAATGTCATTTAGCTTAGACAAGGTATCATGGGGGTGCATTTATTTTAAAATGGTGGGACAACACAAGCAAGAAACATGGCGGAGGAATCGATAGGGATGACTGGAATCGGGTGTGTGGGTTTGGGAATTAGGAGTTGTTTCTTTTGGTTAGTGGGTCGGGTTTAATGGGTGAGTCACGTTAAAATAATCTAAATTGAGTAGATTTAGGTGGGAAAAAAGGTGCAACATTGGAAATTTTAGGTGGGAACATTTGATTTAACTGACGAGGGTAAATATGACCTTAAATTGGATGACAAGGGTAAATATGGCTCAGAGTTAGATGATAAGGGCAAATATATCAAAAAAATATAACGAGGGTAAATATAGCTTATTTGTGAGAGTACAAGGACAAATATGACCCTTTTCCGTATATATTTCAGTCATAATACGCTCTACGAACTTGCTTACGCACTCAGAAATCTGATTCGGAGTTGTCTTGACCAGATGTTGACTGTGATCAATTCAAATCCTAAACTTAACTAGTTTTTATATTAACAGTCCAAATAACACCCTAATCCCTCGAGGATCCGAACCAACTACTCGATTAAGTCATAAATCACGCTCCGAAACGACTTCATGAAATTGACGAAACTCCGATTCGACCTCGTTAACTCCCGATGTCGACTTTGGTCAAACTTCTTCATTACCTTAACTTAATAACTTTCAAATTTATGAATTTTTCTTCGATACTCACCCAATTATCTCGGGAACCACGTCACCCATCCCCGCAAGTCACAAATATTATCTCAAAGCTACGAAAAAGATATTTTGAGGAAAAGGAGTCCAAAAGCTAAAAAAATACGACAATGTCGGGTCATTACATAATGCCCTATAATTAAATATTTTATATTTTCAATTGTCTCCAAGGGATGAAGTACTTCGATTTCTCTATGCTGCTAGTGTAACAAATGCGATAATTCATGGTGTTAGCGTGGTTATATCACTACTAAAAATCAATGAAATTCGACCTAAAAAAACTGACTTCAAATGAGGTTTGAGAAAGTGACCTCATGATCTTTTTTTTCTTTCAAAAAATCAAACTAATAAGGTCGGTTAACTAATCAACATTTCGGGAAATACTAGTACCGACCTCACGAGGTTGGAACTAAAAACTACAAAAATATAGCAACTTCATGAGGTCAGTAACCATATAAAAAGAATTAAAAAAGAAATTTTACAATTAAGAAAATATTTAAGTATACTAACCTCGTGATGTCGGTATTTTAGCGAAAAAATAAATTTGGAGGGTATAAATAAAAATATTAAAGTCTTAAACCTCAAGCACCAATGGTCTAGTTGTAGAAATGTATCCTACCAAGGTTAATACAGGGGTTAGATTTTTGGATGGTGTATTTTATTATTGGGTAATTTTAAATTCGACCTCATGAGATTGATATTTTAAAATAAAAAATACTGACCTCTCGAGGTCCTCATGGGGTCGCGTTCAAAAACCGACCAAACCTTTTACGACCTCAGCTTAAGGTTGATTTTTGTCGAAAATTGACCATATGATATCGCTATTCTAGGTCCATTTTCACAGTTTTTAGTAGTGTATTTAGCTGATATAGTTTGCAAGTTTTGAGTTGTTTGAGAAAGAGTGAGGAGTCGAGTTGGTTGGTGTTCAGCCAGAAATGCATTTTTTTGCCTCATATTTTAGTACCTTTAATCGTCTTTTGAGTATTAATTATTGAGTTGTGCTTAATATTACTTAGTTGTGTGTGGAATGAAAATGGTTTGAAAATGAATGATTTGGTGCAAGTCGAGTGAAGATTGAAGGATCACCGGGCTCGCCCGTGGTCCTTGCAAAGCGAGAGTTTAGACGAGCCAAGAAACTAGAGAATTTTAGAGCTGGCCGGGCTCGCCTATGATCCTCGCGAAGCGAGAGTTCAGACGAGCAAAGAAAAGTTTTCCAACGATTTTGGATTACTTTATTTGATTCATTAGACATTCTAGGTCATATAAGTATATCCTAAGACACATTATTTTGGGGGATTCAGCATAAGGAGATCAAGGAACCGTCATGGAGCAAAGATAAAGATTCAACAACGAGTTTTTCCTTTCTTCTTCCTATTTTTCATTGTTGGTTATGAATTTTAGTATCGTGTTTTTACATACTTTTATGAGCAACTAATTCTCTATTTAGGGTTTTGATGGAACCTTTTGTAGGATGAATTCTTGCTACGTTTTTATATAATTGAGTCATTGAATTTTTTTACTTGTTCAACTACGTGCTTATTTCAGTTGATTGAATGTTCCTATTTATTATGTGTTGCTTGAGAAATAATACACATTTAGGTAGTTGTTGAACAACGTCAGTCCTTATGTATATGAGAGATCAATACAACGGGTTTAGAAGCGGGTTTAGATATACTGAAGCCTTGACGTGGTTATATTGAGCGGTGAGAAATTTCTAGCTAGGGTTAGTTTGAGAGAATAACTCTAGAAAATTACTATAATTGATCGAGAGATAATTGCGGTAAGTTAAGTGCTCACGATCCGTAGAGAATAAATCAACGATATTATAGATAACATAGCGAGAAGGATTCCGATAATTGGAGAAATCATAACCCTAGCCTCCCTGATCTTGAATTCAACACATTCTCTAATTAGTTGATAATTTTTGCTGCTTTATTATTTATTAGTTAAGTATTTTAAAATACAAATCTTAATCTTTATAACTCATAAAATTATTTGAACTTGTAATTTAGCAAAATTGAATAGTTATATCTAACATTAGTTCTCTATGAGATTCGACTCCGAACTTTTAGATCGAATTATATTTGCAGCGACTGCTTATAATTTTTAGGACTAGTTTTGGGCGTGATAATTGGTCCCACTAGACATGCCATAGTTTGTTTATGATGAATTTTAAGTATGAAAAATAAATAGTTGAAATCACGTAACAAACGTGAGTAAAAATAATACTATCAATAAATATATGTGTACAATTTTGTGTGTCTCCCCATTGTTGTCTTTGAATTTTTTTCTTTGATTTGACGGTTACAACATCAACATACACAATATAATTTCATAAGCGGAGTTTGGGGAGCGTGTAGTGTACACAAACCTTACCCTATCTTTGTGGGTAGATATATTATTTTCGATAGACCTTCAGCTCACGATGACTACAATATTTTACTGTTGAAGAAAATATTTATTGAATGAAGGATTATGCGGACTCACCCAATGTACTTGATCTTTAAGAAGAGTCATGTAGTACTCTAATATTTTAGGTTATACTTGAGAAAATATCTCTTATATCTTCTTCCTTTCTTCAATTATGAGGGACAAAATAGTATCTATCGAATAAAATATGGTGTAACTCTTCTTAGACTATATTTGACCTCTATAAAGATTGACAACGCTTCAAATTGAGCTTGAGAAAAACTTCTCGTGGATCTCTACTTGCTTGCTAGAGAACTTTGAAGAAGATTATGTACAAGTGCTTTTTTTTTTTTTTTTTTTTTTTTTTTTTTTTTGGAGTTATTCAACTACTTTTAGTGAAATATGCAATCCGTACTTATACACGAATTAATGTTTTTGGAACAATTAACCTCCATTCCAAATAACCCTCGTAAGTCTTTAGGATTGGAGCATATGGATGAACTCATTTTGAGCACATCTAGAGGACCTAAACCAAATTTAGTAATTTCATTAAAAAATCATATTATTTAATTTTTATAATCAATCCTACTTTATCCACCTATAATGTTGATATGGGCCACCACATCCTTAGTTTAGGCTAAGTCCATATTTACGTGACTTGATCCAATACAATTTTAAGTGTTCACATCAATACGACAAATATCATAAAATTAATCATTTCGACACACCTTTGAACTATTTGATTAAGACCAAAAATCTAATTATACCGTAGTGAAAACTAGTGTTTAAAGAAAAACATTACTTGAAACCCAAGCAAAAGATATTGCATGATTTGAGGATAATTCCACAATTTTCATAGATATTTGTGATACATTTAACACTTGATCATTCAGCTCAATTTTCTTGTCGATTGATTTAAAGGATAATCACAAGAGCACAACATATCAGTTTCTGACAATTTTAGAGTTAGTATGACCATAGTGAAATTCAGTAATATACTATCCAAAATGTTGGAATTTGAATCCCTTGAAGTAAAACATTGACATCAAAACTATCACAGGCTTCAACGACATTCAAAAAAGCTTGATCGAGGATCATAGTTCAAAGTTCAAACTTCAAATATTAAACATACCTTATTGAAAATTGACTATAATCCCTTGAATTTTTCAAAATTATGCAAAAACAAGTTAGAGACGAGAAATAACATTATGGGGTCCACCCCTTTGTATGCCTTTAACTGTAGCAAACTCTTGGTCCAATAACAAACCCATCTTACTAAAAGTCCTGCTGGATTGGGTTTTGAATTGAGATCATTAAATAACTTTTTTGAGAAATTCTTTACATAATTTTTTTGAAAAATTAATATAAATAGATGCCTTCTATTAAAATAAAATATATAACCACCGGCTAATGTGTAACTTGGCCAAACTTTTTTGATGAGAAAAAACTGTAGGATTTTTTTTGGACCTTTCTTCCAAAAACCCCAAACTCTGCTCTTCCATCCTTCCATATTATACATGTAGAAACCCAAATTTTATAAATCCCCAGAAAAAAATAACCTACCTTATATATGCGCTTCTTATTATTATCGCCCCTTGCTGTTAATAAACTACGAATTCCAAACCCACTAGTATTCAATTTGTCCAATTCCAACCCGCTTTTCCGATTTTATTTGGGATCGGGCGTCAGTCGTACAATGGCGTCGTTTCCGGCAGAGGAGGAAGGTGTGGGTATAGCGAGAAGGTGTTGGATCAAGTTCAAGAAAGAGTCTACCTTTGCACTTTACACTCCATTTCTGGTTTCCTTGGCTTCTGGAACACTCAATCTTAATACTTTCCGCCATTACATTGCTCAAGATGTTCACTTCCTTAAGGCATTCGTTCAAGCGTCAGTTCTTTCACTTTTTTTCTAGATTAATACATGTTATTTAGAAAATATTTCAGTAATTGTCCAATTTTCTTGTGGTACTAGTATAATCTTTGATTGGTGTTTTAAATGTACAAGAAGTAGGAAATTCATTATTCCTAGGGTGAATTCCAATTTGCAGCCTGAGTATGACAGGTGACTTACGTTACCCTGTTAAACTCATTGGGAATGTCTGCTAGAACATCGTCATGGTCAGGTAAAATAAAGCATTAAAGTTGTGGAAGGGAAAAATATACATGAAAATAATGTTTTCCGTTTAAGTGAAAGGAAAGGAAAAAAGAAATAAGCACTAGTTGAATTGTTTTTTCATACTCTGCTTCTCCGGTTATTTTCGAATTTCCCATATTCCAAGGAGACGAAGAGATTGACGATGATGTCACACAATGTATTGAACCGGGGTGGGTGAAATGGAGGCTCGCCTCCGAGGTTCTATGCGATAAGAAGGTCTCGCCTAGGCTTAAAGGTAAGTTCTACAGAGTGGTGATTAGACCAATATTGTTGTATGGGGTAGAGTGTTGGCCAGTCAAGAACGTCCACATTCAAAAATATAGCAGAGATGAGTATGCTCAGATGGATGTGTGGGCATAACTGGAAAGATATGATTAGGAACGAAGTAATACGAGACAAGATGCAGTGGTATCAGTGGCGAACAAGATGAGGAGAGCGAGGCTAAGATGATTCGGGCACGTGGAGAGGAGGTGCGGGGATGCGCCGATAAGGAGGTGTGAGAGGTTGGCGGTAGCAAGAGTGAGGAGAGGTAGATGTCGGTCGAAAAAAGAATCGGAGGAGGTGATTATTAGACAGGACATGGCACAACTCAGCTAACTGAGGACATAACCTTAGACAAGACGATTTGAAGGTCGAGAATTTAGGGTAGAAGGTTAGTAGGCAGCTACGTGTGTCGCTCCCTATGTGGGAGAAGAAGAGGGGCCGGGGGGGGGGGGGGGGGCTAGCCTCCTCCCCCATCCTTTTAGTAGTAGTATTCGATTGTCGCGTAGTCTCTTATGCTTCGATGTGTATTATTATCTGTTGCTGCATTTATTTTGTATCTTATTATTTTGGTGTCTCTCTTCTTATAATCCTGCGTCATATACTTTTCTTTTGAGTTGAGGGTCTATCGAAAACAACCTCTCTACCCCACAAAGGAGGGGTAAGGTCTGCTTACATCCTACTCTTCCCGGACCTCACTCGTGGGATTACATTGGGTATGTTGTTGTTTGTTGTTGTTCTTGTAGATAACCTTTATTTCCTCTTCGATGCTAGATGTAATTTTAAAGAGACAAGTCAATAATCTCACTCGTGGGATTACATTGGGTATGTTGTTGTTTGTTGTTGTTCTTGTAGATAACCTTTATTTCCTCTTCGATACTAGATGTAATTTTAAAGAGACAAGTCAATAATCTCTCTTGATTCTTTTCAACAAATATGAAGTTAAAACTTCTAAAAGAACCTCATGTTGGTTGTTCTTTTGTTTTCCTTTCTGGTTGCTCTCGTATTCTTTACAGGATTCCTTTTACCTCCACTTAATGGCATAACTTTCTTTGTTTGATGTATTTTCATCCAGACTATTTGTTATTATTGGTGCTTTATTGTTGCAAGAAGTCTGGGTATTCAGTCAAGTCCCGGAGGTGAAGTAATCGCCTACTCATAGTTTAGGGAGTGTAAAATGGATTTTCCGTTATTCTCATTTATAGGTCTCTTTTTCGTTAATGAATTCTATGTAATTTTTACTTTTAATAAAGTTCTTTTATGCAACATTGTTTTGCTAGAGATGCAGGATTTCTGGGGTCTAGTGATTTTGGTGCTCTATGTTTGGGCAAATAGATTTTTGGGCGTTGGTGGCCGTGCAATATGTTTTTTTTCCGTATCTTTCTTCTGCTAAGAAGTTTGTTAATTAATATTTATAAAACAAATTGCAGGTATGAAGCTGCAGAAGAGTGTACTGATGACGACGATGCGAAGGTTGGCATTCGTGAATCACGGAAGAATGTTATTGAAGAACTTAAAATGCATGATGCAGTTTTAAAAGTAAGATATGAGTCTCTAACCTAACTTCTTTTCCATTAAATTCAAGTTTCTCATTCTCCATTTTGTGATTAGGATTGCCATGTCCACAAATTTCTTATTGCTTCTTTACAATATCTTGCCAGTTGCATATCGCATATCAATAGGAAATGTCCTGAAAGATATAGTTGACTTTATCTAAAGTGAGTCATTTCACTTAAACCCTTGGTTTTGAATGCAGTGGCTAAGGGATGTGGATCCTTTTACCTATTTATGTTGTCCGTTCAATTTGCTTTTGCAACCAAAAAAAGAATCAGGTTTTTAACGGCATGAGCTTTTGCTAAGTTGCTAGCCATAGATGAAGCATTTTTCTGTTAATCTTGATTAGGTTCGTCGCAAAGGAATGCAATATGCATAATTCTCTTTCTTAGTTTATTCATGACTAAATTCATATCTCTCAACTAAGTCATTTTTCCTGAAACTTTTTTTTTATTTTATGAAGTAATTTCATTGCTGGCATCAAGTGGATGCATAGTGGTTACAAAAGTAGAGTAGCAAACGGAACTTATCATCTCCAGTACATATCTAGTTAAGAGCTAAGGAGTTGATAAAGTTCATGAAGGTAACATGGGAATCTATTGAGGACAAGTAAACCCAACTATACAAAAACATAAGACATTTTGAAACTTACAGGGATTTTGCTGCCTGGGAGAACTTTGATGTAAAATTACTTTAGTTATGAACTTATAATTGTGCCTGCTTAAGTCACCATCTCCAACTTTAGCTTTTGCATCCTCACCATTCAAAATATTTCCAAGGAATTTGTTAAATTGAAATCTGACTATCATCATTGTATTACGAGCCTAACTAATCTAACTTTCAACCTCGAAAAGTTTAGTAGCCTAGAAGGCGCTACAAACATTTGCGCACAACTGTGTGAAATGGATTCTCTCATATTCCATTCAGGAGTATGTTATGTGGATCAGGTATGGGTGGATGTGAGGTTTTGCATTTAGTAAACCATTTTTTTAGGATGCAGTGATGTGGACGGAATATTTACGCATGAGTGTGAGGATACAACTATCAGTAAATTTATCAATCAATTGAGCTTTATTCCCAAATAAAGTTGGGACAGCTATGTGAATCCTCTATAATCATTCTGCACTATTTGGATCCGATCATTTAAATGTTACTTTTCTTAGAAGTAATTGTTTCTAAAGCAAGTTAGTGGTTATCTAAAACTACATGTTTTCTAAATCTCACAATTTTCTACGCTTTTGTACAACTAATTAGCACAAAACTATCTCAATATGCATATGGTAGTTGACTATCTAATATCTGTTTGATGTAAGGTGTGAATGATCTCGTAACAACAACAAACAACATACCCAGTGAAATTTCACAACGTGGGGTCTGGGAAGGATAGAGTGTACGTAGACCTTACCTCTACCTTGGTAGGTAGGGAGACTGTTTCCAAAAGAACCTCGGCTCAAGAGAAAGCATAAACAAAAGCAAAAGAAAAATCCAAAGAAACGGTCAGACACGGGCAAGAAATTTAAAGCAGTATGAAAATGAAATTAACGAAAGCGAATAAGCCATGATAAAACATTCTGAAAAAGGAAGTAGTAACTACCACATGTAAATAAGATAATCGAAGTACACGAAACAACAAATAGCAGCAGAAATCAAAGGACAGAAAACTATAAAATAATACTGCACCTACTAGTATGATAGGTTAAGCGGGACTACCTACTAACCTTCTACTCTAATATAGGTTCTCCCTAACCTCCTATCTAAGGTCATGTCCTCGGTAGGCTGGAACTACGTCATGTCCTGTCTAATCACCTCTCTCCAATACTTCTTCGGCCTACCTCAACCTTTTCTAAAATCGTCCATAGCCAACCTCTCACACCTCCGCACTGGAGCATATGTGTCTCTATGAATGATCTCGTAGATGTAAAGATATCTTGTCTATTTTGTGAGTTTGAGGTCTCAATAAATAATGTGGTTGTCAGTCTATATTGAAGTACTTTAAAATATTATTTTCTAGTGAATTCTACTTATACATCTTGGGTACATGAGGGTGCAGTATATGAGGAGAGCTTATTGGGTGATAAAATGGACCTTGGGTCTTACTCACGCCCCAAAAGATAGCTCAAAGGGAGGGGGATTGCCCAAATCATATATGTGAGAAATTATGGGTGAAAACATATTATTGAATTGTTATATCTACATTATTACAATGAGCCTTATTTATAGATATTACATCTCAATCCTTTTCATGTAGAATACTATATACAAATCCTATTCCTACTCCTATTCTAACACTCCCCTTCAAGCTGATACATACAAGTCATATGTATCGAGCTTGTTACAGATGTATGTAATGCGCGGACGACTGAGTGACTTGGTGAAAATATCTGGAAGCTGATCACTCAACTTCACAAATTTAGTAACAATATCTCCGGAGAGTATCTTTCCATGACTAAGTGACACTCAATCTCAATATGCTTAGTCCTCTCATGAAATACCAGATTTGATGCGATATGAAGATACTCTCATTCAGCACTAGATCGAGTAACGACACTCTGTTTCTTACTCTTCCATGACACCAAATTACCTCCTATTAACACAATATCCGGATGTAGAATGTCTATCAAAGGGTGATCCTGCATAATCAACGTCTGTATATCAACGATCTGCTCATGGCCTCGATCTTCAAAAAGTAGTCCTTTTCTTGGAGCTGACTTAATATACCGCAGAATGCGGATAACTACATCCCAATGACTATCACAAGGAGAATCCATAAACTGACTTACAACACTCACAGGAAACGAAATGTCAGGTCTAGTTACTGTGAGATAATTCAACTTACCAACTAACTGCCTATATCTTCCAGGATCACTGAGTATAACTCCTTTGTCCCGGCAAGAGTTTAGCATTCAGATCCATAGGAGTGTCAATGGGTTTACAACCCATCATTCTTGTCTCCTCAAGAATGTCTAAGGCATACTCACTGCGAAAAGTACGAATAGAAACACCAAATTGATTTTGTATTTCAACACAAAAACTCTTGAATATAGGAAATAGCTTAGAACGATCTTTCATTAAGAATAACCAAGTACATCTGGAAAAATCGTCAATGAAACTAACAAAATAACGAAATTCTAAAGGTGAACCGACTTTACTAGGGCCCAAATATCAGAATGAACTATTGAAAAAAATACTCTGCACGACTCTCAGCACTGTGGGAAAGGTAGTGCGAGTGTGTTTCCCAAGTTGACATGACTCACAATCTAATTTGGACAGATTAGACAAACTAGGCACCATTTTTTGTAGCTTGGACATACTCGGATGTCCCAATCGTTTATGGATTAAGTCTGGAGGATCTGTAATGGAGCATGTTGTGGAGGAATTAGGAGAGGTAAGATAGTAGAGACCTTGTGATTCATATCCTGCATCAATCACTTGTCCCGTACTGCGGTTCTGCATAACAAAAGAATCATCAAAAATATTATGGCACAATTTAGGGCACGTGTTAAACGACTGACATATGCAAGATTAAAGGGACAACCAGGGACATAAAGAACGAAGTTTAGAGTGATAGAAGATAGGGGATTAGCTTGTCCAACCCCTTTTTGGTTTTGTTTGGATCCCATTGGCTAAAGTAGCCGGAGGAAGGGACTGTGAATAAATAATATTTGACAAAAGTGTTTTGTTATTAGAAATATGATCAGAAGCACCTGAGTCAACGACCCACGACGGACGGATACTAGACTGTTATACACAAACGAAGGAATTACCAGCAACAAAAGTATTAGGCTGAGAATCCGTGGCTACTTGTGGAGACGTCTGCTTACTTGCTCGATACTGAAGGTACTCATTGTATTCTCCTTCAGATAAAAGCCTCAGATTTTCTGTAGTGTCAGTTTGAGCAGCATGAGCATTGTTGGGTGGTTGACCATGCAGAACACGACATACGTCACGAGTGTGTCCAAACTTATGACAATTACTGCACTGAACATCATTTTGTAGTGGACCATGTAGTGCATGACATACCTTGCGAGTGTCCAAACTTATGACAATAACTACACTTAGTTCGATATTTTCCAAAACGACCTCCTCCTCGTCGATTGTCCATAGACTGAGATGTTTGATTCTCTATGGTTTGAGATGCGTGAATAGAGGAGTCAACGGTTGGTGATGGAACCACTTTGTGATTAGGAGGCGCAACAAGACGAAGCAAACGAGAAAATAGTTCATTAATTGTAGGAACCGTAGGACTAGTCAAAATCTGATCACGCACCAAATCAAGGTCAGTAGAAAGTCCAGTAAGTGTTAGAACTAGAAACAATATGTCTTTGCTCTTGTTGTTTTTCAACGTTTGTAGATTGGCATCAACTGTTCGAATTCCTCCATGACTGTCTGTACCTGTCCTAAGTAGACATATCTGATTCCTGTTTCTTTAAGTTGGTTATCCGAGATATCACATCATAAAATCGAGATATGTCATTAGTGTCTAAAGCGCGAGCCTTTTTCCAAACTGAATAAATGTCTGGAAGCAACGAAACAAGGGCATCAACTTGGGATCAATAGATCGCCACAAGAGACTACATAATTGAGCGTCAACCTTCTCCCACTGTGCTTTGGTCTTTTCTTTCTCAATGGCCTCTGCTTTTTCATTAATCACAAGTCTTTTACGTTAAGTGATCTTGAACACCTTGACCCTTGCACCACAACTCAACTGAGGAAGCCCAAGCTAAATAGTTTGAACTTCCTATTAATGGTTCGGAAGTAATCATAGGGCTTGAAGTTCCAATTCCCGTGTTTTTGGGATTAAAAACATCAAATCTGAGAGACATGGTTTAAAAACTTTAAGAAAATTTGAGCAAAAGAAAAGCATGAAGCTTCGACTTTAAGAGGGACTCCTGGGGTGATGAAACAGGGTTGAAGACGCCGGAACAATACCCTGAAGGTGCAGCAGTCGTCGGAAAAGTGAAAAGTGATCGGAACTTTAAGAAAATTGTATGGTTGTGCTCGGAAAATGATGGTGACTCTAACAGAAAAAAGAATTGCCCGGAAAAGTCCATACGCGCCGGCGCGTGGGGTTGACTTGTTGCCGGCGTAGGTCCTCCCGAGGCGCGTGGCGGCGCGTGGCAGTCTATTTTCCAGAGCGATTGACTGGGATTTTCTCGCCTGAGCCTGATCTACACTGTGGTGGTGTTGGATTTTGCACAACTCCCGCAGAAACTGAGATGGACGTAGGCAGCCCTAGAAAGTCGCTGGAATTTGACTGAATTTTCTTTCCCGAATTTCTCACCAATGCTCTAATACCATGTGAGAAATTAAGGAAGAAAATATATTATTGAATTGTTGTATCTACATTATTACATTGAGCCTTATTTATAGATATTACATCTCAATCATTTTTCATGTAAGATACTATATGCAAATCGTATTCTAACAATATATGGAGGCCACATTCCTATCCCACAACAGATGTGGGAATTCTAACACCTCCTCTCATGCCTAGACCAGTCAACTGGAGCGTGGACAACATAATATGAGGCCCAACATCGAGTAAATAAAAAATTGGGATAGACCTTATTGTGATACCATGTAAAGAAATGAATCTTGGGCATAACTCAACTCCATAAGCTAGCTCTTCAGGGAAGGATTGCCCAAGACCGTATAAGGAGACTACCCATCCCATTAACCATCGACGTGTGACTCTTCACACCCTCCTCACGTGGAGGAGCGGACATCTGGTGCGTGAGCTATTCTAATATGGGGGCCCATCATCGGATGGGATGGGTCATGCTCTGATACCATGTTAAAATGGAACTTGAGACTAACTCACACCCCAATAGCTAGCTTAGTGAGAGGAGGATTGTCCAAACCACATAAAGAGGCCATATTCCTATCCCGAACTTGATGTGGGAATTCTAACAGTGGGGATTGCCGTTGTCAAGAAGAGGATATAGTTTGACTAGTGCGGAAAGGAAAGGAGAGAAGGATTACAAGAGAGGAGGAAACAAAGAAGAGAATGGGATACACCATGATTCAGTTAACTGATAAGTTTGTTCCTAGTTTACCCGGTACCTGTGCGTGGTACACTTGTGACGAAACAAGCCTTAAGTCGGTCAAATTATACACGTGGTCTAACATTTACGTGTATAATCAACGTCATCCATTTCTTTGTGTTAGTCATATTAATTTAAGAAGGAAGAACAGTTAAACTTCAATCCATCTAACTGCTTAATGATCTTTCAATAGTTGGATGCCAAAAAGTAAGAGCTTCTTAGTTGACCTTTCAAGGATATCCTTAGCGATACAAAGGCCGGGTTACTATCACCAACTTATGAAACTGGAAGGCTTGGTGCTAATACTTGCTACCCTAACATTTGAAACCTTTCGAGCATGAATTTTAAAAGACTCAAGAGTGGTGAGGCCTCTAAAGCCCGAAGAATTCAGAAAGCAAGAAGACAATATCAACAACACATTGGAAATGGGAGATTACAAATTTACATTTTACAGTAGTCCTCCTTGCCCAGTGACCTACCTCCACTATACATAAATGTTGTTGTAGATCACTAGATCCTTGTATGTTTAGCTCGGAGAAGCTCATGCCTCATTGTGGATTTCATCTTTCTAGGGCACTATATTGCTAGATATCAAATGCATTTTAGGAAAAAGGCTTCTCATTCTCAGTATTATTTATTTCTTTTACTTTGGGTTTATGCAAGTGCATGAAACATTTATGTACATGAGCTGATAATAGTAGTTGCTAGTCAAAGAAATGGTTGTTCTTTCATAATGCAGCCAGTTGTATGAAGCCTCCCGTGTTCGCGTAGGGTCCGGGGAAGGGCCGCATCCCAGGGGTGTAATATAGGCAACCTACCGTGGCGCAAGTAACAGTGGCTGATCCACCGCTCAAACCCCTTGGCTCGACCCTCCTGAGCTATAGGTCACACGGAGACAACTTTTTCGTTGCTCCAAGGCTCCCCCTTCAAATGATTGTTCTTTCATAATTTAGGTAATTCCTTAAATCAGTTCCTCACTATTTGCGGAAAGAAAAAATTGATTTCTGACTATTCCCTTTGGTCCCAAATTCATCGTCTTCCTTTAGTTTTTCTTTCATATTCCTTTTTCTCTTTTGATGAGGTAAGTGGTTTCAATAAATGGCATCAATAAGATGCAAAGAGTACATAATTTTGACATTTTAAGCTTACAAAAAATTAGAGCTAGTTTTTCTTTCATATTCCTCTTTTTACGGGATAATTCACTTATTGAAAGGTATAATTGTATAAATAGGCGCTACAAATAAAGTTAATGGAATGTACTTAAGATTAATAAAAGAGAATTTTAAAGATAAACACATCTCTTTACCTTTTCATTTGAGCCCTCTGAAATGATGTTTGCTTCCTTTGAAAGAAAATTCTGCTTTATTAAAATGGTGCATAATTTTCACTTTTCTAGAGTAGGTAATTTTGACTCTTAATTTTATGAGAAAAATAACTTCGTCTTATCCTATAAAGACATGATTTGGAGATGAACCTAAAATTTGCAAAGCCATTTGAAATGAGCATAAACCATAGTTATATGGGATACTTTCCCTTGGATCACTAAGGTCTGCTTGAAGTTAATGGGCTGTGAAGGATATGTGTTGAAAAGTGGTTATGCATTGTGTAGGACTTAATGCTGATGAATAGTCAATGCATATTGGTATTCTTGTGAGTTATTGCAAAGAATGAATGAGTAAGATATGCTGCTCCCTTTTTGGAATACAGTAGCAGAAAGGATAAGAGAAGAAAATTCTTAATGAATGGACCAATGGCACTATATGCAGACTGTTAGTTTATCTGTACTATCATGGCAAGCTTCTTGATTACCCAAGACATTTCCTGCTTTACTTCAGAAATGGCACGATGTCTGTGGTTAATGCTCAACTGATTGATCATTGTGGATTCACAGTAGCTAATATTTTAAGCTGCCAAGATGTATATATAGTCCAAATGTATTATATATCTAAGCACTTCACAGATAGCACATATGAGAGCTACATATTGTGTTATATCTTGATTTCTATTTGGAAAACAAATTCTCATTATCTTTCTGGAGTGTAACTAATTTGGCAAGGAAGTTAATATGTGCTGTTACTGACAAGTGATAGCAACTGTTTTTAACAGTTAATGATTATGATATTGCATCTTATGTCCAATGTATCAAACAACATTGGAAACTCTCTTTATGCCTATAAAGTTTGTCTTCTTGCTTGGGCAAATAAATCATTTCACAATCACTTCTGTAGGAGTGGGGCATTGATCTGGTCAAGGAGTTCACTCTTAACCCTGCAACAGCCAAGTACACAGGTTTTTTATCAGCTACAGCTTCAGGAAAGATTGAAGGAGTAAAAGCTGCTAAACTTGCCACGCCATTTGAGAGAACGAAGTTGGCAGCTTATACTTTAGGTGCTATGACTCCTTGCATGAGACTTTATGCCTACATTGGTAAGGAGCTGCAAGTGTTCCTTGAGGGAGAGAAAATTCATCCATACAAGAAGTGGATTGACAGTTATGCCTCTGAAGGTTTCCAGGTTTGTGGCTGTTTATTCCTAATTTGTCAAACTGATGAATTCAGCTTATGAAAGATATTTATGACATAACTCACATTTTTCTTTACTGAACTGAAGTATGTTTTTTATTGAATAATAGGCATCAGCTCTACAAACAGAGGACTTGTTGGATAAACTGAGTGTCTCTTTGACAGGCGAGGAGCTTGACATCATTGAAAAGC
The DNA here is from genome assembly GCA_034509755.1 of Anisodus tanguticus. NCBI lineage: Eukaryota > Viridiplantae > Streptophyta > Magnoliopsida > Solanales > Solanaceae > Anisodus > Anisodus tanguticus. The sequence goes on from CM067545.1 coordinate 26,854,060, forward strand.
TTTATCATCAAGCAATGAAACTTGAAATTGAGTTGTTCTTAGCCCAGCCACTTGTTCGGAACGCTATCATCCCTTTGTCAAAAGATCACAACCCTGCTGAACACCGGCTAACAATATTTTCTGATTTCGATTTGACATGCACTGTTGTTGATTCTTCTGCTATCTTGGCTGAAATTGCAATTATAACAGCACCAAAATCTGATCAAAATCGACCAGAGAACCAAATTGCGAGGATGTCGTTGGCTGATTTAAGGAATACATGGGGAGATCTTTCTAAGCAGTACACCGAAGAGTATGAGCAATGTATAGAGAAGATGTTACTTACTGAAAAAGGTAACACTTTTTTCTTGATCTTTTGATGTTTTCCAACCTCCCTACGTCATAATATTACTGAACAGCTGGATGAACTTGTTCTAAGAATTTTACTTTTACAGCGGAAAAATTCGATTACGGAAGACTGCATAAAACACTTGAGCAACTTTCTGATTTTGAGAAAAGGGCGAATAATAGGGTGGTTGAATCTGGTGTTTTGAAAGGTCTGAACCTTGAAGACATCAAACGAGCTGGTCAGCGATTAATTCTCCAGGATGGTTGCACCAACTTTTTCCAGAGCGTAATTAGAAATGAAAATCTGAATTCTGACATTCATGTCCTCTCCTATTGCTGGTGTGGTGACCTTATCAGGTCTTCCTTTTCATCAGGTATTTCATTGCTAACGACATTCTGACTTCAGTTTGAACATATGTGCATTAATCATCATGTTTCATTTGGATACGCTAGATCTGCGAAAATTATTGTTGTCAGGTTGATTGTTATGGTCTATCTACCTTTTCATCTTAGTCGAATGTCTTCTTATTCCTTAGTTGCACCTAGGGGTGGCCAATGGGCCTGGGTGGGCCGGGACCAATCCCGGAGGGACGGGACGCGGGCTCCAGCGGGCCTGGCGGACCGGGATTAGCGGGACGGGACGGGTCGGGTCGCGGGATTCAGTTGTTTTTTAAAAAAATTGAATTTCCAACATTGAAATTGACATTCACACCTACATTACCACGAAATTTCGACGTTGAAATCTATTGTATATCGTGAGATGTTTACTAAAGAAAAGGAAAAATTAGAAACCAATTTGGGGGAAAACACAAATTGATTGGGAAAACAGACGTTTTCCTAAAAATTGGCGGCGCCATTTGACCGGCCACGTCTCAAAAAATTACGCATTTTTTTTTTGTTTGGGGGTAAAACGAACATCTGAGCGCAGAGTTATGACCATTTAAAGTTGCACCAATTTGCAACTACTTTCTCTTCCTACATTTTGTGTCAATGCTTCCGTGATATGTTAATTAAGTTCAAGCCGCATTCGACTTCCATAAAAGCTTCATAGATTGACTTCAATCTAGCCACTCAAAGACAAATGTACCATTAAATGCCAATAAGGCTTCATAAATTGACATTCATAACACATCTCATGTTGCTACTTTATTTGTTCATAATATGATTATTGTACGTTGTTCTGTAAACAATTCTTACATGTTATTCAACTTTCCTGAGTCCTCGTAAGCTCTACGAACAATTATCTACATTATATAAATAATAGCAATACTAGTCAATAATTTAACTCAAAAGAATTGACAAGTTCACTATTCACAATTTATAGCTTCTGAGATGGTAGGAAGATTTGTGAGAAAAATTAAGAGAAAATGAGGTATTTATAGATATACTAACTTAGGGGTTAAAAATAAATATTAAGGGGGTAGGGAGGATTTATGGGGTGGGGGGCAAAAATATTAAGGGGGGCGGGGCGGGGTTGGGTTGGGTCGGGATTGGGACGGGCGGGACGATCCCAGGCCCCGTCCTGAGTTCGAACCCCGACAATTATTTTTTATGGTGGGTCGGGGCGGGCCGGGCCCGGATCGGGCCGACCCGGCCTACGGGACAGCCCTAGTTGCACCTGGATATACTAGAAAGTTTGCTGAATTCTTTTGGTTGCCAAGTGACATTTGTCCCTCTTCGTCATATCAATCTTGTTTCCACTGTCTATGTTTTTCTTGTACCATGGGAAAAGAAACAATTTTCTAAATGAAAAAGAAGAAAGATGGGGGAAAATGGAAAAGAGAGTGAAGGAAAAAACTGATTTTTCCTTGTTTTTCAAATTTACCCTGCTTTCCCCTGTTCTTATTTCGTGTCATGCGTTCTCCTCCCTTTTTGAGTTATCTTTTCCTCTTTAAGTCTAGAGATGTTAACATTGTCAATGGTCTCTTCATATAGTCCGGAAGAGAAGTTTTGTGTGTCAAAGATGATGACACACAAAATGGTCCATCTTTTATTTGTGCTATGGTAGAAGTTGAGGGTCTTACTGGACAGTTACCCTTTTCATTTGTAATCATACAATGCTTTTCCAATGTGTAGTTTCTAATGTGATGTTAAATTTTTGGCTTATCAAAAAGGTATCTTTTTCCTGCCTTGTTTTGAACAGGGGGCATAGATGGTCTGGATGTACATGCCAATGAGTTTATGTTTCAAGAATCTCTATCCACCGGTGAAATTGTTAAGAAAGTTGAATCCTCCATTGACAAGGTTCAAGCGTTCAGTAAAATTCTAATGAACTGTCCCAAGGACAAAAAGAATCTGACGGTATATATTGGGGATTCAGTTGGTGACTTACTTTGCTTGCTGGAAGCAGATGTTGGCATTGTGCTTGGTTCGAGCTCAAGTCTAAGGAGGGTAGGGAATCATTTTGGTGTTTCTTTTGTTCCTCTTTTTCCAGGTGTTGTCCAGAAACAGAAGATGTGCACTGGGGTAGACTCATCAAGTTGGAACGGACTTTCTGGTGTTCTCTATACCGCCTCTAGCTGGGCTGAGATTCATGCTTTTGTATTGGGATCATAAATCTTCAAGTTACATATTCACCATGCTAATTAGGACATATGGAGAAAAACTCTTACATAGTATATCAATACATACAGCGTTGTGGCTAGTTTTATTGCATGCCACAGATCACTTCTGTTCCCATTTTTTGTTTTTCTCTACAGGGTCTTCTGTTCAGAAATGTAAATGTGATTCATTTGGCTGGAGGTTCTATATGAGTACAGCAAATGTCAAATGTGGTGGCCACTCTATTCTACTGAAAATTTTGTTCTTATTTCTAGAGTCATATGTTTTTGGTAAATGGCTTCTTTTCAGATGAGCAACATGACAATGGTTTTGAAGCAGTTGATTTACAGGTTATTTCTCTTAAAGAGTCAGTGCTTGGATTGTGTTTTAATAATCTAAAATCTTTTTGACTGCTGCTATTGGAAACAATTATTGCTGGTTAAAAAATAAGTGTTCTGTAGAATGATCTAGTCATCATCATTCCAGTTTTCATCTTTGAGTTGCCACATCAAACAATCGATGGTCCCTTTTTAGCCCAGCTGGTATGTAAAAAAAGGGTTAAATATTTATTCTTTTAGCATTTCTTTTATAACAATCTTTTTCTACCTTTTTAATATCCCTTCACTGTTTTTAATAACTATCGTTTTCTTTCTCTTCATTTATAGTCTATTGTATTTCTTTTTCTTAATTTATTTTCTTCTTCCTTGTCCATTATCATCTCACTGGAAAATGAGTTTGCCCACCGGAAATTTCCCATTTTCATCTTTCCTAATAGTATAATTTTAATTGGATCTATCTTTTTTTTTTTTTTTTTTGGATTGGATTTTCACCTCCACCAGCACTGCCTGTAACTACCATAGCCACCACCACTCAACCTTTGTGCATATCTATATTCACACCGCCAAATTGCTGCCACCACCACTCAACCATTAAAACCAACACATAAGCTCCTTCAATGTCTAAACTCCGTCATAGAGGAAGGGGGAGGGAGGTTTGAAAGGTGAAAAAACTTTCTTTTGAAAAGAATGTATAAGAAAAGAAAACTTATATATATATATATTTAAACAAGTTTAGAGGTATTAAGAACCGTCCTAGTTTAAGGTGGTAACTGAAAAAAGAGTACTACTATAGCAAATAGTGTCTCGCCCCCTCGCCCCCGCACTCCCTCGTTCTCTCTCTCATTACATTTATGTGATATTATTATCTTCTTAATTAGTCTAAAAAAATGATATCTTTCAATATTTAGTACTCCTTTTATTTCAATTTATGTGACCCAGTACTACTTTGAGAGCAAAAAAATGCTCTCTTTGATCGTAATTTTCTTAAAAACTTTTTAGATATTTTGTATTATTGACTATTATGACTTATAATTCTTTTCAGGTAGCTTTTAAATATGAAAATTTCATTTTAGTAAAATTAAAAATTCTATGTCCAAATTCATACCGAAATTTAGTAACGTCAATCTCGTATGCCAAATTAGATCACATAACAATTTAACTTTAAATTTATTATTTTATCTTTAATGAGATAATTTATAATCACACTCTATAATTAACTTGTTATAGATCCACAAACTTCAAAAGCTTTTCTTTTCTTGTTAAGCTCCATGTGCAATCAAATGCTTACCCTGGGACGGAGGGAGTGTATTAACCCCCATACAATTTCATAGTTGACTTTTAATATTGAATATCTGTTATGATCTCAATGTTTTCATCACCATTTATTGTTAATAAATTTTTTTTGTTTCCCGTGTCAGAAAAAAAATATGTTTAAAATTGATTAAGTTAAAGTGTCATACTAATACTACGTCAACACACACAAAAAAAAATCTTATCAATAATTTTTATTTATAAATGTACTCTACTTCTCACCTCGTGGAAATAGCTTTTCAATTCTTTCTTTCTGCAAATCTCACATAAGGTCTCTGATAAAAAAAAATTAAAACAATTCTTCTTTCTAAAATAGTAATATTCATTGTAAAGTATTTATGCAATATGATAAATCCAAATTTATTCCCTAATATTAATGAAAATGCTTCTTAAATATTTAGTCAAATACAAATTATTACTGTTAGGTCCGAGTATGCTATGGAACAATAAAAACAAACTGAAAATAAAATCGAATGCCAATACAGTTTGCAAATGTCGGCAACAATGTCGTCGGTCACCAGTGACAACACTTTAATAAAACTGAAAACCTTTAAGAGTAAAATGCAGCGAAAATAATAAAGAACACAAATGTTTAATATTTACATAGGTTATATTGATTATATAACCTATGAAGGTTAGTGACCGAAAGTATTGTATATATTTATATACAATTGAATAAATTCCTTCTTTTACAATTTTACAAGATAAAACAAAATGAATTAAAATGTTGAAGTCGCAGATGACTTCTGCCTGAAAAATCTACCTAAATAGACATAGACAACATCTCATTATAATTGCTTCAATAAAGAACAAATCTAGAATCTAAGCAGCAATTATAATGTTGGACAGAATGTTGTCGACACGCTCAGGCAACATTAGCGATCTAGTTTTCTGAGATGAATTCTCGAGAGCTCTCTTGATATTTTTGCAATCTGTTTCTGGATGTCGATTCACTCTTCTAGCCTCTCTATTTATAGTACGAGAGTCTTCCTTGAAAAGCTCATCGACTTGTTGTAGAGGTTGAGGGAAAGGTAGGCAGTTGGTAAGGTTTGTTGGAGAAGATCATGGAGCAAAATCCTCTAACTTCTTGGACTTGTTCCCCAAGCATAGCAACGGTTTTGACTTGTTCTTCCCACGTTTTTCATCAGCTCCTAATCCCTTTGCCAAGTCACTTCTCTATCGTGGTAAAAATTCCACGAGAATTGCTTCAGTCCGTGAAGTAAGGCAAAACTGTTTTACACAAAATGTTGGTCCGAATGTTGTGACATTTGTTCCAACAATTCTTATCTTTAACTTAGTCTATAAAAATGATATGTTGAGTAAAATGTCACAACACCAAACCCAACATTAACATTCTCCCCCTTTTTGCCTTTCTTCACAAAACCTATTCTAATCTGTGCGAGTGACTTACGACAATGTTATAGATGTTGTCCCAACATCTATGATTCCAATAATGCTCCCCCTTAATCTGTGATGACATACAAACAAAACATATATACACCATTCTTATAGGATTAGAAGAATAAGAAAATTTAGCATACATACACATCATCCAAAAAAAAAAAACAAAATATTGTCAAGATAAATATTCATATCAACATCAATCCATCAAAACATATATAAACCCTTTATAACTCATCAACATTCTTTATCTTCCTTATTGCTCATCACATAGCAGTAGCAGCTTCCAGCAACTTTCTACTTCTGTATAACAACTCCAGTTTCAGCTCTCACAGCCTTCTTCCTCAGCTCCCCCTGCATCAGCACTTCCTCTGCTTTGACCAGCAACATTATCTCCCCCTTTTTGTGAAGAAAGCATCAATTTGAGATGGTCTCTGGCTTGAATAAGGAAACTCTTCATAACATCAACCTCAGTGATTTGGTGGTTGATTTTTGCTATTTGATTCACAATCCATTCAGTGGTCAGTGGAGACTGTCCCAGACCAGTGTTGCCAGGAATGTTGGTGACATTCCTGTCAACATCTGCACTACTTCCTTCAATTTTCCAGAGTAGATCAATGACTCTGTCTTTACTCTTCAAAACTGCTTTGTTGACTGTATACAGTTCCGGAGCCTTCCCTAATGTGTACTCTCTTTTAGGCTTAAAACCTTGGGTAGTTAAAACTTTGTATATTAGAGAGGGAAAAAGGAGGATTGAGGTTGATTTTTTTTTTGCCAAGTTGGCAACTTGATGGAAGATCATTTTGCCCAGATCAACTCTCAAACCTTTCCCAATTTTATACAGCAGGGTGGCTAGCTCTGTAGTTACAATTGACTCATTCATTGAATGGAGTCAATTGTGTATAACCATTTTGTGAAGAATGGCAAACAGGGCTGTCAATGTAGAGGCTGGACATCTAGAGATCCATTTATGCATTATTCCTCATGTGAGGTACTCAATTACTTAATCTCTATTGTCCACTGCAGGGTCTGTTTCTCTATCATTCTCCTCAGCATTGAATCCCATACATTGATTTATAATAGCAAGTGTGAAAGAATACACCCTGTTACAGAGATATACCTTCCCAAACTTCTTTGAGGAGGTATCTTCTATAACAGAATCCAAGTTAGCATAAAACAACCTGACTATTTCATCAACATATGGTCCTTTGTTAGTAACATATCTTAGGAGCTGTCTTTCTTGTAAAAACTCTATCAAGCCATATTTTGAATAAGAGGTAATGTCTAATACTTTTTATACCTAATGAGTCTATTCTTGTACCAGTTCTTACTATCAGAACTAACTTTAGAATAGAATTAGTTTGAGTAGAAAGATACCTCACTGTTAGAATCTGATATGGTTTTGCTAGAGGAAGTTGGTGTTGGTATTCTTTCTGCAGTTGGCTGAGATTTTGACTGAGATGTTGTAGCATCCGGGGCAACATTTTAAGCATCACTTGTCCTTGTAGTCTTGGGAACTCCCTCTTGAAAAAAATGTTTCAAAGGGGTTTCATCAGGGATTTCTTCTACTTGAGACTCACTTGCCTGTACTGAAGAAGATGGTTCTTCATCAGTTGAGAAAACTGAGTCTGTACTTTAACTCTCAGTGCTCGAGTAGGCAGGTATAAATGCTTCACATTTAATCCTTTTGCTACTCGAATCTTCTTGGACTATTTTCTCGAACACTCTACTCGATCAGCGAGTAGGAAAGACAGATGATCTGGGCCTTTTACCCAAAGTTGTACAATTAGCAGTTTCATCTACATCTATGGGGTTGTTGTTGTCTCCAGGATAGCTAATGTCTAAAGGTTCATTAAACCCTTTAAACATTAATGCCATAGACAAATCCTCTAGGGGGTTTGAGGATGAAGATTGGCATGGTTGCTGAGATTCAAAATGCTTGGAAGATGCAGTGTTTATTGGAGGGCTTGTACTCATAGGGGTGTTGGATTAAATGTTGGTTGACATGAGTGTTGACATAGGGGATGTTTCCATAAGCGATTTTGGAGGAGATGGTTTTGAGGGTTTAAGGTTTTTGGTAGATGATGGAGTTTGAAAGTGACAAGCTTCCATCGGTTAGGTAGGGTGTTTTACCGAGGTGATGTGATTTCACCTTTTTTTTGTTTTTTAGTTTTAGGAAAAATCTAGAATGGTAAAAAGAAAAACAAATGAAGTGATTATTTATATCCTTGGCATGCCTTTCAAAACAGTAAAAATTCCTTAATTTTAGGTGTTTGATATTTGCTCAATAACTTACACCTAAAATTTTGGGATAAAAAGTTAAACGTCATAGTAGGAATTTAATTTAACCTTATCATGCTAAAGTTTGAAATTCCTATAAAACAAGGCATAAAAATTTAATTTTTCTGGAATCAGTTAAGAACAACATCCCAACAAATATCATAATCTGAAAATGTCAACAACAATGTTGGCAACATTTTGGACAACACAAGTATTATGATCCCGCATGAACTTTTCATTTTGACAACAAATCAAGACACGTTTTATATTTATTTTTATGAGTTTAACCACTGGACCAATGTAATATTTTTCCATTGTGTCCTTGGTCTAATCATAAAACACATACAAACTTATTTTTCGTGTCAAATATAAGAATACTTATTTAGTATTCTCAAAGTTTCTTTTGAAGCACTCGATACTCCTATAGAATAGGAACGATATCTTTTCAAGGGCTTTGCCCATTTTGCATAGTTGCCAAAAATTTGTAAAGGCTTTGCCTTATTTTGATAATCCCTTTTTATGATATCTAATATCATCGCAGAGAACGGTATCACTTTGGAATCATATTCTTATTGGAGGATCATGCTTGTGTGACCAAAATTAATGCACTATACAACAACAAAAATCAATTTATGATATTACATAGGTAAATGTCACCTCAAATGTTAGACAGTGTTTCAGCTGACATTCACCAAAAATGCATTTTTAGAGATTACAAAGACCAAGAGATTTCTTCAAACTAGAAAATCTCTCACGGTCCAAAGCTTTTGTAAAAATATCAGCAAATTGATAACGTGTGTCAACATGTTCAATTTGAACTAGCAGTTTTTCGACTAAATCTCTTAAAAAGTGATACCTAATATCAATATGTTTTGTACGTGAGTGCTGAACTGAATTTTTGGAAATATTTATAGCACTCAGATTATCACAGTACAAAACTAAGATGTTACTGGAAAAACCATAGTCGTCTAACATGTGTCGTAGCCATATTAATTAAGAACAACAACTTCCAGCTGCTACATATTTAGATTCAGCAATTGAAAGTGAGCCACAGTTTTGTTTACGACTATACCATAAAACAAGATTATTGCCAAGATAAAAAATCCTCCACTTGTACTCTTCATATCATCAACATCACCAGCCCAATCCGAGTCACTATACCCTATTAAATTAGGATTAGTGTCTTTGGAATACCAAATTCCCAGCTCACATGTGCCGACAACATATCTAATGATACGTTTCACGACATTTAAGTGGGAAATTTTGGGACAGGCTTGGAATCGAGCACATACACAAACACTAGACATTATGTCAGGATGACTAGCAGTAAGATATAGAAGACTACCTATCATAGATCGATACAATGTTGGGTCGACATTTTCACCAACATTATCCTTACATATCTTCTGCGACGATCCCGTTGGAGTTTTCATCTGCTTAGCATTTTCCAATCAAACCTCTTAACTAGATTCTTGACATATTTGCTTTGAGAGATAAAGATTCCATCTTTACTTTGTTTAATCTGCAAGCCTAAGAAAAAAGTTAGTTCCCCAATCATGCTCATCTCAAATGTCGATGGCATTGCTTCAACAAATGTCTTTAGGTAAGACTGCGATGTCGAACCAAAAACTACGTCATCTACATAGATTTGAGCAATAATAATATCTACACCGTGATGTCTAATGAATAAAGTACGATCAACTTTACCACGGTTAATACTAAATTCAAGAAGTTAGCTAGTTAGATGACCATACCATGCACGAGAGGCTTGTTTCAACCCATACAAAGCCTTTTTGAGCTTGTATACATAGTGTGGATGGTAAGGATCTTCAAATCCTTTTGGTTGTTCAACATAGATTTCCTTATCTAGATAACCATTTAAGAATGTACCTTTTACATCCATTTGGTGTAAAGTAATTTTTAGAAAGCAGGCAATGGCAAGAAGAAGTCTAATTGATTCAATTCTAGCCACATGTGCAAATGTTTCGTCATAATCAATTCCTTCAACCTGGGTATAGCATTGTGCAACTAGACGAGCTTTGTTTCTAACAATAATTCCCGATTCATCTGATTTATTTTTAAAAATTCACTTAGTTCCAATTACATTTGTATTATTTAGACGTGGAACTCATTTCGAGAGAATTATTCAAGCTCTTCTTTCATTGCTTGAATCCAAAAATCATCTTTAAGCGCTTCTAAAACATTTTTTGGTTCTAAAGTAGATATAAAACAAGAAAGACTAACCTTTTGGCATATGGTAGACATAAAACACACCTTACCATGTCTCTGTAATTGAGTGGTTCTTTCCCTCTGGTTCTAATTCCCCCAAAAACTCCCCCTATCACCTGACCTGTTCGATGATTCTTCCTTATCCTTGATGAGGGGTCCCTTCGAACTTGGTCTAGCAATTCAGCATTTGACTCCTCATTCACACCCTCTATGATCTCTGATTCAGGTTCAGATATTGCTTCGGATGTGGTAACATTTGGGGCAACATCTGGTTCTTCAGCAGTCTGCACATTTTTCACTGAAATTATAGTGTTATTTTCAGTTGTATTTCCTGTAAGGTTAGAAAAATCATCAAAAATAACATTTACAGACTCTTATACATTTTTGGTCCTTAGATTGTACACTCGATAAGCATGACTATTTTGGAAATAGCCAACAAAAATTCCTTTGTCACTCTTAGAGTCAAACTTTGCCAATTGATCTCTATCATTTAGAATGTAACAAATACACCCAAAAATATGAAAGTAATGCAAGTTAGGTTTCTTTCCATTTATAATTTCATAGGGTGTCATCTTTGTTTCAGGCCTTAGATAGACTCTATTAGTGATGTGACAAGTAGTATTTAAGGCTTCAGCCCAAAAATATTTTGATAGTTTCTTAGAACTAAGCATAACTCTAGTCATTTCTTGTAATGTTCTATTCTTCCTTTCTGCTACCCCATTATGTTGAGGAGTTTTGGGAGCGGAAAACTCATGGAAAATTTGCATTTTCTCACAAAATTTTGTGAAGGAGCTGTTTTCAAATTCTTTTCCATGGTCGGATCTTGTCCGAAAAATAGGAGAATAGAACAAGTTCCTAATTCTAGAATGAAAATTTTTAAACATGTCAAAAGTTTGTGATTTTTTCTTTCAAGAAATATATCCATGAATATCTAGAAAAATCATCTACTATCACATAGGAATACCTCATGCCTCATAAATTGTTTACCTCAGTTGGACCCATAAGATCCATGTGCAATAATTGAAAACAGTGAGACGTACCTGAATGTTGTCCGTCATTCTGAACAACATTATGGGAGACACGAGTTTGCTTACCTTTAAGACAATCTTCACAGACAATTTTACCTTTATGGCTAAGATTGGGTAAGCCTCTAACCTCTTCATATGAGACCAATTTTTCCAGATTGCGGTAGTTAACATGCTCTAATTTTGATGCCATAACGTTGTGTCGTCGATCTTGACATTATTGCATGTTTCTTGTCTTGCAACAAGATAACAATTATCACATGTTCTAGTACATGACATGACACATTCATTAGCTTTATTTGTAACTTTACATGCATTCTTATTGAATTTTACCTCAAGATTGTCATAACACAGTTGACTAATACTAATCAAATTAGCCATTAAACCCTCAACGTGTAAGACACTTCTTAAAGCTGAAAATCCAGGAACATTCAAGATTCCTTTTCCAATTATTTTGCTTTTACTACCACCTCCATAAGTTACGTTACCTCCATTGAATGACTCATAGTTCTTTAGAAACTCCTTTGTACCTGTCATGTGGCGAGAACATCCACTGCCAAAGTACCAAGAACCTAAAATGTTAGTTCTTAAAGATGTTATCACAACATTACAAGTTACATCCATTTTGAGAACCCAACTCTTTAAAAATATTTTTTATCTTTAGGCTCAGAAATGTTGCTTTGAATGTTGGACAGTATTTTAGGCAACATTTTGTTCACATAGTCTTGAAGTTTGAAACAATATGGTTTTAAGTGTCCAGGAGTGTTACAATGATGACACACAAACTTCATATTCTTTGACATATATGAGAGCCTATTATTTATTCCTTTTTCTTTTACAAAGCATATTTTCTCATTTTTGTCAAATAAACTAGAGCATATAGTTTTAAGAGAGTTTTCATACCCAATACCTGCATATGAAGGTTTACTAAAGCTGAGTATCTCATTCAATTTAGAAGTCCCTGAGTTGAGCTTACGGAAGGTTACTTCGGCTAAATCCAGTTTTGCACGAATCTTACCAAATTCTGTATCTTTTTTGGCAAGTGCAACCTCTAATCGGGTTATTGTGCCTTTTAGATCTACATTCTCACGAGTTAAAGATTTTATCTTTGTGTCAAGTTGCTTGGATTCTATGATTAAGGTTTTACAAATACTTTGTAATTCATTAATCATGTCATCATTGCTTTCAACTTGATCCATACACTCAGCCTCACCACTAGAAATAAAACCACTAAAGCAATTAACATAAAGATAGTTCAAGAATATATACCTCTCGGATGTTGCTGGAGATGCATATGTTGTTGCAGATGTTTCCTGAAATGTCGTGACATCTGAGGCAACATTACAAACGACATCTTCATTATCAGACAAAGACTTTTTGTAAACAGTGGCCAACATTGCTTGTCATTCGACTTCTTGATCTCCTTCCTCTTCTCCTTCGTCGTCACTAAGCGAGACCCACAAATTCTTACCAAATATCCTAAGAGTGTTTGCACATTCATTAGCATAATGACCCCAACCCGAGCATGTATGACATTGCACAGACACAAGTTGTTTGGGATCAAACTTGGTACGATCTGAGTTGGTTCTTCTTAGTGGACTTGCTTTTTGAGTACTTGGAAGAAATTTAGTGGGCTTTTGATTGAAACCTTGATTTTGATGCTGTTTAGGTTTAGATTGATTCCTCTCATTGTTGAACTTCCTCACCATCGAATTGTATTTTCGAGTGAGTAAGGCAACATTAGCACCTTCACCAATTTCTTCAAGATTTTCATCATCTTTTTCGATTTGATTCTCCGAGGATTGAGCTTGAAGTGCCACATTCTTGCTTTTATATAGTTCCCTTTGATTCTAAATGTTCATCTCATAGGTTTTGCGAATGCTCATTAAGGTATGAAGGTCCATTGTGGCAAGATTGTGAGCTTCTTCAATGACACAAATCTTTAAATTGAACTTTTCAGGAAGAGAACAAAGAGCCTTTTCAACAAGTTGAGTGTTGGTTAATGGTTCACCAAACACTTGACATTCATTAGATATGTCAATCAACTTTTCAAAATAAGATTTAAAATCATCTGATTCTTCCATCCTTAAACATTCATATTTACTCATGAGTATGCGTAGCTTTGTTCGACGAACACTTGAGCTACCTTCACAATGAATTTGTAAAGTATCCCATCCATCCTTATCCATTGGGCAATTTTGAATGAGTTTGAACATGTAAAGATCAACCCATCCAAAAATTGCATTTAAGGGCTTTTCATTAAAGCTAGCATTATTGGTTTCTTCCGCCGTCCATTCGGATTCAGGTTTAACAAGAATGTCACCTTCCTCATCCGGCGACAACATTGGAACAACATACCCATTGGTTATAGATCTCCATGCCTTAACATCAATTGATTTGATATGAGAACGCATGCGAATCTTCCAATAGGCATAGTTTGTACCTTTTAAAATGGGAAGTCTACCAATATTTGGATTTGCCGGATCCATAACTTTGAATAACAGGACCAAACACTTATTGTGTTAAGTGTCGGCTCTGATACCACATGTTAGGTCCGGTATGCTATGGAACAATAAAAATAGCTGGAAATAAAATCGAATGCCAATACAGTTTGCAAATGTCGGCAACAATGTCGTCGGTCACTAGTGATAACACTTTAATAAAACTGAAAATCTTTAAGAGAAAAATGCAACGGAAATAATAAAGAACACAAATATTTAATATTTACATAAGTTATATTGATTGTATAACCTATGACGGTCAGTGACCAAAAGTATTGTATATATTTATATACAATTGAATAAATTGATTCTTTTACAATTTTACAAGATAAAATAAAAGGAATTAAAATGTTGAAGTCGCAGATGACTTCTGCCTGAAAAATCTACCTATTATAGACATAGACAACATCTCATTGTAATTGCTTCAATAAAGAACAAATCTAGAATCTAAGCAGCAATTATAATGTTGGACAGAATCTTGTCGACACGCTCAGGCAACACTAGCGATCCAGTTTTCTGAGATGAATTCTCGAGAGCTCTCTTGATATTTTTGCAATCTGTTTCTAGATGTCGATTCACTCTTCTAGCCTTTCTATTTATAGTAGAGAGTCTTCCGTGAAAAGTTCATCGACTTATTGTAGAGGTTGAGGGAAATGTGGGCAACTGGTAAGGTTTGTTGGAGAAGATCATAGAGCAAAATCCTCTAACTTCTTGGACTTGTTCTCCAAGCATAGCAACGACTTTGACTTGTTCTTCCCATGTTTTTCATCAGCTCCTAATCCCCTTGCCAAGTCACTTCACCATCGTGGTAAAAATTCCACGAGAATTGCTTCAGTCCATGAAGTAAGGTAAAACTATTTTACACAAAATGTTGGTCCGAATGTTGTGACATTTGTTCCATAATTTCTTATCTTTAACTTAGTCTATAAAAATGATATGTTGAGTAAAATGTCACAACACCAAACTTAACATTAACAATTACTATACAATTCTAAAGTACTGTTCAAAATAAAAAGGAAACTTTTCTTGATGCATTGTGAATGAAACTCAACATTGGAGAGTATGGTCCATGGGATACCACTCATAGCTTGACCACTCTATGGAAAACAAAAAATGAATGCTGTTATGTTAACTAGGACATAAAAGTGACAACTATGAGGGTCTGTAAAGATATGACATTTGAGCCTAACTCAACCTCAAAAGCTTGCTCTTGAGGAGAGGATTTCCCAAGTCCATATAAGCAAACCACCAATCCATTCTTCAACCAATGTGGGACTATCCCCACTCTAACACCCCCTTCGCGCCCAGAGCTCAACTGGAGCATGGACCGGGAGCCAAAATGGCTCCAAGAGCCCAAACGGGGACGGACCTGACTCTGATACTATGTAAAAATATGGCACCTGAGCCTAACTCAACCCAAAAGCTAGCTCTTGACGGGAGGATTTCCCAAGTCCATATAAGCAAACCATCACTCCATTCTCCAACCAATGTGGGACTCTACCCACTCTAATACCCCTTCATGCCAGAGCCCAACTGGAGCATGGACCGGGAGCCAAAACGGATCTGAAAGCCCAAATGGGGATGAACCTGACTCTGATACCGTGTAAAGATATGACATATGTGCCTAACTCAACCCCAAAAACTAGATTTTGAAGGGAGAATTAGCCAAATTCATATAAACAAATCACCAGTTCATTTCTCAATCAATGTGAGAGACTCTATCCACTCTAACAGGGACAAAAGCCAACTAACATGGAGTGGTGGAAAAATTGGAAATTGCTAAAGTTGTGAAAGGACTGATGGAATGAAGAAGGAACAAGGATGCTTAGTAAGATGCAACAGCCAAAGTTCTTAGTCGAGATGGTTCTTCTACAAAAACACTAGTTGAATTGGCTGCAAAATGGAAGGTGTTAGATACTCCTTCCTCTGTTGAATTTTACTTGCCCATTATTCTATAAATAAAATTTTACTTGTATTTGTCATATTTAGCATATTAAGAGAAAAATAATTTATTTTTCTGTTTTACTAATAGCGTTAATTGCTCATTTCAAATCATTTTCTATGTCTCATTAAGATAATACACCAATTAATATGAGCATCTTGATAAAATATGCACTTCATTTATTATTTTTTAAGGGGTGTGCAAAGTCAAAAATGAACCAGAAAAAGCGAACGGGGAGTACTAATTGATTTCTTAAAAAATAATATAAATTGATTAGCCATTTTCTGTTACCAAATTCTATGCATGTCTATATTTCCAGTTCTATTGTAAGAAGTTGGATACATGTGGATTAATCATTACTCCACTTCTTTCTTCTTTTGTTTAATCCCTCTATTCCTTCTAACTTGACCAATATATTAAATATATATCGATTTTTCCTTTTAATTGTCTATTTTAGTAAATTAAGGAGATTTTATTAATTTTTTTCTCTAATTGTATCCTTATATAAGTAATAATTTCTCAAATTTATTGGTACTAGTAGTTAAATCAGATTTCAAAACATAGTAAATGTGAGTAATTTAGTAAAACAAACATTTAATTACCAACACTTACAAACATTTAATTACCAACACTTTCTTAAGGTAAGTAACAGACAAGAAGGAACGGAGAGAGTAAAATAAAATTTTAACTTGGTCATTAATACTACCTCCTGAAACTTGACATTAGTAGTCATTGTACTTTTAAACTATCATTTGTCTCTTTTAAATGCCTCAGTTAATTAATCATTATATTAGTTTGGATTTATAAGGATAAATTTATTAAAAGAAATGCAAAAGTTGACTTCTTATTTTTTCTAAAGCGCCAATATTTTGAAACACGTGTAATAGTGGAGGACCAATAACGATAGAATTGTGTTAAATTCGCAGGAATGTCCTTATTTGTTTATTTGGAGTGGTCCTTAATTTTTGCCATCAAATTAAAAATCTTTAAGTTGTCTTTCGCATATATTTTTTTTATATGGATGGAAACTCTACCTTAATGGCAGAGTTTACCTTCAGTCATAAGACAAACTCTGTCTTGCGAATCCAAACTCTATCTTGTAATTTTTTTTTTGATTTTTGACTGAGAGAAGTTCGAACTCGGAACTTGAGATATTTTTAAGCGAACGAAAAAATTAAAAATTTTAAATTTAAGGGGAAAATTAAAGACAAATGCCTTTGAAAGAAATCCGCCTAAAGAAATATAATTTTCACAATGATCTATACATTATTAAAAAGGAGAAAGCTTTAGGACAAAAGTTAGTTAGTTATGTAATAGTTTACTTTACTTATTGTTTTAAATTTTAATTTAAAAATAATTGGGAAGTTACCAAGTTATAAAGTTAATAACTGCAAAAAGAAAATAAACGCAGGGAAAATTTGGTTCCACCAGATGAGGATAATGGTCTGGAACTTCCAAACTGTTACTTAGGATTTTATAGTTTTGCATTTTATTTTTATTTATATTTGTATCTTTTAAAAAAGGAAGAAAAAAGAGATAAAGAAAAGAGAAAGGGAAAAAGACAAAAAAACAAGGAAAAGAAAAACTAACCTTAGTGCACGTCTCTCACAAACACACATGCACGGTTAAAACTTTTAAAACACGTTTTTTTTATCCTTTTTATAGAAAACTTAATTTTCAGAAAATATAAACAATAAAAACACGTTTTCTGGAACATGGAAGTTAAAAGAGAGATCGAAAAGTTTGAAAGAGTATATAACTTATTTTGAGAATGAGATTGAATTTAAACTAAAAGATATAGTGTTTTTAATTTCTACATCTAAAAGAAAAGACAAAAGAAGAGAATGAAAACTTACTAACTACATAATGCAGTTATCCCATTTCCATATCACGTTCTCGTCAAACATGCATGCACATAACGGACCCAAATAGGGGTGGGCGTTCGGTATTGGATTCGGTATTTTCAAAGTTTGGGTTCGATAATTTTGTAATTCGGTAATCGATAATTGAAAGTAAATATCAAATACCGAACTTTTAAACTTCAGTTCGATAATTCGGTAATCGGTAAATCAAACTTCGATTCGGTTCAATATTCGGTTATACCATTGTTCCCGTCCGAAATGTTTGCCGTTTTATCGGCTGACGAAATCGGATGAAAAATTGATTCCTTAACTAAGCGATTTGGACTGAAAGCAGAATTCTAACTTCCAGCAATGGGTTCCCAACAACTCCAGAAAGCGTTAGGATGATGATTGAGTAAACTAAGTGGTAAGAAACATAAATACAACTAGAGTGCAATAAAGACGATAAAGATAGAATGAAGATATGTAAAAATCAGTTTTTTGATTGATTGAATTGTCCCTATTCTGTACAAATGATCATACATTTATACTACAAGAAATAAGATGTGATCCCCCTAAATTACCCACTAAATCCACTAGTCAACTATGAAGAGGTGGTGCCAATTTTTGCTCCTTGATTTCCTCTTGCACGATAAATGGCATTTCCCTCTAGCTGTTGCTGGTTGTTACCGCTTCTTGGGGTCTGGGATGTTCTTTGACTTGGTCTTCGAGGCGTCCAAATATGTGTGGGTCTTAGTCGTTTCTCGGAATTATGACTCGGCTAGGCTACTGTAATAACCGATGAAGCTTTTCGAGCCGAAGGCTAGGACTAGTAGATTCGGCTATCGACTTAGCATTCTGTCGCTTGCTCATTTTGAGGTTTCCACATTCGGCTGTCACTTGATTCGGCTACACACTTAAAAGTATTTTGAGTGTTAACAATTGCCCCTACATTAACTCGAGTGCAGCTGTTGAGTTGATGTATTAAAAAATAGCCGTCGTTTCATGTGGCAGCCGCGGGTGTCATTTCAATCACTTTTGCTCTAAATGTATACAATGATGATTTTCTCTGAAAAGTTTCCCCTTTTAACTGAGACGTCTCGGCTTCCCACTGACTTTTAGCCACACGTTTAAAAGAAAAGGAGTCCCAATGCGTGTCAGCCACATCTTCCAAAAGTGAAGGGGATATTTAAAGGGATCAGATAACGCCGATTTGGTTACTGGTGACCTAACCCCTACCTTTGCCTTCATCGATGAACAATTGGTTCTTGCTCCTTATAGTACATCTGAACAGGGTGACCTCCTTCTTTCTCGGTATCTTAGCCCGACAAACTATGACCTTCATATTACATGTGATTGGTTCATCGGTGACCATTTTCCGGCTAGCCTGCATACCTGGCCGACCAAGATTACCAACTATTCTGGTTGATTGGAATGAGTGAAGTCGGACAGAGAGGCCGAGTGGAGACGCATAGGTCTCTATGACGCCATTGCGTTGTGAGAGTTTGACCTCCTATGCAACATTGGTGTCATATATGCCTTCCTTGGTTATTGGTCGACTACTGCCAATACCTTTGTTTTACTTTGGGGGATGATGACCCCTACATTGCTTGATGTGACGGCGGTACTTGACCTTCTAATACTGGGAGCCGAAGGTCCTGTCTTAGGAAATATAGATATTGCCGACTTGGGCATCAAGGTCTCAAAGACTTCTTTCGGCTATGGCCACTTCATGGCCAACAACAACCGAGTATCACCCCTCCCAATCAATGATGCTGAGCATCATGCTTTCTTGCTTTTTTGGTTCAACAGATATTTTATTTGCACAGGGTTTTGTGCAGTCGTGAAGGAATTGGAAATATATGCGGCGTTAGCCATTTCGGGGGATGATGTCAGCTGGGCATCTCTCTTCCTGACTTATCTTTATATGGCTCTTGGCGATGCCCATGCAAGGTTAAGGAATTCCAGAGATCTGGATACCTTAGCCGGTCCCCTATGGTTCCTTCAGCTGTGGATCACCCTGTACTTCCCGGAGTTTATTCCTAATGGTTTTGATGACCGCCGTTTTCCATTAAACCCGCCGGTGCTAGCCTATACTCTTCGAAAAAACCCCCTCGTGCCCTAGGACGCTTTTGCTGCGGTCTCCACCCTGCATGGTTTGTCTCGATACCATTAAACAAATTGGCAACTGGTCCTTGAAAGATGGGCCACCCCCGATTGGGTCCGTCAAGTAGCCGATGACAACCTTACATTCTCCCAGCGGAGAACTATGGCCCTTATATGGGGGCGTATTCTTACGTCTAGAGATTTGTTGGGTGGTTTGAAGCCCACTTATAGAAATAATAAATTGACTACGGAGCCCTATCGGCTAAACTTTGTGGCAAGGCAATTTGATCTCACTCAGCACGTACTATGACCTCAACGCAGTATTGTCAGTTCAACCCAACGCTGCATTCTTGATGCAAAACATGCAAGGAAAATAGCCGATCACAATCTTGATAGGGTCGCCCTATTTGACTGGCAGCCGTTTCCCCTAGAGCAAATACCACTGTTGCTTTTGATGACTGGTGGAATATGACCAAGGAGAAATTCTTCTAGTCTCCTCTAGATTTCTACTGTGATCGACCGGTCTTGTCAAAGAAGAAAAAGACCCAAGAAACCCCTAAACTACGAATGAAAGAGGCCCATCTAAGAGCTGCTCCCGCTAAACCGGCTAGGCCTGCTGCCTCAAGATCTTCTGACAAATTGCGGCAAACGAAGAGAAAAGGTAAACTGTTTTCTACATATGTGTTGACCAGATTATTCTTGTGAATTTTCAGCTAACATCTTTTATGCGTCTTTCATCAACTTAATCCCCCAGCGTTTGTCTATTTGGAGACCACTTCTAACAACGAATCCCCGTCACCCAAGAATCTGTTCCCAAGCAACCCAGATGAAGCAGAGGGGTTGTCATTCGAGATTGTGGTGAGGAAGAATCCCATAGAACCAGAGTTCCTGTTTCTGCCGAGGAAGAGGAGGAAATTGAGGTATATCACTTATCTAGCTTAAGTACCTTCGCATCGGCTATCTTTCAATGTTCATGTTTTCTGTTTGCCCTTCAGGGACCACAACTCATAAGATGCAAATGGTCGCAGACAACGTTCGATGCCCCTTTCCATATTGGATCGTCCTCTTCGGCTCATGCTCCCACGCAACCGCAATATCCATTATTGGTTGTCCCCGAGGTCAATATTTCTTCTGTCGAGGCAGCCAAAGATTTTATGCTGATGCAGCCGTAGAGGTATATCCTTTCTCTTATGCTTGGTCCTTCACTATTTCCAAACCCTTGTCTCTATTCTGAACCCTTATTTTATGTACAGGAGATGGTTGGAGATAATCCTCCGACTAATCCAACTGATGACTCAGAAGCGCCAGCCGAGATCGTCTCTGAAGATGTGCTTCTGCAATATTTTGGCTTAGTTGATACTGCGCCTGCGCCTTCTTCGCCTGTTGGCATTCATCGGGAACGAGTTAAGGAGTCTCTTGCCAAGGGGATTCCGACAATCAAAGAAGATTTCCATGTTTTGAAGGCTGCTCTGTTCCGATTGTCAAAAGAAACAAAGAATTCCCCAGTTTTGGCAACCGCATATAATGACATGGTTTTGGCTCTAAGTGACTTATTTGCTTTACACAAAATGGCCAAAGATAACCATGATGAGGCGGTCGCTGCTCTGCAACACTTGGGGTCTCTTCGGCAAGAGAAGAACCACATTTAAACTTCTTTCAATGAGGTGAATGCAGAAAGGCATCAGAATGTCAGCCGAAGGAATGTCTTACAAGAGCAGCTGTCAAAACTGCGAACCGAATTGAAGAGGATCCAGTTGGAGATAAAGGCTGTTACTCCGGCTATAGGCGCCTCAGAATCAACTATTAACGCCCAAGATTCCTTCCACTCTTCTTTGTTTCGGTAGGGCATTCATTTGGATAACAAGATCCGGGAGCTCGGTAACCACCATGTAGTTTGGGAATTAGATTAGAAAGTGGGCAGTGAACAAGTGGCCCAACTGGAGAATGAGTGGACTACGTGGAAAAATAGACTTGCTTAAGCAACGCTGACACTCCCTGCTAGTCTTTCCATAGTCGTATCCGATGGAACTTATTCTTCGGTTATGACTACTCATTCGCCAATTGATCCCGTTGCTCAGTTGTCAGCCGACATCCTCATGGACTTACAATCCGAAGACATCACTGCTTCTGTTACTCAAGAGGTATTGTCAGAAGCCGAACAACAGCTAGAGGACACTCTAACGGCCGACACTCAAGATTTTACCGAGACCCCATCAGTTGTAGTGGTTGAGCCTTTGTTGGATGCGGGAATGGGAGTCCCAGAAAAAGTAGGAGCGGATGAGGTAGTAGCCGTTGGTGCGACTGAAGATGGAAAAGAAACTGTGGCTACCACAGACGACCTAGCAGTTGTAGATTTGACTAATCCTGAGATTTTTGTAACTGATAATGTAGCACAATCTCCAACTAGTGAAACGCTAACCAACTTGGCTTCCTTGTTTTATTGACCCCAAATCGAAGGGTCTTTTTTCTGTGACCGGGCATCCAGTTTGTGGCTGTTGTTTACTCTTGCATTCCCCAAATTGAAGGGAAGTACTTTTTGCTTTTTTGATATGACTGTGACCAGGCCGCCGACTTGTGGCTATCATACATTCGTGTATTCCCCAAATTGAAGGGAATTAGTTTCTTCTGTGCGGCTCGGAAGTCGATCTGTCGCTGTTGTTACTCATGCATACCCCAAATCGAGGGGTAATACTTTTTAAGTACTTGCCATTACGTTTCTGTCAAGCTCTTCATCATGCATGTTTATTAGTCGATACGCGTTGTCAGTAATTCGTTGGCTTACTACGAAGGGTCCTTCCCAATTCGGCGACCACTTGCCGAATTTATGATCTTTCATTCCAAGTGGCAATATGGTTTTCCAAACCAAGTCTCATTCAGCGAACCTCTTAGGCTTAACATGTTTGTTGTATGCTTTAGCCATTTTCCGTTTACCAGCTTCGATTCTTTCTAGGGCCATCAGTCGATCTTCATGTAGCTGATCTAACTCCATTAGCATGGCCTGCTGATATTCTTCTAAGCTTAAAGAACTCTGCTTGGCCACCCGTAATGACTTGATATTAATCTCCAAGGGCAACATTGCATCTTGGCTATAGGTGAGCCGATAAGGTGTCATCCCAGTAGCTGCAGACTTAGAGTTTCTGATTGCCCAAATAGCTTTATCCAAAGTGAGATGCCATACTGCCAGTTTATCCTCTACATTTTTACTGATTATGTCCACAATAAGCTTGTTACTGCATCGACTTGTCCATTCGTCTGTGCATAATAAGGCGAGGATGTGATCATCTTGATCCCAAATTTCTCAGCAAAGGCTGCCATCTTAGAACCAGTGAACACCGTCTCTTGATCGGTTGTAATTGTCTCAGGGATACCATATCTATATATGATCTGGTGTTGGATAAACTGAATGACATCCGTCTGATGAACCCTCTTCATCGGCTGTACCTCTATCCATTTAGTGAAGTAATCGGTAGACACAATAATGAAATTATGTCCTTTACCTAATTGTGGGTGAATCTTGCCGATGAGGTCTATAGCCCATCCTCTAAAAGGACAAGGCTTTACGATCGGGTGTAACAACTCGGTTGGAACCCGTTTGATTGGTCCATGTCTCTGACACTCTTCACAACCTTTTGCGTATTAAAAGTAATCGGCCGTGATGGTAGGCCAATAATAGCCATGACGATAAATCAACCACTTAATCATTGGCCCGGCTCTGTATGATCCACAGATTACTTCATGAACTTTTCCCATGACTCTTAAGGCCTCTGCCTTATCAATGCACTTGAGTAGCACTCTATTTACGCTTCTTTTGTAAAGATCATCATCAATGGTCACATACTTCAAGGCTCTCCTCTTAACCTTAAGGTCCTTGCAAGTGGAATGATCTTTTAAGTAGCCGATTAACACCTGCTTCGACGAGTCGATCTGGTCCATGGCTAACACTTCGGCTGGTAGCTCATCATACTCTAGGGTGAGTAGGGACTTCCTAAAGCCAAAAGCTTCTTGTGCTATGTCGTTATCCTCAATATTCATGCCTCTGGGAATATAACTTAACGTAGATGATATGAACCTACTAAGTAACCTGCTAGCTATTTCGTAATGGGCCAACAAATTTAGATCTTTGCAGTTATATTCCCCAGCCAGCTGCTTGATGGTAACTGAGAGTCTCCATGAATATTGATGCACTTTGCTTTCATAGAGACTAGGAGTTTGAGTCCTATGATGAGAGCATCATATTCATCTTGGTTATTTGTCAAGTCAAAATCTAACCGATAAGAGAACCTCCATGTTTCATCTCTAGGATCAATTATCATTAGCTTCGACTCCCTTAGACATCACCACCACATCATCAATGTAGACCTCCACAGTCTTATCGATCAAATCATGGAAGATAGCGTTCATTGCCCTTTGATAAGTAGCACCAGCATTCTTCAGACCAATCTGCATAACTACCCACTCGTAAATGCCTAAGGCTCCTAGATACCTAAAAGCAGTCTTGTGAGTATCCTTCTCGGCTACTTCTATCTGATTATAGCAGGAGTATCCATCCATGAATGTCAACACACCGTTAGCGACCGCCGAATTGACTAGTATATCGGCTATGGGCATGGCGTATTCATCTTTGAGAGTGGAACGATTTAGGTTCCTGTAATTAATACATACCCGAACCTTGCCATTCTTCTTCTTAATTGGCACAATGTTTGCCAACCATTCCATATACCTAACCGTTCTGATAAACCCGACCTTCAGCAGTCATTCAATCTCAGCTTTAATTTGAGGCATCAACTGAGGGCGATATCTCTTGGGCAGTTATTTATAAGGTGTGAAACCCTGCTTAATTGGAAATCTATGCTCTATCAAAGTACGTGCCACCCCAGGCATCTTATGATAATCCCCTGCGAAGCAGTCCTTATACTGCAGTAGAAGAGTCGTTATGCTTTGTTTATCCTCCCCCTTCAGCAAGCCACTAATATGTGTTAGCGAGGGACTTTCTCAGTGCCCAAGTTGATATCTTCCAAGGGATCATGAGATTCAAAACTAGGCATAGCCCTTCTTATGGGCGATTCAAGTTCCATCGGCAACTCGATGTCATCGACTGCCAGTGTTGGTTCTCTGTTGTAGACCCCTACCTGTGATGCCTCGGCTATCCTTGCTTCAGAACGTAGAGCAGTCAACCGATGCCACAGATCACGTATGATTTGGGCCTCTTCAATCATCTAACTCTTCCAAGGTAAGTCGTGGTTCGGCTAATTATTTTATTTCAAAATCTCGTAAAGTTAGATTACAGTATTCCCAAGATCCTTCTTCGTACTGCTCCGTGACAGCTATGTGAGCAACATAGGGTAAATATAAGATAGCCTCCAAGCTTTTAACCCCTGTTTGAAATGGGTTATCATTGGCTGGGATGATTTCTATCTTGTCTCCTTCTCAGAAAATGAGCTTTTGATGCATGGTGGAAGGAAGACATCGGCTAGTGTGAATCCAGTCTTTGCTCAACAAGATGGCGTAGGACGGCTTGCCGTCTATCACAAAGAAGGCAGATCTGACCGTCTTAGGACCTACAGTGATTTCTGCTACTAAGATCCCCAAAGCTTCAGAGGCCTCTCCCATAAAGCTAGCCATTTTCATGTTAGTTGGGATGAGATCCTCCCTGATTTTGTTGAGGCTTTTCAAAGTAAGTAGAGGCATCACATTCAACACAGCCCCATTATCGACGAACACTCGGTGGATGGCTCTGCTGTTGATGTAAGCCTTAACATAGAAGGGTTTGAGGTGTTTAACCATCTCTTCCATATGTGTACCAAATACAGTGCTCAAAGCATCCCTAGCCGTGGTATTGGCTATAGTCTCCCATTCAGTGTCTTCCATACATACATCACCTTCTAGGCTATCCAGTGTAGAACGACTGGCCTAGAACTCACATGGAATCAAGCTGACCATTTCAATAGCTACCCAAATCTTATCGGCCGAATCATGCTTAAATAAATCGAGGATGGGGTCTCCCACCTCATCCAACTCAGTTGACAAGAAGCTAATATCTTCCATCTCCTGGAGGCATATAGGAAACGGTTGAGGTTCTAATGCATGGATCCTTTGCGCGATTTATGGAACCGTCTCGACTAGGGATTCTTTCAAGACCGTAGTCTCCTGTCGAGGTTCCTCTGTCGGGTCGTCATTTGGCTGTATATTCAGCTCTGGTTGGTCCAAAGCTTCTCTTTCATGCGGCACTGTCTCTAAAGAGGTTGAGCCGAATGCCCACTCTATAGCCTCAGCCACGGCAGACTCAGGAATTTCCTGCTTATCAGCCTCCTTAGTGATGGATATCATGTGCAATGTTTTCTTCATCTTGTGCAAGGCTCTGGCGCGTTGCATCCTTCTTTTCTGAGTCCTGGATACGACACTCAGTGGTACTTTTTCTTTTCAGAAGCCTGATTGACGAACCACTTTCCTTCCTCTATATTGATGGTTGACTTAATCATCCTCCGGGGTTTCAGCTAACCTTTATACCTCACTGTGATATGCAAGGAAGAAACACTTTATTTTATATTGAACTCAGCCACCCTCTGTTTGGCTATATGGAATAGTTCCTCATCTATCTGGGGCACGCTCGGCTTTTCATCGACTGGTAGCCATGCTTGCCCCCCAAGCCTGCGCCTGGGCTCTGCTGGGTCCCTTTTGAATATTGGGTACTGTTTGTGAGGTTCCCGAGCAATGTGCTATGGTTTATAAGGGCGACTACGAAAACTATTTTCAGCTGGCTGCCTGTCCGTGCCCTCATAGATGTTACTTAAATTGCCTAGCCGATCAAACCCAGAGGTCCTTGTGGCCTCCTCCTTACTAGTGAGCTTCTTTGGGACCCATATATTTTTCATCGGCCGTTTCTCCTTGACATCCTTTGATTGATCTGGCTTAGCAAAGGACACCATGGATATCGGCACTGCGGGAAAGGGGTCAGTATCAACAGACATTTCAGCTATGCTTTTATCAGCTAGCTTGAACCTCCCCTCATTGATGCCCTTTTGAATTGCCTTCCTGAAGACCACATAGTTAGAAGTAGCGTGGCTATATGAGGTGTGCCATTTACAATACTTCTTATCGTTGTGCTCTTCGGTAGATGGAATCCTATGGCCATCAAGCAACCGAATCTGTTTATCTTTAAGTAGATAATCAAAGATCTGATCTGCCTTTGTAATGTCTAATGAGTAACCGACCTGTCATCAGTTGAACTCGTCTCATTGCCTCTCGTAGCTTTCAAAGTTGGGCAAGAATAAACCTTACCCCTGACAATCTCGGCTACCATTGCGTCTACCGTGTAATCGGCTGACTCTGAGTCAAACTCAGTTGCTTCAATAATGGATACCAGATGGGAGCCTCGGTTCCGGTTAGCTCTTCTTTTCTCCTTCTCCTAGATATACGGCTCTATTGGGCTAGCTTTCTAGGCTAACTGGCTTAATTCAGAGCAGGACTGTCCCACTAATTTCTCTTTTAGCTGAAGATGCATGTTGTTAATTATCATGTGGGCGCATTCTGATTCAGGGAAGTGTACAGTGCATTTTCTAACCTTCCTTCTGAATCTCTCGATATAATCGGTAGCCGACTCATCGACCCGTTGCTTGAGATTCGTCAAATCGATTATAGTGACTTGAGGTTGGGGCCAATAAAATCTATCATAGAAATAATGCTCCATGTCATCCCAGCTCTATACGGATTCGGGGGTCAAGGATGAGTACCAGGCGAATGCTGTTTCGGTTAGAGAAACGGGGAACAACTGCAGTTTGTGATACTCGTTCTGGCCAACCTCACCATATTGGGCGGTAAATCTGCCAATGTGCTCAATGGTAGATTTGCTATCATCACCCGAGAAGGTGGCGAAGTCAGGCGTCTTGAAGCCTCTCGACAATGGTGCTATCCGATATACCTAATCGGGGTAGGGCTTCATGTAAACAGACATGTCCAAAGGTTTCAGTTGGATGCCAAAGTACCTCTTCATGGTATTCGCGATAGTTTCGGAGTTCATCAACTGTGAAGTCCCCTGCCGATTCTCAGCTGGAACCGGCTGGTAGGCGTTCTGAACTGGAGGCCTCTATTCTGTACCTTGTTGAGCAGGGTTTTGAAAGTTG
Source organism: Anisodus tanguticus (assembly GCA_034509755.1). Classification (NCBI taxonomy): domain Eukaryota; kingdom Viridiplantae; phylum Streptophyta; class Magnoliopsida; order Solanales; family Solanaceae; genus Anisodus; species Anisodus tanguticus. Next base: position 26,882,022 of record CM067545.1, read on the forward strand.
TAGGTGTTCTGGTAGTCATTACCAATATGTGGGTTATGTCCCCATGGCTGCTGTTAGGCATAGCCACCGAAGCCTGCAAACTGAGCTCCTGGAACAATCGACGGAGCCTGAGGATAAGGTGGAACAATGTTCCATGTCTGCTCTCCCCGGACATCAATCGTTCTTGGAAAGTTTGCGCATCCTGGATGGTATGGATTATGGAATGGGTACCGACTGTGACTGCTGTAATGGTGTCCCGTTGTAGACATCGTCACTAGATAGCCGAGTAGGGTCATAGCCAAGGGCCAACAACTGCCAATTCAGCTGGCCAACATTGGTCACCTGCACCGTAGGGTCATTTGCAGGAGCGCACGACATAACATGCGGCAAACCAAGGTGTCCAGATGCCTGAACTGGTCTCTGAGCCATATTGATCTGCCCATACTGCAGACTCGCTTGGTTGAGTGGCACATTTTGCTCCCCAGTGTTTGGCGGCAACCATACAGTAGACTGGTTACCAAGTGATTGGGCTTGTGTTCCTAGGTGTGCTATCGGTTGTACTTGAGTAGGTACTGACTGATACACATTCGGTTGAGGAACAGTACCTGGAGTCACAGTTGCATGTTTCACAGCGCCACTCGTCAGAGGGATGGCAGAACTAGTTGAACATTCTCATGGATGCAGTCGGTTGGCTTCCAGTTCCCTCTCCTGCTGAACCTCATTATGCACCATTAGCTTAACGATGTCAGCCAACTGTTTGGAAACCTAGTACATAATGTCGTAGATGCATAAGTCAATCTGTTGTCTGATGAATGACGTAGTCATGACAGTTGGACCTTCAGGTTGGCTAAGTTCACCCATGGTTTGGGTTGATGGATGAAGTGGAGGGGTATCAACTGATGTAGGCATACTTGAGGAAAGTGGTGGCTCGTTGTTTCTTCTGGGATGATTCTGTTTAAGATGTGGACTGGACTCTGGGTTCATCTTCTTACCAGACCTTAGGCGTATACGCCAAGCGTGATCCTGACCTGGAGAATCAAACTTCACTATGAGGTCACCTATGGTCCCACTGGGCGTGCTAAATTTTTCCCCATCCAAAATATTTGCCGTTTTATCGGCTGACGAAAGCGTTAGGATGATGATTGGGTAAACTAAGTGGTAAGAAACATAAATACAACTAGAGTGCAATAAAGACGATAAAGATAGAATGAAGATATGTAAAAATCAGTTTTTTGATTGATTGGATTGTCCCTATTCTGTACAAATGATCCTACATTTATACTACAAGAAATAAGACGTGATCCCCCCGTGTTAGCCACTAAATTACCCACTAAATCCACTAGCCAACTATGAAGAGGTGGTACCGATTTTTGCTCCTTGATTTCCTCTTGCACGATAAATGGCATTTCCCTCTAGCTGTTACTGGTTGTTACCGCTTCTTAGGGTCTGGGATGTTCTCTGACTTGGTCTTTGAGGCGTCCAAATATGTGTGGGTCTTAGTCATTCCTCAGAATTATGACTCGGCTAGGCTACTGTAATAGCCGATGAAGCTTTTCGAGCCGAAGGCTAGAACTAGTAGATTCGGCTACGAGTCAGTTCGGTCATCGACTTAGCATTCTGTCGCTTGCTCATTTTGAGGTTTTCACCTTCTGCTGTCACTTGATTCGGCTACACACTTAAAAATATTTTGAGTGTTAACAACCATATTAAAGTAGGAGTCGACTATCAAACAATATCATATATTGCATTAATTACCAACAAAAAATACAAGCACATGTGATACCAGATGGTAAGTTGGTTATACACTTCTATTCATGTTCCTTCTTCGAACTGTTTGATAAGGATGACCCTAACTGGGATTCAAATATACTAGACAAGAAACTCAATTGCAAATTATTGTTTCCCCATGATCAATGAGAATCCAACATTCCAATAACATAATAATTATATATGCTGCATTATTAACCCGAATACCGAAATAATAAAAATCATTTCCGAATATCGTACCGAATACCGAATATTGAATTATCGAAATTTTCGATTCGGTTCGGTAATTCGGGTTTCAGTGATTTATACCCAGCTCTATACACAAGCATACATAAATAACATCAGAAAAGATTTTGTGAGCATTTTCATCTTCATCTTCCTCTGTTAGCGTTCAAGTTTCACCAATTTAAAATGACGCAGATGTTTCTTCTTCTCCACAATTTCATTTAACAAAAAACATCGTCGCCACTACTCTTCTTCTTCTTCTTCACCGTAATCCAACCCACATTCCCATTTTATTGCTTCCATGTTTGTTTAGGTTCATGACACTTTCTTTATCTGAATATGTCGTATTGAGTTGATAATTTATAACTGTTTTTTGAAAATATATTACTTAATATTTACTCTTAATCTTTTTATATATTTTTATCATCATTTTTAATGGAGTATATTTATATATTTTGTTTAATTTTGACGGATATATTTATATATTTTAATGGAGTATATTTATATATTTATACACTTTATCCTTTCCAAATCCATATTGTGAAATTTTTCTGGCTATATTGTTGTTTGTTTTCATTTTGACGGATGGATTGATCTAATGTGTCTCAAATCACTTTTAATGGCACATAAGAGGAAGAATTATTTGGAGGATTATAGCAGGCTTGAACATGAGCAAATAATATATTTTACTCTTAATTGTTGTATATATTAAATATTTATATTTTTTAAAGAAAATATATATGCGGTTGAAACAACTACTCGATGTATGCAAAGTGGAATTCTAAATCAGTGCAGCCATTATTCAAGGCACGTTGAGTATTCTCTTTTTTTTTTTTTTTGGAAGTTATCATATTTTTTATATTAACTATTTAAATTAAAAAATAAATTTTAATTAAACTAATCGTTATTGAATTTAAGTTCAAAGATAAATATTGAGTCCAAAAATCGTGCAACCACAATCAACGCCACGTTTAGGACTTTTTAAAAAAAAAACAATTATCAGATTTTTTATATTAACTGTTTAAGATTAGTCTACAAGAAATAGGACCTCATATTAATTTAAATTGTTTGATATCTGTTGCTGAATAATTAATCAAACTCATTGAGTTCCAATTACGACTTAGGAGAATTTATATGTTGAAATAAAGTTGTCAAAATAATCATCCAACAAAAGACTTATGGCTTTAGTAATATAAGGACAGATTAATTATAGTTCAAGTAAATAAACTGATTATTATAGTTTTCATATCCTTATATCTTTATATAATAATTTTTTTTTGTCATACAGAATCTTTACAATGGAGAAAAAGATTATAGATCACGTATATCAAATATCTCTGCATAATTGTCAAGATATGTTCATCCTTAATTTAACTTTTTTTTTAAAAATTATCTTTTTATTGTTTACAATTAATACTACATTTATCTTTTATCACAGATAAAATTAAAGAATTTGAAGTTTTCGTAGATCTGATGTATATAAATAACTCACAAATGCAAAAGGAACAATGGAGAACCGAAATATATAAAGGAGTTTTACTGAATCATTTGTGTAAAGAATGACCGTGAATATATTATATATGTATAAGACTCTTAGATGCGTCCACCGTGTGATGTTAGATCTATAGTATATATATACATGCATGTTTGTATGTATGTTTGTATGTATGTTTGTACATGTATTTGAATTGCATATGCATGATGAAAGGGTGTTAGTGTATCTTTTTCAGAATTTTTTCAATCACAATTTTTTCTTTTACTAAATTTTTTGCATAAACAGAGTTCCATCTTCTAGAATAAGTGCTATATGTAAATTAGTTTTTTGAATGGTAAGACAAAACTAAAATAAGAGTCTTATGTCTTTACTATTTTTTACGAATAATATCTTGTACTTTATTCCAATGTTGTTTCTTCTCCCTCCTTTTGTTGATGAATATTAGTTCTATTTATGATTATCAAGTTTTTTATTTTATTTTTTTATATTGGAGCTTATATTTGTGTTGAATGAAATTATGAGGACGTAATAAAAGAATAATCATAATTAATGATATTATCTCTAATTCAATTTGCTTTGTAATTATTTATTTATCGTAGTCAATTGATATAAAAGACTTTATACTGTTTGAAGAAATGGTTAGTAATGAAGCAATAATAGTTACATATACATAGAAAATGTTAATCTGTAATAATACTGATATAAAAAAGTGAGAACATAAAATTTTCAATATCACACATGATTCATATACATCTATTTCTATTATTTCTCCGCTTTTTTTTTTTTTTTTAAAAAAGGGTCCGTGCATCGCGCATGTATGTATACTAGTAAATTGTAGAACATAAATAGTTTAACATAAAATTCTATCTAACTATTTAGAATCATGGAACTATATGATTATCACATAAAATATATAATTAATACTTTAATCAAAAAAATATACTTGATCATCGAACAACCTTTTCTTTCCTCAAAGCCTTCAAAAATCCTCCAATCTATTCAGAAATGTACTCTATGAGATTAAACAAGTCCAACAATATTTATATTGCAATATATAAAAAAAATTGAACTAAAAAGTCAAACCCTGAGTCTCATGATCAATATCCAAAATAGATTCCAAAACTGGGTTACAAAGTCCTAAGGGTACGAAATCTACAATGTCAACTCAAACCCACCTCAAATTTACCTCCATATCAGTAATATATAGTCTCATAACTTAGGGCTAGAAATCCACTTTTAGACTTTCGAAAATATGAATTTAACATCTAAATTAAGTGGGTAATCAAGTACAATAATCAAATCCAAGTTTAGAATCCTTACCCCAACTTAGTTGATGAAAATCTCCTTGAAAATCACCCAAAATCCTGCTCCAAAATCTCAAAAAGTCTTGAAATGAATTGAAAATTCCGACCTTTTGAATTTATACTTGGCACATTAACCCTTCGAGACCTTGACATGTCTGTTCGCGATCATGGAGTGCACCAACTGGACACCCTACGCGATTGCGAGGTCCCTTCACGCGACCGCGGTGCATCTGGCCCCAACCCTACGTGATCATGACACTTGTCCAAGCGAACGTGATGAACTGTTGCTGCACTAGAGAAAAAAATAAAATCAGGTGCAGATCAAATGAAGGTTTGACAACTCACTCGAATCCCTAGGGTCTCAATCCAAATATACATACAAGTCCAGAATCATCATATAAATCTATAGGAACCTTCAAACTATGAACTAAGTTAGTTTACTTAAATTTTTTATTTTGATCAACTCTAAGCACTTTAAGATTCTAAATCAAGTTCAAGTGCTTCAAAACTCTCTTGACCTCCTCGGGATCCGCGCCACCCGTATCCCTATGTCATAAACCTCCAAATGGACCTATAAAAAATCTCAAATAGGGGAAAGAGGTGTTGGATATCTAAAGCACGTACGGGAATAGTGAATAAATTATAGTGATCGAAAGGATAAACAACAAAGATTACAACCACAGGTTGTCAATATCTTGATCTTGAATTGGAACTTCAAATATGGATCTGGTATTCGGAAATACAAGAACATGAACTGCTACACTTGTGGCTTGTAGATCCACTGAGAATTCGAACGGTTAGAGTCCTTTAAGAATCAAGTTCACACCTGAAACACTTAGCAACCAATTAGATAATCAAAACACCATCGACTGAGTCGAGAGATGGCTCTCTGTCTTTATGACAAGATTGCCCCCGTATATAGGCTTTACGGAAGTGTGGACAATAGTCTCCCAAGATAAAACAACAAACTATCAAATGTGCAAAGCCTACACAAATGACCTCAGCGAAGAACTCGAACGATGAAGATTGCTAAGAGAAGGATTGCTTCTCAGAAAATCTGATCTCTTGTGGTGTTGTATACTTGTATGTATATTGGGGACATTTCTGTTCCGTTCTTCTATAGAATTGAGCCAAATGCCTCAATTTATAGGTGTGCAAGATGACCTTTCAAATACTCCATAATGGTATTCAATTGCTATGTAATGGATGACCATTAATCCCCAAGTAATGCAACAACATAATGGTCCAAGTAATGGCCATTATTGGATGGATTCAATGCCATTGAAACCACATCAACAACCAAACCTTTGGAATTCTGTCGAGCAAACACTGCCTAGGAAGCGCCGCGGTGCTGCAGTATTTAGCGCCGCGGCGCCAGAAGCCAAACATGGAATTAGCGTCGCGGCGCTGAAAGGGTGGCACCGCGGCGCTCCGGTGTTGCGGCCCAGTCCGGGAGGCGCCGCGGCCCTTCTCGGCTCCGTGGCCCTTTCCGACCCATTTTATCTTACACTTCGCACAATCCTTCATTCATTTACCAATGTGGAACACTTGTTATTTAGCCAATAACCGTCCATCATTCTATGTCTTAAAAATTTCACTTACTTACCAATATCTCTTTCATTAACAAAATTTACGATACTTGGCACTAAGATTGCACGTGTATGGAAATGACATTTTCGACGTGCGGAGCCCCAATTGTTCGAGTCATAAATAATGGGATAAACTTAATTCCACATTAGTAAATTTTCAACAATCCCCTCTTGAAAGAGATTTTGGCGCACACACAAGGTGCCTACTTTCGGCGAAAAGATATTGCATTAGGAGAGGTAGCTTCCGCTTTGAACCTTCCCTAGTTGAATACCACCGGACTTACTTATTGCGCGGTGAACGTGATGTCTTGAACCGTCAGTGTTTAATGTAAGCCTAGACAACGGTACCAACACAATACCTCCCCTTTATTCATTTCTTCTTATTGTTCTATCCGTTGTGGCCGTGGACACACTTGGATTCTTTAGTGCGTTCATTTGAGGCGGCCTGTCCTCGCACTTAAATAGGTGATCTCCTACAAGGTATCCTGCTATACCCCACTTCACAAGTGTTAGGAATCATTAAAAGTTTCTTCAACCTTAACCTCAACCGATTGAGGATCGTCAAAGGTTTGGAAGCTTAACCTTTACCCATCATGCAGGTAGCACTTTAATGTCTATCGCGGGAACGACTTTGGATTTATATTTCTTTACAGAAATCATCATCCGAAGTGCTCTTGCTTCGAGCGAAGTGATCAACTGAACCTTTTGCAGCTTAGTTTTCCTATTGAACCAAATTCTTAGGATCTCCAGTCAATATAGTTGGGTTACCACCGCAAATGTTCGTATTGTTTGGGTTTTAAGCCCATTCCCCTAGACAGGCAGAACTCTTGATCTTCGGGTAGTCTCTTAGTTAAAGGGTCCGCTATATCCTTTGATTAGTAATCAAAGAAGTGACACCCGTGATGATCAACTGCCATACAATCTTATGTTTTCGACAAATTCGACAGATATGTCCAGACGCTGTCATCCGTGCCCTTCCTGAAGCCGACCGGCTAGCCACAGTGTATAACTGCTGAAGGCATGTGTTTCTCCCAATTAGGGACGTCCTCTAAGGAGTCATAAGGTTACTCAACTTTTTTTCATGCTTTGTTTAAAACGATAAACTCTGATTCCATCATGAATCGGCCGATGCAAGTTTGCTTAGAGGATTTTCCAAGACACACCATACACATATATTTATGGCTTTGGTGTTCTTCATATCTGATGTCTAGTTTGCATCACTGTGTTCTCCCAGAACCGCTGGACATCCAGAATACCAAATTCCATAGATACGCGAATATTTCAGATATTTGTTATATCCGACTTAATGCGTTTTACCGATCATTTCCAGAATCACGAGTGAACCTTAGTTCAATTGATCTGCTTTGTAAGCCGATACCAGGTTGGTTGTAGTGTGTACAATACATTGAACTACATGTGACCTGCGTATATCGCTCCTTGTAAATGGGTGCACCATAATTCCAATCAGTTCTATGATTCATATCCATTGGCGGCTTCAACGAGATTGTCACAACTGAGTTTGGAGTTAGACTAGTCCGTTAGATGTCTTAGAAATCCCAATTCCTAAGATGTCATCTGTGATACCCATATCTTTCATATCGAGACTTTTATTTCAATATGACTTCCACTTTCAGACTGTTGGTTTTTCCAACTGTTGGCTTTCTAACTTCAGAGTCAATGTTTCTGTTGTCAGATTCATTATTTCTGTTTCATCAGAAAATTCCAGGACCAAAATGTAAACATTTCAGGGACCAAAATGAAAGTTCAGGAAGAATCCCAACAGTCCAACAAACCAACTCTGATCCTCCCCTTCCAACTCTCTGGTTAGGAAGACTGTTTCAACATCCATGTCACGCAAGACTGTAATGGCCCTGGATGTTAAGCTATTCACAGGGGAGCACATGTACAAGTAGCCGAGGCCTTATACTTGTCAGTAGATCCATATACTTTGTACTCACTTTTGAGTATCCACTTTCACAACCCAAAAGTTCTTTTCCCGGAGGAAGGTCAACCATTATACAAGTATGGTTATATCTGATGGAATCTATTTCTCTCTCTGTAGCTTCTTTTCCAAAGCAGCGCTTCTGGAGATGACAATTCTTTGTTAATTATCCATGGTTCATTCTCAACCATACAAGCTAGAAGGCCTGGAACTAGTCTTTGTCCCCTCTTTTCTTCATCTCGGTTCAACATCTAGAATTCCTGAGTTCTATAGATCTGGAATATTAAGTTCCGGATAGTCAGCAACTTCCGAGTCTTGTAGATACGGAACGTCTTGTTTCGGATTGTCAGGCCCTCGCGAGTTCTTGTTAAGCTCGAGCAATTACTTCTTTTTCCTTCTCAAATAAGTTATCTTCAAAGAATTCAGCATTCTTTGACACCAAAAGGCGATAAGCACTACTGTTATTTGCAGATCCAGTGGATATGCAATCTACAGTCTTCGGTCCAACTTGACCTATTTCAGTATTCCAACTTCTACCAAGCCACCCCACAACACAACATTTGTAGGTGGGATCCTTTTCATGTTTCACACGGAGGGTTATCCTTATCTTTATGCGTAGTTATGTTGAAAATTGCATTAGTGGTAAGGATCGCCTTGCCCCACATATTTTGGGCGTACGACTTTGTGCTTGGCTAACACCGTTAGACTGAGGTGAGAAATGAGCAGTCGTTTGATGAATGATGCTTCACATTCTCCCCCTCTATCACTACGAATTCCTTAATCCGTAGGCTTAGTTGATTTTCAACTTCTGCTTTGTAGCGCTTATCCGCTTCAACAGTTTCATCTTTGATTTTCAACAAACAAAGGATGCAAATACTTTGTACCATCATCAATGAAGGTCACAAAGTACTTGTCTCCCCCCTCTATTTTGTATAAACTTCAATTCACCCATGTAGGTGTGACTAAGTTCTAGAGGAGCGGTGCTTCTTTCGCTATTCCTTTGACGGAATTTGTCTCCCCCCCTCTATTTTGTACAAACTTCAATTCACCCATGCAGATGTGACTAAGTTCTAGAGGAGCGGTACTTATTTCGCTATTCCTTTGATGGAATGGAAAGGTGATTTTGCCTCTTCGCCTACCTCACATTCATTTTGAGGGTTTATGTCGACAGAAGGCAACAATCTTAACTCCGTTAGCTTTTGAATGACTTTCTATTTATCGGGTCTTAATCTATGATGGCATAGATACACGGATTACAAATATATCATTCATTTAGCTACATACATACTGTACCATTCTTAGTTATTACAGACTTGTTGGACTAGTCTCAAACTAGCTTGGCCAACAGCGTCCTTAAAACAAGTTTGGGACATGTATCACCTCCTTTTAGAGTGATACCATTCCTTGAAGTCCTATTGAGGACAACCTTTCCAACCCCTTCTACTTTATAGGTGGCGTTGATTCACATGAACAACCTCTTGCCCGTGGTTAGGGCGTAACCGGATCATATGTGATCTAAATACTCTGGCCCATTCTAGTTGCTTTGGCAGACTGAGTGTCCATATTTCTTTTCTGCCTTTCTTTTGGCCTTCATATCATTTAAGACCTGGAACTTTGGCCCACCTCACTAGGTGTCCATTACTTTTCTGCTTTTCTTCTGGCCTTCAGATCATTTAAGACCTGGAACTCTGGCCCACCTCACTAGGTGTCCATTACTTTTCTACCTTTCTTCTGGCCTTCAGATCATTTAAGACTTGAAAATTCTGGCCCACCTCAGTCGCCCGTAGGCTTTGTACGACTGAGTGTCCAATATCATCCTATCAAATGAATTCTGGCCCACTCCAGTCACCCGTAGGCTTTGTACGACTGAGTGTCCAATATCATCCCATCAAATGAAGGATCTTCTGTCAAATAGTGTGACAGGTTCAACGTCTTAAGAAAAGTCATTAGCTTTTAGTCTTCTTCCTTTGAGATTGGTGCCCAGACAATTACTGACGCTTGCTTAAGAGTGGTAACAGTTTTTGCACAGTCAGTAGAACTCTCTCCTTCGTATCTGCGAACATACTTTACACACTTTTAATAATTACACCCAAAAGAACGGATCTTTTAAGTTTTGTTTACAATAGTTCAATCTTTAATCGGGAAGGAAGGAGATTCAATATATGATTTTAAAGTGTAGGGAATACAAGTTTTTAATGAAAACACTTTCATATTCCCAGCTTTGCTTTACACACCATTATTTAGATATTAACTAAACATATTATATAAGGAAGGATTATTAACTTAGACCTTTTGGATTTTGTCCCACTTCAGTTAGACTGAGTGTCCATATCCTCCTTACCATAATTTGGATCCTTTGTCTGGGATAGATATAGGCCTTTTGCTGCATGATAGAATATCATCTTCAGCCTTCTCCTCTTGTCCCAGTTGACATCTTCAGCCTCTCGTGGGCGCTTGTTTCCACCACCCTCGGGAGCGGTGACACCAACTCGTCCTTGATCTTTAGCCGTACTAGCATGATTATCAGTAGTATCTTGAAGCTCAGCATTAGATCCAGAGATCCCACCTTTAACGGAAATAGATTTGTAATTGTCGTCAAAGAGAGAACAAAAACTAGGACCAGATTTGAAAGCACGGTTGTTGACAGAGACAATGTTTGAACTGTTAACAAAACTGTCAACGAGATTGTTTTCAAGAAGAAAACCATAGCCAGATTTGGTCACACACTTGTTGACCAACATCTTTCGAACACTAATACTAATCTTGTCTTAAAATTGTTGGATATGTAAAGCACGTACGGGAATAGTAAATAACTATTACAGTGATAGAAATGATAAACAAAGATTACAACCACAGGTTGTCAATATCTTGATCTTGAATTGGAACTTCAAATATGGATCTTGTATTCGGAAATACAAGAACATAAACTGATACACTTGTGGCTTGTAGATCCGCTGAGAATTCAAACGGTTAGAGTCCTTTGAGAATCAAGTTCACACCTGAAACACTTAGCAACCAATTAGATAATCACAACACCACCGGCTGAGTCGAGAGATGACTCTCTGTCTTTAAGACAAGATTGCCCCCGTATATAGGCTTTACGGAATTGTGGACAATAGTCTCCCAAGATAAAACAATAAACTATCAAATGTGCAAAGCTTACACAAATGACCTCAACGAAGAACATGAAAAATGAAGATTGCTAAGAGAAGGATTGCTTATCAGGAAATCTGATCTTTTTGTGGTGTTGTATACTTGTATGTATATTGTGGACATTTCTGTTCTATTCTTCTATAGAATTGAGCCAAATGCCTCAATTTATAGGTGTGCAAGATGACCTTTCAAATGCCCCATAATGACATTCAATTGCCATGTAATGAATGGACTTTAATCCCCAAGTAATGCAGCAACATAATGGTCCAAGTAATGGCCATTATTGGGTGGATTCAATGCCATAGAAACCACATCAACAGCCAAACCTTTGGGATTCCGTCGAGCAAACACTGTCTGGGAAGCGCCGCGGCGCCGCGATTCCAGAAGCCAAACATGGAATTAGCGCCACGGCTCTGAAAGGGGGCACCGTGGTGCTCCGGCACTGCGGCCCAGTCCGGGAGGCGCCACGGCCCTTCTCGGCTCCGTGGCCCTTTCCGACCCATTTTATCTTACACTTCGCACAATCCTTCCTTCGTTTACCAACGTGGAACACTTGTTATTTAGCCTATAATCGTCTATCATTCTATGTCTCAAACATTTCACTTACGTACCAATATCTCTTTCATTAACGAAATTTACGATACTTGGCACTAAGATTGCACGTGTGTGAAAACGACATTTCCGACGTGCGGGGCCCCAATTGTTCGAGTCATAAATAATGGGATAAACTTAATTTCACATTAGTAAATTTTCAACAAGAGGTTCTAGAACTCAAAACGATAGATTGTTACCATTGAAGAGAAAAAATTGAACAAGTAGAGTCATAAATTCCAGATGTCAATTAATGATAGCCTCACAAAAATATAATTTGTCATGTGAGACTTATTATAAAATTTATCATTTGATGAATAACATTAATTGGTAATTTGGAATAAAAAATAAGAAACTTCTTAATTACTACTGATATATATAACTTAAATTCCTTGAGTAATAAAAATCCATTTGAGTTTTGCGCCCTCTATTAGGTAGACTATTTTATGTTCCAATAATGGAAGCCTTTTGTGATGTTGGGATTTAAATATGAAAGAAAATCTCTGGTCACTTTCACAAGGTGAAGTAAGATTGATGAAAATTAAGTTGAGCCTAGAGATTGTGAATTGTCCAATCCTTTTTCTTGTTTAATGGATAGAGATTCATCTTTTCTTTATCCGTATATAGGAGTTCTCTATCAAACTAGCACCCCCCCCCCCACCCATCTGCATTTCATCATTTAAAAATGTATCTTTTCTAAATTCATAATTGAATTCTTGCACCGCCAACACTAATCATAGTTGATGACCAACTCAAATTTTGCTTCAGCTTTCCCACTAATATTAAATCACCAAAGTCAATTTTAATGGGCATTCTATTATGTAATATTCGCATATATAGGATGTAATATTTTGGCTAAATACAAAGATAACCCATTTAAATTTATCATTCAATTTAATTTATACATTCAAAGTACAATCCATTTCGATTCAACACCCGCATATTATTGGGATCGAAAAAATCAGTGCGTCATGCTGAAGCTAACAATTGCGAATCTTGAACAACAATAATTTAGACGATACATAAACTATACTAAAAGAGGCATACTATATTGATATGGTTTAGCAAATTGGCCTACACACGAGAAACTAATAAAAAGCATAATAAACTATTGAGGAAACCCCGCCCCCCAAACGAAAATTTCTAATGACTACATTGTGGATGCTACTGTGTTGTTTATGAGAAGAAGGATATCCTATTTATAGAAGTCAAAAACTTCTCCTCCAAGAAAAGGATAGATATGATAGAATTCTTTTCCACAAAGAAAACCCTTTTCACCACGAAAATCATTTTCAAGTAAAACACAATTATGGTAAAATTCAAATAAGGTAGGAAATTCAGGGCAAACACTAACAAATCTTTCCTTGACCTGAATTTTCTGGAAAATTAATCTTGGTTCTTCTTCTTCTTCACATAGTCTTCATCATTAGTGCTTGCCATGGTTAAAAATATTATGATTTAAAAGTAGTTTAAAAATATTTTACTTTATTTTTAAAGATGCAACAACAAAGATATTAAAAATATGATTGAAAATTCATCTTCACATGTAGTATGCTGGATAAAATCTTCATTATCGTGATATTGATTGCAGCTTGATTTGAACCGACCCTTATCCCGTCTTCAACCTCGTTAACCATTGGCTCTGATACCACTCGTTGGGATCGAAAAAATCAGGGCGTCATGCGGAAGCTAAAAATTTAAAACCTTGGACAAAGATAAATTAGACAATACATAAACTATACTTAAAGAGGCATAATATATTGATATGGTTTAGCCAATTGGCCTACACATGAGAAATTAATAAAAAGCATAATAAACTATTGAGGGAAAAATCTCCCCAAAACGAAACTCTAAAATGACTACATTATGGATGCTACTATGTTGTTTATGAAAAGAAGGATATCCTATTTTATAGAAGTCCAAAACTTCTCCTTCAAGAAAATGATAGAATCCTTTTCTACAAATATAATCTTTTCCACCAAGAAAATTATTTTGAAGTAAAACACAATTATGGTAAAATTCAAATAAGGTAGAAAATCAGGACAAACCCTAACAAATACATGATAAAATATTCTTATTAAACACTTCTTCCTTAAATTTTGAAAACTTTTATGTGCGTATACGTAAATAAGTTAAACACATAATGTATGCCACATAACGACCCGTTTGGTCATTATGATATTTTGACTCATTTACCCCCGGTGACCCTTTCCCGAGCCCTATTAGTACGACCTTTATCCGTTCGGATGGGTGGTACAATTCCTGAGGTGATCGGGCGAGATTTCCTATGACTATTTGCAAAATAGAACTTTAAAGTGAAAAATGTTTGACCAAGAGTTGACTTTTGGGTAAACGGACTTTTTTTGAAAATCCATATATTCTAAGAGGTCCGGATGGTCGATTGTGACTTGGTGGGATGTTCAGTTTGGTTCAAAGGCACTCGGGAGCATTTTTGGTTATTGGTTGGAAAGTCGGTCTTTGGCCATTGGGTGTTGACCTGGTCAAATAGACCTCCGTTGGGAATTTCGAGACCACGAGTTAGTCCGTATAATTTTTTTATGTGTGAATGCATGTCTCGTTTGTGCCTGGGAGGTCTCAGGTGATTGTTGGATTTTGGGGTTAAGTTGTGAAAATCCAGTAGTTTTCTGGTATTTGGTGTCCACCGTAGCGGTACCAGAGGTGTCGTAGCGGACCCACCACAACATGGCCTAATCTCCTATGGAGAGTGGTGGGGATTTGTGTTGAGACGCCGTAGCGAGCGGTTGATCGCTGGCGCGGGCTCGTTGTATCGGACTAGTGACCGTTGTAGCAGTTGACGGGGACCAGATTCTATTTAATGCATTAGTTAAAACCCTTCATATTCCATCACTTCATTTATCATTCCTAAGCATCTTAGAGGCGAATTAAAGGAGTTCTTAGCTGATTTCTCTTATGGATAAGTTCTCTAACCTAGAATTCATTCCTTTACCTTTTCTAAACTTGAATCCATGTTAGAAATTCTATAGAACTTAAGGAGAAAGATGTGTTTTGATGTCTATTTCACTATTTGAGTTTAAATTATTCTAAATGAATATTGTCGGTGAATTTGACTAATCTAAGTGTGTAGTTTGATGATTTAATAACTAATAGGCCTGAATCTTCCATTGTGTTGATGAATTGAAAGCTTGAAAGTTAGGGTTTATACCAAATTGGGGCTTGACTTGAATAATGGAATTGACCCATTCTTGAGTTTATTTAGCGATTGAATAGTAGAATTAGACTTCTAGAATGTTGGATTACCAATTTCACTTTCAAATTACCAATTTTATCCGTGTGGGCCTGTTTTCCCATTTTTTTCATAGTTGGGTTTGATTCAAAAGGTAGTATAGCTGTATGGGTATTGTTAGTTTCTATTTCTATCTTAGATTTCAATAATGACTAGACTTTGAATATAATTGAGACCCTTATAAAGGAAAGACTCCAGTGTGATTGTTCGTGGCACCAGGTCGGCGTTTAGGTAGGTTACGACTTACCATATGATTTGAGTTTGATTAGCAAAGCATATCTAGAGTTAGTTATTGTTGGAGAAAGAATGTTACGCCTTCGGGTATGTAGTTGGGATGTAATACTTTGGTTGGTATTGTTGCTGGATTGTGGTTTGTTGCTTTATTTGATCTGGTGGCTCGTTGCCACGTGCATGATACTAGATTTGACCGTATATAGAGAAATGGTTCATTCATTCTTGACATGATGTTATGTGTCCATGTGTGGCACGATAGATTTGATATTTTCCCATTAGTGTTGATATATTCTCATTGGCATTTGATATCATTCATACATTCATGATCATACATTTGAATCGGGTTGCACACTGCAACATATATACATTTATTGGATCGGGTTGAATATTTCACAACATATACATATATTGGATAGGGTTGCACATTCCGCAACATATGCTTATATTAGATAGGGTTGTGCGGTGCAGCAGGTACATGGACTTCACGGATCGCCCATGGGTCATGACTATCAAGGCATAGAGGTATTTCGCCCGGAGCGTGTGTGTATGATTGATTGCATATGCATTCATAATCACATATTCATACTTATTGGATTCAGACTTGGTATTTGTAGTTGTGATGCTATTCTTGGACTATGTAATCTTTGTATCTAATTGTGATCATGTCTATCTTTCAGTATCTTGCTTTATATATGTTAACTAACTGTTGTCAGCCTATGATATTTACTGGTACATAGTGTTTGTATTGATACTACATTGTTGTATTCTTTTATTAGTGTAGAGTAGGTGTCAGGATCTACTTCCTTTCTTCGTGACCGATTCCAAAGGCTTTGCTGACGAGCATCTAGGGTGAGCACATGGACGGATCCGTAGCCCCGATATCTCTCTTATTTACTTGTCTTATTTTGCTACTCCGAGATAGTATTGTACTTTGCAAACAATGTATTAGTAATCAGACTTTTAGTTACGTAGTATTGCCTCTTGTACGACTTTAGACCAGATTCCTTGGGATTGTTGTATTACTTCTGCACTATTTCCTTATCTATGGTAGACTTATTATGTATATTTGATGGTTTGAGTTTTACTTTATTTTTTATTGAGTTGTGATTAAGGGACAGGTTTGTCTACCATGTGGGAAAAGGGTAGGTGCCCGCGCATTTCCCTATTTAGGACATGACAAGTTGGTATCAGAGCCCTAAGTTACCCGGTCTATAATTACAAGAGCATGTATATTAGAGTCTTGTGGATCGGTATGTTGAGTTCCATACTTATCTGCGAGAGGCTACGGAAAATTTAAGAAACTTCAATTTCTTCATTCTTTCTTGCTACTTTATTCAAATTGGTATCTGAACTTCTTCTTCCTTTTCTATCACTGATGGTGGTAACACGCTCTTAAATTCATGCGTGAATGGTTCGATATGATGTCATGTAGTAGGGTATGAGTTGTGCTACCATGATATGGGCGCATGACTAAGTTTAGTCTCCAACAATAATTTGAGGGTACAATTGATTGGGGTTATATTTGTGACTCTTCAGTTTGGTGACATTCTTGCAAAATGGGAATGATAATTCAGAGATGCAAGAGAAAGAATTTGGATGGATCAATCTCTGTTGTATGAAGGAAAAATTGGTATCTGACGTGTTTGTTGGGATAAGTTGCAAGGTGTATGCGGGCGGATGTCGTATAGGCTATGAAATATTGAGTTGGCTTCAATTTCACAGTATTGTGATAACATAATAGAATTAGTGGTTGTGAGTTCTTCAGGGAATGATTTTTTATCGAAATCAGGTGGTAGTGTTACTTGTGATGAGTGAAGCTTAGTGGACTAGACAATGGCATTTCTTCACCTAAAAAGTATGTTCGTGGGTTCACTTGGCATTTTCGAGGTTAGTGATTATAGGAGATTGTTGAAACCAAGAGATTGTTCATTTGTGCGTACACATAATTGTTTAGTATTGAGTGAGTGTGAAAGTCGTATATGCATTGGTATATTGTACTCGTCATAGGCTAATGAGAGCCAGTGATCGACTAATAGGAATAACTCTTGCGTTGGACAAGTGTGGATGCATATTTGAAGGATTACTAGGTGTTACATATAGTTTTTGGATAAGATTTATGGGCATTGGTATGTAAATGTTAATACTTTAGAAGGTTTGACATATCAAAGATGTTTTACTTGAGGTGTGATTGATGTAGGAATACTTTAATGTCATTCAGATTTATTGCGACAGTCTTGTGATGAGGGTGTATCAACGACGAACCGATGATTCAGTAATAGAAGAGTTCAAAGGTTGGCATCCTGAAGAAAAGCTTAGAATTGAGAGGGCATAGACCATAGTAATGTTGTGAAGATAATTTGATAAAAGACAATGACGTGAAAGGTGATCCTTGGTAATGAGGTCAGAGGTGGTAGGACTTGTTATAAGATTTGTATGAGGAGTTTTCTTTCCATCTTACGAAATTGAATCGTACTGAAGAGAATTCGAATTGTTCAAGCTTGGTGACAAAATATTAAAATGGTAAAGTATTCATTTGATAGGAGCGCAGAGTATGCTAAGTCTGTTAATTCACAGGAGTATGAAGGGCTAAGTGGAGTGCGACAGGATGGCGTTACGGTGGTGAAGTAAGACAAGTGGTATGTGAACTCTCTACGTAATTGGTTAATTGGGATGGATCTAGCGATGGAAAAGTGTGAAGATTTAATTACTTAAGGAGTTATCGGTGATTGCTTTTAATTTTGGATAGGGGATGTGTGCATTGTACTTATTGCTTAGGGCTAGGCAAGTTTCCACAATTGATAGCGATGCGATTTTATGAAAATGACAAGTTGAAGAGAATAACTACATGATTTGTTAAAGGCGTTCTAGATCGGCGAGACAAGGCAAGAGATGGTTCTTCTCGAACAAGCATCGTTTAAAGACCCTTGAGTGAGTTGTCAGTTGATAAGGATATTTAAAGTGGTAGATCAATGGTAGATGTTAACTGGCTTGAGTTTTGAAGTATATTTTCAAAATTGAAGTAAGGATCAATGATGACAGTTGTAACTAAAAAAATGAATTCACTATAGTACCTTGTGTATGGATATTTGGTCGATGGACTTGTAAAGCCAAGCTAGAAGAAGGATTCATCAGTTAAGGAATCATAGGCAATGATGTTGGTATGGAACCGTATGAGAGTATTAGTAAACTTTGTGAATGTTAAATGAGATTGCCCTGCAGGTTATGGACATGCAGTGATAGTTTGGAATATTACATCGATGATAATAGATCTTGTTGGGGTAACAAAGGTTGATCAGTATTTTTGGTGAAAGAAGGGTTCATGAAGGATTGTTCATATGATGCACCTGATTTGGATAAGTATCCAGTTTTGAGATTCGAGTGAGGCAAGGAAAACTTTCGGTTGTTTGAGTTTGTGGTTTACTACTATCTTCGGGATTTACTCAGCTATTTTGCAAGATTTACCATATACCAATACATTCCCGAGTGGATTTGAGTGATTTTTGATTGATAGCGGTGAATGTGATTTTGGATAGAATATGGAAATTGAGAAATTAAGATAATTTGGAATGATTAAGGTGAATCTTCGAGATAGGGTAGGATTTGGATTTGGAACAATGGAAATTCTTGGGTTAGATGTAGTTTATGGTGGCATTATTTTCGCATTTTTCAAACTGGGTGAAATTATTTGATAAGGCTGGTAAATAGCGAGACATGACAAATAGAGGTTCGACAAGGTGTCCGGAGTGTGGGTGAGTTACGAGAGCGTACAAAGAAGATTTTATATATTTAGAGTTCGTGGGGTCCTGTCAGACTTGCGTATTGGGTGGAAGTTGAAAAACATGAATGTTACAATCAAAGGTACAGATCTTCGGTACCAAGTTGATGAATTAGATGGAATTCAGCCTTTAGAGTCATGGGTGATGACACATGATTGATTACTCATGCAAAAAGAGATGAAATAGCTCACCACATGCTTATGGGAAGCCTATCAGTTATGTATGGAATCAGTTCGGACGAGTATCGATGATTTATTGATTCAATATTTTATTTCGAGTTAGATTTGTTCATTTAGGGCCGGGTGGCCTGTGTTTATATTTCTTAAAGGACTTATATTATTCTAGTAAATCATCGACAGAGGTTTGATGGATTTCAATTCTGAATGAAGGTATGAAAGTATTACCGATTCTCATTGAAGTTTTCAAGTATGATTCATGCTAAATTTTGGATGATAATGATTCGAACAATTTTAATGATTTACACAGGTACTTGGCGATGTATTGATGAAGTACAAATGGTTATGGGAAGTCTGTACAGTGATCAGTTAATTTTCTACGGATCTATCACGACAATGTAAATTAGTAGGTATGCTTATAGTGTGGTGATTTGGAGATTCTAGGAAAATTGGACTTGTGACGTGTGTTTATGTGTTTCTAAGGGATTTTGGTGTAATGACGACCTTGGTAGTTGAGAAGTAAGGCTAGTAGAATCTGACTATGTTATCGATATATGTTGGATTTTGGTTGTGGCTACAACTAAAGGATGTTGGTCGTTGTCATGATAGTTGTGAATTCAATCGGGCGTGTAAAGAAGTATAATTATGATCAAATCAGAGAATTTGAGCTTAGTCAATTCTTACATTCGGAAGTCAATTGTGAAATAAATTTTGGTTATCATGGAATGAAGATTCCAGTTGTTGAGCTAAGTTAACAGTATCTTAAATGGTACAGTGAACAAGCGGTACCGTCAGTATATTTCTTTCTATGATGGATACTCCTTGACTACTCATCGTCTTTCGTACTTTCCTTGTGGCTCGAGGACGAGCGATTATTTAATTGGTATCTGATGTAACGACATGTTTGATCGATATGGCATTTTGACCCATTTACCTTGGATAAACCTTCCCCGAGCCCTATTAGTACGACCTTGACCTGCGGGTATGGGTGGTACATTTCTCAATGAATTAGAACGAATCAACTGATTGATGGTACTTCACTTTCGGCCGCCCCCTAGAAGGCTCCAGCTCCTGAGCAAACCGATTTCCATTCTTCTCTGGATGTCTCCAATCAATCGTAGGCGGGTGAAAAAATTGATTTGCCAAAGTGATCGGGTAAGATTTTCTATGACTGATTGTAAGATAGAACCTTAAAGTGAAAAACATTTGACCAATAGTTGACTTTTGGGTAAATGGACCTTTTTTGAATATCCGTCAATTTTGAGAAGTCCGGATGGTCGATTGTGACTTGGTAGGATGTTCAGTTCGGTTTCTGAGGCACTCATGAGCATTTTTAGTTATTGATAGGAAAGTCGATATTTGACCATTGGGTGTTGATCCGGTCAAATAGACCTCCGTTAGAAATTTTGAGATCACAAGTGAGTCGTAGTGTATTTTTATGTGTGAATGCATGTCTGGGAGGTCTCGGATGATTGTCAGATTTTTGGGTTAGGTTGTGAAAATCCAGCAGTTTTCTGGTGTCGGCTGTCCACCGTAGTGACACTAGAGGCGTCGTAGTGGACCTGCCACATCGTGGCCTAATCCGCTATGGTGAGTGGTGGGAATTTATGTTGAGACACCGTAGCGAGCGGATGGTAGCTAGCGTGGGCTGGCTGTAGCGGACTAGTGATCGCTGCAGCGGTTGACGGGGACCAGATTCTATTTAATGCATTAGTTAAAATCCTTCATTTCCTATCACTTTATTTATCATTCCTAAGCATCTTGGAGGCGAATTGATGGAGTTCTTGGCTGATTTCTCTTGTGAGTAAGTTCTCTAATCTAGAATTCATTCCTTTACCTTTCCTAAACTTGAATCCATGCTAGAAATTCTATAGAACTTAAGGAGGAAGATGGGTTTTGATGTCTATTTTACTATTTGAGTTTAAATTGTTCTAAATGAATATTATCGGTGAATTTGACTAATCTAACTATGGAGTTTGATGATTTACTAACTAATAGGCTTGAATATTTCATTGTGTTGATAAATTGAAAGTTTGAAAGTTAGAGTTTATATCAAATTGGGGGTTTTGACTTGAATAATGAATTTGACTCATTCTTGAGTTAATTTAGCAATTGAATAGTAGAATTATACTTCTAGAACGTTGGATTACCAATTTCACGTTCGAATTACCCATTTTATCCTTGTGGTCCCATTTTCCCTTTTTCATAGTTGGATTTGATTCAAAGGGTAGTTTAGCGGTATGTGTATTGTTAGTTTCTATTTCTAACTTAAATTTCAATGATGACTAGACTTCGAATATAACTGAGACCCTCAGAAAGGCAAGTCTCCAGTGTGACTGTTCGTGGCACCAACTCAACATTCAGGTAGGCTACGGCTTACCATATGGTTAGAGTTTGGCTAGCGAAGCATATGTAGAGTTAATTATTGTTGGAGAAAGCATGTTACGCTTTCAAGTATGAAGTTGGGATGTAATACTTAGGTTGGTATTGTTGTTGAATTGTGGTTTGTTGCCTTATTTAATCTGGTGGCTCATCGCCACGTATATGATACTAAACTTGACCATATATAGAGAAAGGGTTGATTCATTCTTGACATAATGTTATGTGTTCATGCGTAACACGATTGAATTGATATTTTTCCATTGGCGTTGATATATTCTCATTGGAATTTGATATTATTCATACATTTGGATCGGGTTGCGCGCCCCAACATATATACATATATTGAATCGGGTTACACGTTCCGCAATATATACATATATTGGATCGGATTGCACGTTCCGCAACATATACTTATATTGGATCGGACTGTGCGCTGCACTAGGTACATGGACTTTGCGGGTCCCCCATGGGTCATGACTATCGAGGCATAGAGGTATTCCATCCTGAGCGTGTGTGTATAATTGTGTTGCATATGCATTCATATTCACATATTCATACTTATTGGATTCAAACTTGGTATTTGTAGTTGTGATGCTATTCTTGGACTATGTAATTTTTATATCTGATTGTGAGCATGTCTATCTTTTAGTCTCTTACTTTATATATGTTAACTAACTGTTGTCGGCCTATGATACTTACCGGTACATAGTGTTTGTACAGATACTACCTTGCTGCATTCTTTTATGAGTGCAGAGTACGTATCAGGGTCTACTTCCTCTGCTCGTGACTGATTCCCGAGGTTTTGCTGGCAGCATCTAGGGTGAGCACATGGACGGATCCGCAGCCCCGATGTCTCTCTTATTTACTTGTCATATTTTTCTACTATGATACAGTATTGTACTTTGCAGACTATGTATTAGTATTCAGACTCGTAGTTATATAGTAGTGGCTCTTGTACGACCTTAGACTAGATTTCTTGGGATTGTTGTATTACTTCCGCACTATTTCCTTATCTATCCTAGACTTATTATGTATATTTGATAGTTTGGATTCTACTTTATTTTTTATTGAGCTGTGATTAAGGGACGGGTTCGCCTACCAGGTGGGAAAGGATAGGTGCCCGCGCGTTCCCCGATTTGGGACGTGACATGCTACCTCCTTTAATCATATGTGTTGGCCTCAATAAGTCGTAAAATCTCAAGCTAGTTCCACTAGGTTGATGTGTGTAAATAAAAGAGTTGACATATTTTATGTTGTTAACTTATCTATATAATTAGCATTGAGAATATGTGCAAAAGCTTTTTCAAAATTTGGATTGCAAGTGTCTAATAGAAACACTTCATTCTATTCAAGTGCTCAATAGAAACATACCGTAATTCGAGTATTTAATAAAATTTACTGACAAATTTAAAAGGATGTGAATGTATTCCACCTGATATTTTATTTATAATCTAGGATCTCTATCCTAGCATGTATAACGTAACATAACAAGAATATAACAGAACTTATTTCACCTTTTAATACTTATTACTAACTTTAATTTATACTCTTTAGGTTATAGTAGTATGACGCACCGTTTATACTTTTGTTAATACGATAGACATGAGACTTCAAATACTGTAAGTCACTTTAAAGTCGCAATAAAAAGTCCTAATCAAGAAAAGAAAAATATAATAACAAGACTCGTAACTAGTATTCTTCCAAAAGTTATTATGCTAATTAAATTTGATGTAAGGATCAGATGTGGATAAGCTTTTCCTATAAAATTTTGTTTCGTAAAGTTCATTTCACCCAAATGTTATTGTTTCGGATATTCTTTATAAAGATTAAATAATATTTGAACATAGTTTTTAGAAAATGGTATGCGCACTTTCTCCGCTTTTGTAATTTACACGAATTCAATGATATTTGAATGCATTTGAAAAGGGTTATAACACTCAAAATGAAAGACACGCACATTACCAATTGAGGGCATTTAGGATGGAGGAAAATGTTGAAAAGTATTTTCAATGATTAAATGTAAAATATGTGAAATGTGAAAAAAATACAAGGTATAGGATAAATAATAGAATATTTTTAATAAACGGTGTAAAGTTTACTTGAAGCAAATAAAATATATAAGTTAAGACTTGAGATATTGGAAAGGAAATGACAATTCTTTCCAATATCTTTCTAGTCTTAGATAATATAAATTCTTTGCTTTAAATAAACTTTACACCTTCATCAACACTATTTTTGATACGAAAGATATTACCAAAAATTGAAAGAAATAATCCCCTTGATTATTTTCATTAATAGAATAGGTATATATACAAGTTACAAAATAGGAGAATCCTATTCCTAAAATCTTATTCTACCATAATTCTAACTCTACAATTATGGTAGTGTATATTCCTAATTATGGTAACAAATACATTAAAATATACTACACATATATTTTCCTAATATACAATATTCTTACCTTGTCTAATATTCACAATTATGTAAAACCGAGAGCCTCAAATATGGGCAGAAACCGAGAGTGAATATAAGGCAATATACACATGTATATTGTGTGTATATTGTCTTACTTAACACACCCCCGCAGTCATAGCGGGTGGTCTACGAACGCTGAGACTGTCCCTAAAATCTTCAAAGAGTACCGAGGGAAGACCCTTTGTAAATATGTCTGCAACTTGATATCTTGACGGGATATGACATATGCGTACCTGCCCCCGAGCAACATTTTCACGGACAAAATGAATGTCCATTTCGATATGCTTAGTGCGTTGGTGCTGAACCGGATTACCTGAGAGGTAGATGGCACTAACATTATCACAATATACTAAGGTTGCCTTCTGAATGGGGCAATGAAGCTCTAAAAGCAAATTACATAACCAACATGATTCTGAGACCACATTAGCTACCCCTCGATATTCTGCCTTTGCACTTGAGCGAGATAGAGTCGCCTGACACTTTGCAGACCAGGAGACCAAGTTGTTGCCAAGGAACGTACAATATCCTGACGTAGACCGTCTGGTGTCCGGACAACCACCCCAATCCGCATCTGTGTACGAGACAAGTGTGGATGTAGATGAAGGATACAAGTGCAACCCATAGTCCAGTGTCCCCTGAATATACCGAATGATGCGTTTGATTGCATTCATGTGCTCAACTCTGGGATCATGCATGAATAAACACACCTGCTGAACATCATACGTAATATCCGGTCTGGTAAATGTAAGATACTGGAGGGCCCCTGCAAGACTGCCATAGCGGGTCGGGTCCTCGTATGGTGCACCTGCCGCGGCACTAAGCTTGGGTTTGGCATCAACTGGAGTAGAAGTGGACTTACAGGATAACATCCCAGCCCTCTCTATGATCTCAGCAGCAAACCACCTGAATGACGTTGGACAACAATCCCCAAAAAATAACTCAAGGGCCTTAAGTCTTTCATAGAAAACTCAGAACTGAGCATGGCCATGATAGCCTGGCGCAAGGCATCGAAAGAGGCAGTCAAGATGATATCATCCACATACAACAAAATGTAGGCCAATGACGAACCACGGCGGTAGATGAACAAGGAATTATCTGACCTGCTGTGAGTGAACCCAATAGTCGAAACAAAGTCAGCAAATCTCGTATACCAGGCCCGTGGAGACTACTTAAGCCCATATAATGACTTCTTCAACAAACAGACATGATGAGGACGGTTGGGATCCCTGAAACCCAACGGCTGATGCATATAGACTGTTTCCTTGAGATCACCATGTAGGAAAGCATTCTTCACATCCAACTGATGAATAGGCCAAGTCTTTGAAAGAGCCAAGCTAAGCACAGTGCGAATAGTAGCCGGCTTGACTACCGGGCTAAACGTCTCCCCACAATCTATCCCAACCTGCTGAGTCTTACCATCACCAACAAGCCGCGCCTTATGTCGAGCAAATGAACCATCTGAATTCTCCTTATGAGCAAAAATCCACATAGACCTGATAACACTAATACCATATGGACGGGGCACCAACTCCCACGTCTTATTATCAATAAGAGCATTATAATAATCAATCATAGCAATTTTTCAATTAGGGTCATTTAAGGCGGACACAGGATTACGGGGTAAGGGAGATTTAGAAACATCAGAATGTAAATTAAAATATCTTTTAGGTGTAAAAATACACCATTGACTACGAGTGACCGATCTATGACTCGAGAAAGAATTGAGTGAATTTTGGGAATTTGCTGGGCTCGGGATGGACGGGCCAAGCGGCGATGGGCTCGCCGGCCCAAATCGGTAAGCTGGGGCATCTTCTGGACCAGTTCCAGAATTGGGCTGGACCGGCCCAATTGTTGGGACCGATCCGAAAATTGGAATAGGGGACGACACAGGTGGGTCCAGCCGGTGGGTCAGGGCCAGTGGCGGTGGGCCCGCTGGAGGATTTTGGGTGCGGGAGATGTCCGAAAAATGCCGAATAATATACGGGGATATTTGTTCATCCAAAAAATTATACGACCGAGGCTCTGGAGTATGAACTTTCTCAAAAGGAAATTGGGTTTCATCAAAAATGACGTGGCGATTAATTATGATTTTATTGGAGGATAAATCAAAGAATTTATAACCACGATGATTAGACGGATAACCCAAAAATACACACGGGGTAGACCGGGCCTGAAGTTTGTTAATTGTGGTGGATGAGAATAACGGAAAACACAAGCACCCAAAAACTCGAAGATGAGAATAAGGAGGGTTCTTATTATACAGTATTTGGAGGGGGGAAGAATATGTCAGACCTTTAGAAGGAATTATGTTAAGAAGATATGTGGCCATTTGTAGAGCATGATGCCAAAAATATGGAGGTATGGAGGCATGAATTAAAAGAGTTCAGACAATGTTATTTATGGAACAAATTTTGCGTTCGGCCTTCCCATTTTGTGAAGATGTATGAGGACACGAAAACCGAAAATTGATCCCATTATTAGCACAGAATTTCCGAAACTCCCTATTGTCATACTCTTTCTCATTATCACATTGAATATTTTTATTTCTCTTTCGAATTGAGTACGCATGAACGTTCTAAATTTGATGAAGACGGAAAACACTTGTGATTTATTCGCAATTGGAAACGTCCACAAAAATCTAGAATAATCATCTAAAAAGAGAACATAGTATCGATGACCCAATGAACTAAGAACAGGAGATGTCCATAGGTCGCTATGAATAATATCAAATGGAATTGAAGTATGAGAATTATAGTCTACAAATGGCAACTTAACAATTTTTCCTAATGAACAAGATTGACAAAGTGGAGTATGACTCGTACCCTTACAAGAAAGAAAGCTATTTTTATCTAAAACTGATAAAATAGAAGATCCCGGATGACCCAGGCGAGCATGCCACACGGAAGGAGAGATGGCTGCAAAAACTGACGGCAAGGCTTGACTCGATGGATTGAAACTGGGCATGATAGGATAAAGATCCCCCCTACTATCACACCTCATGAGATGACTCCCCGTCTTGAAATCCTTCACAGAGAAACCAAAAGGATCAAATTCAACAGAAACCGAATTGTCAGTGGTGAACTTTCTGACAGACACTAAATTTTTAATCAATTTGGGGGCATGTAAAGTATTTTTCAAGATAACGGGTGGATTGGGGGGAGACAACGTTTTCTGACCATAATCGTGAATTGGAATAGAGTTGCCAGTGCCAAAAATTATACCCCGATGGGTGCTCAAATTGGAATAAGATGAGAGAGTACCTGATTCGGAAGTCATGTGAGTAGTAGCCCCGATTTGGGTCCTATTTGAGTTCAACCCCAACGTGTGCATTGCGGCCTCGATATCGGTCTGAGTGGGGCCTGCTGCATGATGGGCTTGCGGAGGTCGGGGCCCAAGAATTCCAGACCGTGACTGAGCTAGGCCGTAGCTGCTGGAGCTGCTGCTGCTGGCGCTGGTCACCGGCCGCCGGGGCCGCTACTCGGTTGTTGGTCCTAAACTATTGGCCAGCCCACTGGCCGCTAGAATTTGCTGCTTGATTATAAGGGTTGCTGGCCCACGAACCACTGCCCCCGCCCCACTGCCATGGGCCCCACTGCTGGGCCCAGAGGGGTAGTGGGCCACTTTTCCCTGGATGGGACCCACCGCCTGCTTGCTGACCACCGGAACCACCACCAGAACCGCCGCGTTTGCCCCCGCGGTTTTTGTTATTATTCTTGCGATTATTCTTGCCGCCATTATGATTATGGTTTTGGCCCGAATTATTAACAAAACCTGAAGAACTTGGGGAGGATGCCACCATGACGACGGGGCTTGCACCGGTAGCCGCCTTTTTAGCCAAACCGGCTTCTTCCAAAGTAAGCATGGAGCAGGCTTGATAGAAGTCAGGAAGAGGGTTGCTTTGACGAAGGAGAGTTCCAACCTCATTATAGGCCTCCGAAAGGCCGGCAACCAATTGTAGAACTAGACGATTATTTGTTATCGGTGCGCCAACATTACGGAGTTGATCCGCCAACTCCTTGAGTTTCTTGCAATATGCAGAAACGTTTGCAAATTCGTCCATTCGAACTAGAGAGAATTCCTGCTCGAGTGTGACGACATGTGAATGTTGGTTATCTTAGAATATGTCACGCAATCTATTCCAGGCAGCCATAGCCGTGGTATCCGGCTCAATAATCGTCTGTAGAAGGTCAACCGAAAGAGTGGCGTAGATCCACCGGAGAACGGTAGCATCTAGAGTAATCCATAACTGAGGATCCTCCGCGGGAAGAGGTGTAGCGGAAGGAATGATGTGATGAAGAACTTGATGGGAGATAGCGCGAATTTTAAACAACTCCGCCCACGTCGCATATTGGACGTTTTCCATCTCAAGGACAATAGGGATACTGTTCTTGACGTTAGAAGCCATGAGGGCAGGATGATAATTGTTCTTAGACATATTGAAAGAACAAAGTAGGAGGGGAAATTTGGGAAAAGTAAGAGAGATTTTGAGAGCGGAAGATGACTTTCGGAAGAGAAATCCGAGAGGGGGGGGGGGTACTCGGCCAAGAGGTGCAAAATTTTTGGGAGAGAAACTTTTTGTGAAACCTAGTCTCTTGATACCATGAAAGAATAATCCCCTTGATTATTTTCATTAATAGAATATGTATATATACAAGTTACAAAATAGGAGAATCCTATTCCTAAAATCTTATTCTACCATAATTCTAACTCTACAATTATGGTAGTGTATATTTCTAATTATGGTAACAAATGCATTACAATATACTACACATATATTTTCCTAATATACAATATTCTTACCTTGTCTAATATTCACAATTATGTAAAACCGAGAGCCTCAAATATGGGCAGAAACCGAGAGTGAATATAAGGCAATATACACATGTATATTGTGTGTGTATTGCCTTATTTAACAAAAATATTCTATCCATAAGTAACAAAAGTCATTTGTTTTTCTCCATTTGATTTAAATCTCCTTTTATCCTTCGATTCTTTCGTTCTCCCCTAAGGAGTGAACTTAGCTCGATTGATAGGAGGGATACGATAAGATGTGATTATTAGGAGTCGTTTGGACATAATTTAAAATTATGAGATGAAATTATGATGATTTAAAGTTAAAGTTTTGTTTGGACATGCAATTTGAATTTCTTAAGTTGTAATTTTTTCTTATATATAAAAATTTCATAAGTTGTGAAAACAATAAAAACTTTTCCAATTCTTATATAATCTTATCAATGAGCAAGTCATAGTCCATAACAAAATTGATACACTACTAGAAGCCCTTTCTAAAAAATACAACATCAATTGATCAAACTTTAGTTCAATAAAATAAAAAAAATTGAACATGAGTTGTAGTGTAACTACTCGTTAATATAATCCTCCCACGTGATTGGTAAGAGTAAATTTATTGTAAATTTACTACCAACTTGTAAATCTTTTAATATTTGATATAAATAGTTGGTAAACATGATTGATAAATATATCTACCAACTTATCGATCTTTAATATAAACTTATGAGTAAAGTTTTACATAAAAAAATTGAAATCATGATTTGAAATCTCAAATCATGCATTTTTGGATAATTTGGAATTTCATCTCATGAGATGAAATCGCATACTTAATCTCATGGGATTTGAATTATTTCATGTTTGGTTGGTGGGATAACTCATTGGATCCCACCCAATCCCATCAATATGGGATAAAAGGTGGGATAAGTTATCTCAAGTAGCGGGTGGGATAAATTATTTCATCCTATTTCACCTGATCCCATCTATATGAGAATGAGATAACTTATCCCTCTGACCAAACAATTCCTAGAGTTTAGACATTCTTCAATAACTATATGAAAATCAAATGCTCCCCCTCTTCAACAAAAAAATGAACCATATCTCGATTCGGGCATGTTATCCTTGCGTAGGAGCCATGCTAATTTTCTCATTCAACCCCACGCCAAAACAAAAGGAAGAAACAAATGCCAATAATTATGATTTAGCTTCACAAGAAGTGGAACACTTTATGAACTATGCTCAGGTCCACTTGAAAACAAAGATTTTACCAAATCACAATTTTCCAATCAACATAGAGAAGACTATTTTGGATTCCCTCTCTCCCCATGAAAATCCAAAAGAAAAAAATCAACAAAGTTTATGTACTTCTTTTAATAGCTGCCACAAGAAACCAAAGAAAGGCAATATTTCATTTTCAGCATTAATTAAACAGGTTGTGGGGATGTCTCATACCCCATATAAGCACTGGATAATAATACAACTAGAATAACCAGTCCAGCTGTGTTTAGCATGAAATACTGTACCAACATAAATAAAACCTCATAAAGTTATATGTACCACTTTTTAAAGTCGTGCGTCGGCCAAAATAAATCCACCCCTTTTGTCCCCCTCATTTCGTGCTTCCTTTTTTCAATTTCTTTGGATTCAGATTTTGTACTGTAACAATAATTGAGAAGAGAAGCACTTGAACAAAAGGGGTTGACTTGATACTCGATAGTTGTTCATTAAGAGGAGGAATAGAAGATGTCCATTTTTTATACCTGACGGTTTACCGCTAAATATGGGATTTAGTATAACAATTAAATTTGTTTGAAAGGGGATTAAAGACAAGTAAACCGACACGATCAAAATTCTTTTTCGTGTGGTTAAATCGAGAAAAGTATGTAAATGTAAGGATGTCAATAGCATAAAGCAAAGAGACAACAATTAGAAATATAATATGAAGCTTGTGGTGTCCCGAGAGCTCAACGATGGAGTTACGTTTACAAGTGTGAAGAATGAGATGTCTATTCCTTCTCCAAAAAGGTATATTAATCTACACAATTCCTAGACTTTTCAACATGAAAGTGTTGGAAATTTGCCTTTGGCGGGAGTTGCGACCGACTAACTTTAACGGCTTAAACACTAGTGTAACGTATGTTGGAGAATCCGGTTCTTCACACATGCATGATCTACTAAGTACGTAGATAACCGTAGGGCCAAGATCGTCAAATTTCATTGAGAAATGAAAGAGATATTGGTTCACGAAGTAAGGTGTTTGAAGCATGGAAAGTGTGGTATTGTGTGTAATTCTCCCTCATCGGTAGAGGAAGAAAGAAGTGTTGTGTATATAAGATTCGAAATTGGTTTGGGGTTTGGGACCCCAAGGGGTATCCCATGTGTTTAAAGGAGGAGGACCTAGATGTGCTTCGGTTCGAGGAAAGACCACACGCGCGCCGCCCGCCCGTCCGGTCACGGTTCTCGGGTTCTCGGGTCACGGGTCTTCGATATTATCTTTTTGGGCCGAAAACTTTGCCGGCGAAGTACGGTTTGATCCCGAAGTTTCCGGATGTACGTTCGGACCGAATTCTTTCGGATGTACAGTTTGGTCCCCGAAGTTTCAAGATGTGCGTTTGGTCCCTCAAGTTTCCGAACTGACGGTCAAAGCGCTTGCCAAGCACTCAATTCAGCCATTTATTTTGGCTGAATTACTCCTCCTATAATGGCCAAATCCGTTGGTCTTTCACCATTTATGTTGGTGGCTTTACTACCTCCATAATGGCCATTATTTGGCTATTATGGAGGCGGTTTTTCAGCCCATTCCTCACCTATATAAACACCCCCTTACACCATTGTTGAGCACACTAAGACATATGCACGAAAATACAGAAACAGATGCAGAAAAACATTGCACGAAAAATACACAACCGAAATAGTTTTCTTCCTACAACTTCCAAGCATCATTTCGTTACTCAATATTCTTCACGGTAGCTCTTGAGTTTCCTTTGCTCAAGGGTTCCATTGCTTTTTATCTTGGAGACAAATTGTCCAGGACGTATAAAGGATACATACGGGGCAATATTGTCTTAAGGACAGAGTGCTACACTCGACTCAACAAAAACAGTTTCCATTTTTCCGTCTTCTACAAAATTGGAATTTCCAGTTTTATTGTGTAACCATTGTAATTTTCAGATTTCTAGTTGAATTATTGAATCTTTGTTTATCCTTTCGAATACTTGTAATAGTAATATAATTCCCGTATCGCATTATAAAGTACCATAGAGCAAAAACTCCCAATATCTTAAGACAATATTTGTATTGTATTACTATTAGTGTTCGAAAGATGTCGGTCAAAAGTTGTGTGACCAAATCTGGATATGGCAATGGTTTTCTCGGTAGAAGAGAGTGATGATGATGAACGTGTTCATGGTGTCACCGCTACCAAGACTGGTGGGAACAAGCGCTCACGAGAGCCTGAGGATGTCAACTGGGACAAGAGGAGAAGAGTGAAGATGTTATTCTATCTTGTAGCAGAAGGCCTATATCTGTCCCAGACAAAGGATCCGAATAATGGTGAGAAGGAAATGGACACTCGATCGATGAAGTGACCGAAGTGAGCCGAATCCGAAATTGGGATAAGTATTTTTCTTACTTGTCAAGAATAAGGATTAAATGATAAGTATTTTTCTTACTTGTCAAGAATAAAGATTAAATGATGTCTGATTAAAAAAAATAGATTAAAGTAAGGAGGAATATGAAAATAATTTATATTCCTTACGCTTTAACAAATCAGAAGTTTAATCTCATCTTCTTTCCCGTTTAAAGATTGGATTTTGTAAACGACTTAAGAAGATCCGTTCTTTTAAGTGTAATTATTAAAGTGTGTAAAGTATGTTCGCACATACGAGGGAGTAAGATCCACCGATCGTGCGAAAACTGTTACCACTCTTAAGTAAGCGCCAAAGAACTATCTAGACACCAATCATAACGGAAGAAGTCTAAAAGTTAAAGACGTTGAGCCTGTCATATTATTTGGCAGAAGATCCTTCATAGGATGATATTGGACACTCAGTCATACAAAGCCTCCGGCGACCGGAGTGGGCCAAAATTCCTTTGGTATGATTATATTGGACACTCGTCATACAAAGCCTCCGGCGACCGGAGTGGGGCCAAAATTCATTTCATAGGAAAAGTAATGGACACCTAGTAAGGTGGGCCGAGTTTCCGTGTCCTAAATGATCCGAAGGCCTAAATAAAGGCAAGAAAGAAATTGGACACTCGATCACCGCCAAAGCAACTAGAGTGGACCCGAGTATCGAGATCACATATGATCCGGTTACGCCTAACCACGGGCAAAAGGTTGTTCATGTGAAGCAACGCCACCTCTAAAATCAAAGGGGCTGGAGAGGTTGTCCTCAATAGGACTTCAAGGAATGAGATCACTCTAAAAGAGGTGATACATGTTCCTAACTTGGTTAAAGGACGTTGTTGGTCAAATCGATTTGAGACTAGTCCAACAGTCCGTAATAACTAAGACGGTACAAAGATGTCCGTAGCCAAATGAATGATATATTTGTAATCCGTGCATCTATGCCATCATAGATTAAGACACGTTAAATAGCAAGTCATTCAAAAGCTAACGATGTTGAGATTGTTGCCTATCGTCGACATAAACCCTCAAAATGAATGTGAGGTAGACGAAGAGGCAAAATCACCTTTCCAAATTCCGTCAAGGGAATAGCGAAAGAAGCACCGCTCCTCTAGAACTTAGTCACACCTACTTGGGTGAATTGAAGTTTATACAAAATAGAGAGGGGAGACAAGTACGTTGTGATCTTCATTGATGATGGTACAACGTATGGAATCCTTTGTTTATTGAAAAGCAAATATGAAGTTGTTGAAGCCTACAAAGTAGAAGTTGAAAATCAACTAAGCCTACGGATTGAGAAATTCGTAGTGATAGAGGGGGAGAATGTGAAGCATCGTTCATTAAACGAATGTTCATTTCTCACCTCGCCCAACGGTGTTAGCCAAGCGCGAAGTCGTACGCCCAAATTATGTGGGGTAGCTTGGTAAAAGATGGGCTACCGAAACAGTCAAGTTCGACCTAAGATCGTAGATTGCATATCCACCGGATCCGCAAATAACGATAGTGTTGATCGCCTCTTGGCGTCAAAGAATGCTCGAATTCATTGAAGATAACTTTCCTTGAAATAGGAAAAAGGAGTAATTGCTCAAGGTTAACAAGAAACCGCGAGGGCTCGACTGTCCGAACTAGACGTTCCGTATCTTCAGACTCGAAAGTTGTTGTCTATCCGAACTTAATATTCCGATCCGCAGAACTCGTGGATTCTAGATGTTGAACCAAGACGGAGCAAAGAGGGGACAAAGACTTGTTCCAGTCTTCTAGCTTGTATGGTTGAGAACGAACCATGGACAATTAACAAATAATTGTTATCTCCAAAAGCGCCGCTTTGGAAAGAAGCTAAAGGGAGAAATAGATTCCATATATAGAACCATACATGTGTAATGGTTAATCTTCCTCCGGAAAAGAACCTCTGGGTTGTAAAAAGTGCTCCCCTCGTGAGTAGTTTCACATCCAGGGCCATTGTAGTCTTACAGGGGCATGGGTGTTGAAACTTTCCCTACCGGAGAGTTGGAAGAAGAGAATCGAGTTAGTTTGCCGAATCTGTTGGGCTTCTTCCTGAACTTTCGGTTGGCCCCCGAAATGTTTACATTTTAGTCCCGAAAGTTTCGTATAAAACAAAAACAATGAATCGACTACGAAACATTGGCTCGAAGTTAGAAAGCCAATAGTTGGAAAACCAACGGTTCGAGAGTGAAAATCATATTGAAACAAAGTCTCGATATGAAAGATATGTGTATCACAGATGACTTCTTAGGAATTGGATTTCTAAGACATCTAACGGACTCGGTCAATAGTTGACAGCCTCGTTGAAGCCACCAATGGATATGAATCATAGAACCGATTGGAATCATGGTGCACCCATAGACAAGGAGCGATATGCACAGTCACGTGTAGTTCAATGTATTGTACACACTACAACCAACCCGGTATCGTTCTACAAACAGATCGATTGAACTAAGGTTCACCGATGATCTTAATACATGATCAATAGAAGGCGTTAAGTCGGATATGACGATATCCGAATTATTCGCTTATCTACGGATTATAGTATTCTGGATGTCCAATGGTTCCGAGAGAACACAAGATGCAAACCGGACATCGATCCGAAGAACACCAAAGCCACAAGTAAATGTGTATGGTAGTTCTTGGAAAATCCTCTAAGCAAACTTGCATCGACCGATTCATGATGGTATCGAGTTTATCGCTTTATACAAAACATGAAAGAAGTTGAGTAACTTCACGGCTCCTTAGAGGACGTCCCTTATCGGGAGAAACCCGTACCTTCAGCAGCTTATACACTTTGTGGCTAGCCGGTCGGCTTCGGAAGGACACGGATGACGGCGTCCGGACATATCTGTCGCATCCGTCGGAGACATAAGACCGTATGGCGCTTGATCATCACGGTGTCACTTCCTTGTTTACAAACTAAGGGACTACCCGAGATCAAGCGTTCGCCTGTCTAGGGGAATGGGCTTAAAACCCAAAATATACGGACCAATACAAAGTGGAAACCCAACCTTACGAACCGGAGATCCCGAATTTGGTTAAATGGGAAAACTAAGTTGTAAAGGTTCGCTGATCGCTTCGGTGGAAGCATGAGCACTTCGGATAGTGATTTCGAAAAGAAACACCAAATCCAAAGCCGTTCCCGCGATAGACGTTAAGTGCTATCTCAGATGGGTAAAGGTTAAGTTTTCAAAACTCCGTAATGATCCTCAACAGTTGAGGTTAGGTCTTTGGGAAACTTTTAATGGTTCTTAACACTTGTGAAGTGGGGTATAGCAGATACCTTGTAGGAGACCACCTATTTAAGTGCGAGGACGGGCCGCCTCAAATTGAACGCACTTAAGAATCCAAGACGTTGTCCATGGCCAAAACGGACAAAACATTACGAAGAAGAGAGTAAGGGAATTTGTTGTGTTGGTACCGTTGTCTTGGCTTACACTAAACTCGACGGTTCAAGACATCACGTTCACCGCGCAAGTAAGTCCGATGGTATTCAACTATGGAAGGTTCAAAGCCGAGGCTACCTCTCCTTATGCAACATCGGTCCGCTGAAATATTGCTGGAAATGAAAAGACACCATGTGAGTGCGCCAAAATCTCTTTCAAGAGGGGATTGTTGGAAATTTGCCTTTGGCGGGAGTTGCGACCGACCAACTTTAACGGCTTAAACACTAGTGTAACGTATGTTGGAGAATCCGGTTCTTCACACATGCATGATCTACTAAGTACGTAGATAACCGTAGGGCCAAGAATCGTCAAATTTCATTGAGAAATGAAAGAGATATTGGTTCACGAAGTAAGGTGTTTGAAGCATGGAAAGTGTGGTATTGTGTGTAATTCTCCCTCATCGGTAGAGGAAGAAAGAAGTGTTGTGTATATAAGATTCGAAATTGGTTTGGGGTTTGGGACCCCAAGGGGTATCCCATGTGTTTAAAGGAGGGAGGACCTAGATGTGCTTCGGTTCGAGGAAAGACCACACGCGCGCCGCGCGCCGCCCGCCCGTCCCGTCCGGTCCGGTTCCGGTTCTCGGTTCTCGGGTCACGGGTCGTGGGTCGTGGGTCGGGTCTTCGATATTATCTTTTTGGGCCGAAAACTTTGCCGTAAGTACGCGTTTGATCCCGAAGTTTCCGGATGTACGGTTCGGACCGGAATTCTTTCGGATGTACAGTTTGGTCCCCGAAGTTTCAAGATGTGCGGTTTGGTCCCTCAAGTTTCCGTAATACGGACGGTCAAAGCGATTGCCAAGCACTCAATTCAGCCATTTATTTTGGCTGAATTACTCCTCCTATAATGGCCAAATCCGTTGGTCTTTCACCATTTATGTTGGTGGCTTTACTACCTCCATAATGGCCATTATTTGGCTATTATGGAGGCGCTTTTTCAGCCCATTCCTCACCTATATAAACTTTACCCCCTTACACCATTGTTGAGCACACTAAGACATATGCACGAAAATACGAAAACAGATGCGAAAAAAACGATTGCACGAAAAATACACAACCGAAATAGTTTTCTTCCTACAACTTCCAAGCATCATTTCGTTACTCAATATTCTTCACGGTAGCTCTTGAGTTTCCTTTGCTCAAGGGTTCCATTGCTTGTTTTATCTTGGGAGACAAATTGTCCAGGACGTATAAAGGATACATACGGGGCAATATTGTCTTAAGGACAGAGTGCTACACTCGACTCAAAGAAAAAACAGCTTTCCATTTTTCCGTCTTCTACAAAACTGAATTTCCAGTTTATTGTGTAACCATTGTAATTTTCAGATTTCTAGTTGAATTATTGAATCTTTGTTTATCCTTTCGAATACTTGTAATAGTAATATAATTTCCGTACTGCATTATAAAGTATCATAGAGCAAAAACTCCCAACAGAAAGTATAAGTGAAATGACCACTTGACAGTATAAACGTCCCATGGAACAGTGTCACGAGGCCAAGATTGACTGACGTTGGCTGAGGGTTATTGAGAGTGCATTCCAGTTGAAAAAGAATTATGTCCCGAGGAAGAAGACCCAGTGGAAATGGTGCCATAGGCTGCCTCGGCCACATAACAGTTCACACTGAAGAAAATATTTTCCATACCCTTTTCATTCATGAATACAATAATATATAGATCAATAGAGGACTAATTCTAGGTTATAATTTTGGTAGACTATCATAAGAATATACTAATTATATTTACATCCTAATTACATGGTATATGATTTGATTTGATTGTATTATGGAAATAATAGGTGATTATTTCCATAATTATCTAACAGTCCCCCGCAGTCTTAGCGGGAGGTTCTCGTATGCTGAGACTGTCCCTGAAATCATCAAAGAGTATGCGCGAAAGACCTTTCGTGAATATATATGCAATCTGATAGTGGGACGGTACATGGAGAATACGGACTTGTCCACGTGCAACCTTTCACGGACAAATAAGATATCCATTTCTATGTGTTTTGTGCGGTGATGCTGGACAGGGTTACCTGACAAATATTCCGCACTCATCTTATCACAATAAACCACAATTGCTTTTTCGAGCGGACAATGAAGTTCCAAAAGAAGATTACGGAGCCAACATGATTCAAAAACCACATTAGTTACCCCTCGATATTCTGCTTCAACACTCGATCGAGATAGTGTCGGTTGGCGTTTTGACGACCACGAAATTATGTTGTCCCCTAGAAGCACACAATAACCAGAGGTGGAATGTCTTGTGTCGAGAAAGCCACCCCAATCAATATTTGTATAAGATGTGAGACCAGATATGGTTGACTTATACAGATGCAACCCAAAATCAAGAGTACCCTTAACATACCGCATAATTCATTTGAGAGCCCCCATATGTTCGTCATTCGGATCATGCATATGTAAACAAACATGTTGGACTGCATAAAAGATATCAAGTCTCCTAAAAGTGAGATACCACAATGCCCCTGCTAAGCTGCGGTAATGTGTTGGATCACTGTATGGAAAACCTGTAGAGTTACCCAATTTTTCCTTGGTATCAACCGGCGTGTGTGACAGTTTGCAAGATGACATACTGACTTTGTCCATAATCTCCTCGGCATATTTTCTTTGAAAAAGAAACAGACCACCTGTATATTGAGTTACAACAATACCTAAAAAATAGTTTAAAGGACTCAAATCCTTCATAGCAAATTTTGAAGCAAGGAGAGACATAATAGACTGGCGAAATGACTCAGATGATGTCATCCACATAGAGAAGAATGTATGCCATGTCATTCCCTTTCTTATAAATGAACAAAGACTGATCGGATTTGCTATGTGAGAACCCAAGTGTGGAGATGAACCCTACAAACTTGTTATACCACGCCCTGGGGGCATGTTTTAAACCATATAATGATTTCTTCAATAAGCAGACATAATCAAGATGAATAGGATCTCGAAAACCCAAAGGCTGGTGCATGTAAATTGTTTTCTGTAGGTGACCATGTAGAAACGCATTCTTTACGTCCAACTGATGAATGAACCATGATTTTGACAGAGCCAGATTGAGAATTATCCTGATAGTCGTTGGTTTAACTACTGGGCTAAAATTTTCAC
Source organism: Anisodus tanguticus (assembly GCA_034509755.1). Taxonomy (NCBI): domain Eukaryota; kingdom Viridiplantae; phylum Streptophyta; class Magnoliopsida; order Solanales; family Solanaceae; genus Anisodus; species Anisodus tanguticus. Next base: position 26,921,352 of record CM067545.1, read on the forward strand.
CGCAATCCACGCCAACCTACTGAGACCCGCCATCACCAACAAGATGAGTTTTGTGCCTCACAAAAGAACCATACATATTATGTTCACATTATATAGACGGGGCACCAACTCCCACGTCTTATTTTTAATAAGAGCATTAATTTCCTTTAACATGGCAGCTTTCCAATTCGGGTCTGATAGAGAAGCTTTTGGATTTTTCGGAATTGGTGATGGTTAGACCGATGTTAAATTAAAATGATGCTTGAGCTGAAAAATTCCCGTGCATGGCACGGGTTTCAATAGACTGAGGTGGGGCCAAGACGTGGGGCTGGGGCTGTGGATTTTTGGGAATAGTACTGGGTCGAGAGGGACTAACTGGGTGGGCTTGTGTTATTGGGCCTATTTTCCGAGTTGGTGAAGTAGAGGAGGGAGCAGTGGGCTCCCTCATTTGGACCAATTAGTTGTGGGACCTGGACTGGGCCGAGGACAATTAGAAGGGAGTAGTGGGCTCCCTTAATCGGAATAACCTAGTATTATTTAGTGGTTGGGCCATTGTAATTTAGGGCCCAACTTGGGTTGGTCCAGTCAGGACTGATGGTAGTGATGAAAGAGCAGTGGGCCCCCTCGTTTGGGCTTGGTAAGAGAGGCCATTTAGATGGTAAGTCAATAATAGATGTAGCCCCTCGTCCAAAGAATCGTATGAAGGCGGGGACAACGTGTGAGAGTTAGCAAACGGGAATATGGACTCTTCGAAAACAACGTGACGAGAGATGATAATTTTCCCATTAGACATATCATAACACTTATAGCCCCTATGATTTTGTGGGTATCCCAAAAATACACACGGAGTGGAACGAGCTTGATGTTTGTGGAGGGAAACAATGGATAGCACAAACACCTGAAAACCCTCAAATATGTATAGAAAGGAATACGATGGTACAAAATTTATGTGGGTGATAGGTTTGTGAGTAGCCTGTTAGGAAGAATGTTTAAAAGATATGTGGCTATTTGAAGAGCATGATGCCAAAATAATGGTGGTATGGACGAATGCGCAAGAAGCATGCGAATTAAATTGTTGATTGTTAGTATTTTTCTTTCAGCTTTCCCATTTTGAGGAGAAGTATGTGGACATGAGAAACGCAATGACATACCATTTTGGTGACAAAATTCCTTAAATTGACCATTTATGAATTCCCTCCCATTGTCACATTGAAAACATTTAATGGACTTCTCAAATTGGGTTTGGATGAAAACACTAAATTATTTAAAAATAGTGGGGACTTGAGATTTTTTCCAATGGGAAATGTCCATAGAAAATTAGAATAATCATCCAAAATAAACATATAATACTTATGACCTGCCGAACTTAAAACCGAGGATGTCCATAAATTACTATGCATGATATCAAATGTCATAATAGTGTTGGAAGTAGATAAAGAAAAAAAATTAACATGCTTTCCAAAAACGTAAGACTGACAAACATGGGAGTCCACAAATTGGTTACAATCAATAAATTTATTTTTTGTAAGATAATTGAACACAAGTGCTCCCGGGTGTCCCAAACGGTTATGTCATAAAATAGGGGAAAGAGCAGCAAAGGTTGATGGAGTGGTAACTTGGTTGTTGGAGGTGGCGGTGATGGGATACGAATCCCCAGTGCTATTACATCTCATTAGTGACATCCCCGTCTGAAAGTCCTTCACAGAAAACCCAAATGGATCAAAATTAACAGAAATATTTTGTCAGTAGTGAAACAACGTATATAGATCAAGTTTTTAATAAGTTTGGGTGCATATAGGATATTTTTCAAATGTAAAGGTGGGTGAGGGAGAGGGAGGTTTAATTGACCAATACCACGAATTGGAATTTCCTGCCCACTACCAACTACAATATTTTTATTACTGCTCATATTAAAATAAGACGAGATAGTACCTTGAGATATTGTCATGTGTGAACTTGCCCCCATGTCCATGTATCACGAGTCATCTGGAACATTGGGATCCTTATTGTTCATGGCTTGCTCGATGTCCGTGGGAGCATAACTCGAAGAAGATGGTCCATGGGCTGAGAATGCTTTATGTGGACGGTTGCCTAAGACGACGAGCTGCCTGTTCGGAGTGTTGGGCGTGGCCCACTGGGCTGTCAGGTACGGGCAGGGTGGCCCCTCTGTTGTGGGTTCCAGCCCCAAGGAGTGAACTGGCCCCACTGCCCGCTGCCACCAAATTGCTGCGGCTGCAAGTGGGGACGGTTCTGCCCCTGCTGCACGCGACTGCCTCCTCCGCCGGAAGTGGTCCCGCCGCCGCGGCTCCACCCCCTTCCACCATTATTTTTTCCTTTTTGTTGTTGCAATTTTGACCCATCTTTTATCCATTATTGTTGCAATTTGACGTACCTACAGAACCAGAATTTTGAGAGCCAAAATCATCCGTAGACACGTTGGTGAAAAGTAGGGCGGTGTCGACATTGTTTGCCACCGTCGCCGGCTGTTTCACCTACTGGGTTTCTTCAAGAATAAACTTCGAACGAGCCTCATAAAATGGTGTTAACGGGTTACTTTGTTGTGTGAACATAGAAACTCCATCATGTTGTCACCGGTGCATCAACATTGGATAGTTGATCGGAAAGCATTTTTAATTCTTGACAATAGGCGAAGACGTTTGCAAAGTCATCCAATTTGACATTGGTCAATTGGTTTTCAAGATATACCGCCCGATAAATCTTATTATCTTGAAAAATGTTTTGCAAACGTTCCCAAGCTTGTTGAGCCGTAGAGTCCGGTTCAAAATGGTGTGTAAAAGGTCATTAGATATGGTGTCGTAAATCCATTGAAGGACTATCGCATCCAAGCGATTCCATAGAGTCTTGTCAATATTGGTGTCCTCCGACTGAGACTTAGGAGGAAGAATGTGGTCAATAACTTGGTATGCGCGGCAATGAAGTTTGAATAACTCCGCCCAAGATGAATATTGCCCTTTTTCATCTCAAGAATCACCTGAATGAAGTTCTTGACGTTATTTACGGCAAGAGTGGAATGGAATTTATGTTGGTCGGTCATTGTTACCCAAGAGAAACAAGAAAATATGAGGAGATATGATATTTGGTGATTGGAGGAAGTGGGAGAAAGAACCCTAATTAGGGTTTGGAGGTTGAAGAAGCCGAAGGGGGGGTAGGATTTTTGGCTAGGGTTTGGAGAAACCCCTAATTAGGATTTGGTTGATGAAGCCGAAAATGGGTAGGGTTTCGGCTAGGGTGGTAGGAGGGTCGGCGGTGGTTTAATTTTAGGGCAAAAAAAAGGGGGTTAATTTTTTGCTCTTGATACAACGAAGAAAATATTTTCCATACCCTTTTTCATTCATGAATACAATAATATATACATCAATAGAGGATTAATTTTAGGCTACAATTTTGGTAGACTATCCTAAGAATATACTAATTATATTTACATTCTAATTACATGGTATATGATTTGATCTGATTGGATTATGGAAATAATAGGTGATTATTTCCATAATTATCTAATACACGCCACACTCAGATTGTACATGTTCTAGATATGCTGGGGATGATGACCGGAGGATGCCGTCGGGGCATGGCCACGGTCAACCCTATAGGTCCGTATGTAGACAAGTCAAGACTTCCACGCGTCGGATTCTAATTGATTCACCTATCAAGAGCTAATTTCATCCCATATACATAGTCCCTCACTTTTCAGGTACTTAAATTAAATATATTCAGGAAGTGGAAGAGTTGCAAGTTTTTTGGCAGGAACAGGAGAAAAGTAGACTCCAGACACATGTAAGGTGACACATGTCTCTGGACAGCCGCGACCTTTCACATATAATGCCTCGAAGACGTGCATGTTAGTGACTGGATCTTCCCAGGAGCCGGAATGATAATGATAGTTCACACCTTTATAAACTCTTATTCTTCTTCACACCTTTATAAACTCTCTGTAGCGTTTATTCTGCAATATTTTTCTCAATATTCTTCTTTGTTTGTGCTCACATGTCCAGTGCCACCAGTCAAGATTCCTGTATCGAAGCCGGACAACGCTGCCGCTTCCACCAACCCTTTATCGAAGCCGGTTTCAGTCCCTTCAATAGAGTTTGGATTTCTATATGAAGAGTTGATTGCCAATGATTCCTCCCGTATAAGAGTGGTAAAATTAGCCCAAACTCAAATGACCCGCCCAATCCACCCAATATTTTATGGGTTTGGACAAGAGTGATTTTGATGATTGCTTGGTTTGGGCTAGCCCAAGTTGACTCATCATAAATCAACAACTCAAATGAACCCATGATGATGCCCAAACTTGACCCACGAAAATGCTCAATCTTAACGATTAGAGCTCCACTCTAGATTAAGATTTTTGTTTATAAATAATTATTTTAAAAAATGCTTTATTAATTAGGAACAATAAAAATACACCAACGCACCCCAACCAACCAACACACTATCCATCCACCCTACCCCGCCCCTACACCAACCCCCACCCTAACACCGAACCACCCTCACATCTCTACCCCTTACCTTGCCTACTCCACCCCTACCCACGTCTACCTCACCTACCCCATCTACCCCCACCTCCCGCTCTACCCCCACCCCAACTTGCCCTACCTCATTCTCAAATTTCTATTTCACATTTTTTTACTGTTATAAACAATTTACAAAAAATATGAAAATATTTTCTTATCCCCCACCCCCTCCCGCCCTACCCACATCTACCCCTCTCCATCCCCACCTCATTCCTCAAATTTCTATTTCATATTTTTGTTACTTTTATAAAAGGATTATTAAAAATATCAAAACAATTCTTACCTACCCCTACCCCTACCCCCCCCCCCTCCACTCCCACCCTATGCCCTACCTCCATCCTCAAATTTCTATTCCATATTCTTTTTACTTTTATAAAAAAAATATTATAAAAATATGAATTTTTTTCTTACCTCCTCCCCTTACCCCCCCCCCCCACCCCATGCCAAAGCCCCATCCTCAATTTTCTATTTCATATTTTTATATTAAAAATATGAATTTTTTTCTCTCCCCCCCCCCCCCTCCCACTACCCGCGCCCTCCCATCCCACCCCCAAATTTTCTATTTTATATATTTATTTTATTTTTATAAACTTTTTATATAAAATGAGAAAAATTTACTTACCCCATACCCCCCACCCTCCTCCCGAAGTTTTTACTATATATATTTATTTTACTTTTACAAAATTTTTTATAAAAAATGAGAAACTTTTCTTACCCCTCCCCTCCCTGTCATCTCACCCATTATTTTATATATTTATTTTACTTTTATGAAAAATGAAAAATTGTTAAAAATATTATTCTTATTTTAAAAATAAAGATATGAAAAATCAAACATCATACAAAATAAAATAATATCATAGAAGATAAGTTTGAAATTTGTAAAAGTAATGGGTCAAGTTGGGCAAGTTGGTTATGACCCATCATTTAGCCCATCTTGACCCGCCCATCTTAGCCCATATGAACTTTGGGCGGGTTGAGCATTGACTCATCTATTGATTTAGTCCATCTTGACCCGCCCAACTTCAGCCCAAATGACCCGTCTGCCACCCCTACTCCTATATAATCTCTAATGGCTTCTCGGGTATTCCCCTGTTTATGAGAGGGCTGTATGAACCATTTGTCTTATGATCTGGTCAGGTTGTATTGTTGAGTTAAGTTGTACCATCTCTTCGCTGCTTTCTTATTGAATTGCACAGGCTAATTGAAATTGATTTGTTTAATGCTCTTCGCTCTGATAGAAGCACTCCTCGTACTCAACCTCTCTCTTTCTTTCCTGCACTTTATGTACATATTTGGATTCGAGCACCAACACTTCAAGGATTGCGCGTTGTAGATCGTTTGAATTTCAGTGGTGAGCTATCAGCTAATTCCTGGTAGCTTAGTATTCTATTTCGTATATTCTCAATAGGACAAATTATGTATATTTCTTAGATGTTTATGATTAGTATTATCAATTTATGTGGTGATATTTGAATTATTTTCATATTATTTTAAATTTTGGACTTTATTATTTATATGATTTCTTTATCTAAACCTTGGTAGGATTGCATAGGGTGTTCATAACATGCATCGGAAGATAAAAAAAAATCTGGACAGATCTATTTGCGTTTAAAATTTAATTATATCTAAAAGAATAGGTTTCAAAATAAACTTGGTGACGAGAGTCGTATTTCCAAATTTCTTCGATAATACGAAGACTCTATGCGTATCCACACCTAGATCGATCGTTGCTGTCAACTCTTTATCAACGGAACTCGCGAACAAATTGGATTAAAATTATTGTGCTTAAATTTTTTGTTACACCTCGTGTTTTTGTGCTTCGTCCCTATCGTAACGTGGACAATATAAGCTCAAAGGTGGTAAGACCCCTCCATGAGATTTATGAGGGTTTACGGATGTAATACGTAAGTTTCAGGAAGGTTTAAGACTCATCGGATCAATGAAAATAGGTTTTGACGAAAGTTCTTCAATACGTTGCCTTTCGGAGCTTTTTGCGGATCGCGACGCACATCTTGCGACTCACAAGAAGTGTGCCTGTGACCCACAGAGCTACCACATGAATGGACAGAGAATTTTTTTTTGTCTCAGGGCACATCTTGTGGCAGTCGTACGAGACGCAGGACAGCCCTGTGAGTCACAGGAAGTGCCAAGGGACATGCAGGTGGCTCATCTTTCATCTCCTATAAATAGACCCCTTCATGAAATTTAACCCATTTTCTTTCATTTCTCTAACCCTAAATACCCTAAATACTCTCTAATAAGTCTCCCATGGTTCAAGACAAAAATCAAAGGAAAATCAAAGACAAATCACATAAATCCGACGTAGGGAATCTCGTGTTCATCACTAGATCATTTTCTTCCTCGTTCTAATGATTTTGGAGAAAGATTGGTGGTGAAGTAAGCTCTGTTTTGGATTGTTTTCTTGCAACCTAAAATAAGTCTTATCTTCTACATCATCTATCTAAGGTTCTGCAAGTGTTTAGGATGGAGTTGTTCGAAGTTTCTTAAAGAACAAGTAGTTGTAAGGTCTTGAAGTATGTCCTATTGTTGTGGGCTATTTTATGTGATTTGAGGGTGTTATATGGAGTTGTAGAGTTATGGATGAGATTGTGGTGATTAGGAGTGGTGTGAAGATTGTTGTGGTGTAATGGATAGAGTTTAAGCTATAAATGATCTCATGAACTTATGCGCGCAAGTTGCTCGATGAAATGTCTAAATGAAATTTCTTATAAGTTATGAATCCAAAATTGATACAAATCCTTCGTATAATGTAGATGATCATTTGTAGAACGTGTGAAGGCTCGCGGAACATATGTATTCTTCATTGACAAGGTATGCAGGGCTAATTTTCCTTCATTGGCATGATTTAATACAAACACTTTCTCGAAACGATTCTCTATAAAGAAGTCCAAGATTACTACGCCTGTTCTTGTTAAAGTTACACTTGTCTATTGAGTATTCCTTGTTAATCGTATTTTCTGCATTCGTCATGTCTCTTGATGATTAGTTTAAGGTTGAAGAATGTAGCGATAATAACGATAGTCGGAGGATAACGACAATAGGTCACTCCGACTCTGATTGTGATGTCCCATTGAGATTGGTCTTGCATTGCACTTATATATATGTATCTATTTTTTTACCGCGTCGCGCTATAGTCGGCCGGGAAGGCACTTATATATGCATACCACTGATCAGTTGGGAAGATATTACCGCGTCCTATATGGCCGGACATTTATTATGAGCTTACCCCATATTGGCTCGATTTTACTTACATGCATATATTCATGGTTGTATCCATTGTATGCCCTCAACGACCCTTGTTTTGAGTTTCAGGTTGACTTCTGTACTCTTCTCTCTTGTATTTCATCTCTTGTTTACATATGTTACCTGACTTACATATTCAGTACATCTTCTGTACTGACGTCCTTTCTGGGGCACTGTGTTCATGTCCGCAGGTACAAATAGACAGGATGACATACTCTCCTAATAGGGTGCCTGTTTCAGCTATTGGTTGTTGCACTCTACTTTTTCGGAGTCGCCGCACAGAGTCGATAGGTACTGTTGTGTATATATTTCTAGCATTTTGGGTACAGCGGGGCCCTGTCCCAACCAGTTGATGTATGCACCACTCTTAAAGGCTTGCAGATCGGTGTTTAGTGTGTATTCGTTTTGCTTGGCCTCGCCGGCCTTCTTGTTAGTTGACGATACTCTTGTTATGGCTTTGTCGGCCTCAGCTATGTATATATACTGTTGTTGGGTCTCTTCTGCTTGCAGGTTATTGTATATTCTTGTCATATTATAGTTATGTGGAAGTCTTGTTGGTCCAGGTTTCATGATTGAGATTTTAGGTACCATAGTTGGTTTGCTCGGACCCTCAGGTGCCGGGTGTCGGCCCAAGGTTGGGGTATGACATTTTTTCTCTTGATTTGGTGTAATACTCACACACTTTTAAAAATGTATTTTTCTCGTAATAAAACTTCTTCCATAAACCCTTTATATAACATCAACTATAAACCTTTTTTCTATTTGGTTAAGGTGATATTTTACGTAGGATAAAAGTTTAATTCCATAAATAAACTATACAGAAATTTTCCACGAAAAATAGCAAATCTCATTCTAATTGGGTTTGCATGAATTTCGTGTACATGGGCTTTCCATACATATACTTCCATTGAAATCATGTATCTCATTCCCAATGGGATTGCATGTGTCATAACCATCAGCAAGTCCTTATGGACTTATTTAATTCAATTCCAGGAATTGCATGAACGAATCTTTATGGACTTTCAATAAAATTAAAGTTCAATTCCAATTCTTAAGAATTGGATTCTTATAAGTCATATGTTAACCTCCAACGTGAACATCCAATTACAAATAGGATTTTCATATATATATATATATATATATTTCAATCAAGAGATGTAATTTAATTTTCTATTCTAATTAGAAAACTTCAATTTATTTGTAATATTAATTATATTCTCCGTGCTAGCAAAAAATATAATAATATTTCATTTGGACTAATAAGTTTATTTGTTTGACTAATTAAATTCTCTAATTTAATTATCAAATAATAAAACAATTAATCTATTAACAAAGATCGGGACACTCGTTAGTGTGCGATCCCATAGGTTCAATACTAAGCTGGTAGTAAATTGATGATATCAATATACTAATTAAGGGTGACGTCTAGCAACACTCCTTAACGACCGAATAATAAGAAATATACAATTTACTATCAAGAACCTATAGAAGAATGCTGTAAAATTTTCTTCTGTCCTTGTAGCTCTGAATTACCTTAGGATATGGTCTAACTATCAAATTCCAATATGTGATCAACTATGTGTGCATGTCAAATTATAATCGACTATATTGAATGACTTAAGAAACTTCTTTTCTTCTTCCATTCAATTGTCCTGACCAAGGTCTTAATTAGTCGCTTATAATTTATGGCAACATAGAACTTAAACTCATAACCAAGAGTTTATAGATTCCATCTTAATCAATCATTAATTCTACAAGCATTTAATCATACTCAATATCCTTCAACCATCTCTGTAAGGACATAAGTGTCTGATATCAAAGTACAATAAATAACATGTTAATTACTATGATGATCTCAGGTCAAAGGAAACTCTTACATCACATTCCTCAAGATAATATCTCATTGATAGCTTATGGTAATTCTAACCATTAAAAATTATCCAATGAGTCGGTTCAGTAATCATATCTCTATATGCATCATCTATGTATGTGATTTAGTTAATGAGATCAACTAATCTTTATCCAATAAAGACCACCACATACATATTGATCTAATTGGATCACTAATATCCTAATTAGTAATCGTACGATCAAGAACAATTTTAGATTAAGTTATAAGAGACATGACTCTCTCATTATCATAATCTCCATCATGATGTCAAGTCTCAAAACTTTAATCAAGAATCTTATCATATTTAATCAAACAGTTGATAATAACTATGCATGATAAAAGAATATCAGATGCCATATATTTAAATAAAATAACATTCACAAAATATGTTTGAATCATCATATGTGAAATTGGATCTAGGGCATATAAACTACTCCCTCCGTCTCAATTTATGTGATATCATTTGATTTGACACGAAATTTAAGATAAAAAGGAAGACTTTTGAAATGTGTGATCCAAAATCAGTTTTATATAAATGTGTGGATGTAAACCATCTAATAAAGTTAAATTATTTCTAAATAAAGAAAAGTGACATTTTTTTTGGAACCGACAAAAAAAAACTATTACACATAAATTGAGGGAGGGGAGTATATTCCTAACAAACCTTTCTTTCAATTGTTGGAGATGTGTTTAAATGAATGATTAGAGGATTTTGGTTCGACCGGGTGCCATCGATTTCGGTAATTGAATCGTGACATAATTAAGAGTGTAAATCTTCTTTTCACTATCATCATACGTAACTTTTAAAACCTTTTTCTTATGTTCCTCCTTTTTATTTACCCTTTTTTTTCTTTGTTCTTGGCCCCCATAATTACATTGGCTTCCTCAGATTCCCACTTTGCTTTAAATATGTAGCATAAAATATGCACTTGACATAGAAAACAAAAAGAAGAAGAAATATACATAAAACATGTGAAAGTGGGCCATAATTGTTATCATTTTTTTATTGTTCTTCTTGTACCTTCCGTCTATCCCACCTATGAAAACTAAGTAATCCATTATCTTATAAATATTCCTCCATTTTGCTCCAAAACTCTTACCTCCTCTTCTTCTTCTTTATTTGGTTCTGCTATATGTTCTCCTTTTTTTGGTGATTTAATTTGAAGAAGAAATTAAATCTATGGAAGGTTTTGAAGTTCATAATAATAAAAAAGAGTAGAAGTTGTTGCATGGAAATGAATAAAGAAAGGGCAATAAAAGCAGGAGAAGGATGAGTTAGAAGAATATTATGCAACTCTTAGGCAAGTCTGACACTTGGCTTCCATTTTCAATTTGACACTGTCTCTTTTTCTTTTTCTTTTTTTCAATTTCCTTATTAAGTTCCTATTTCTTCACAATTTAATTATAAGCTTGGTCTCTCGGTTGCCACATAAGATCAAAGGGAAAACAAGACAAGAAAGAAGAAATATTAGAGGGTTCTAGGAAATGGTCTCTTGTGTTATTATAAATTTTAACAAAGCAGCCAAAGACTAAGAAATCTTTGGAAGGTTTTGTCTTTTTTTTTCTTTTTCCTTTTTCCTTGTATTGTGTTTTTGAAGAGAAAGATCAACTTTGTAAACTCAAAATTCCGATGTTCACTTTAATTTTATAAAACTTTCAAGATCATATAATTGGGGTCTCCTTCCCCTTTCCATCAATTAGTGCCATATGAATACGTTTAGTTGTTTTTATCAATAACATATCCAATGTAATCCTACATAGTAGGGTCTTCAGATGTACGCGGACCTTACCTTTACCTTTAAGAACATTTAATTGTTTTTATCGTTTCTTAATATATAGATTCTCACATTTCATTGTTACCAAGTCTATTTCAAAGATGGCACGAGGTTGAAAGAAATAAAATAACAAGATGATTTTGTGATAAGTAAGAGTTAATAATAATAATGATAAAAAAAGGAAAGTTCGATGTATAATGTATCTCGCGTTAACAGAGTTTGAAGAAGGGTCGCACTCCGAGGGGTGTTTTTTTTTTTGTTGTCTCGAAGAGACAAAAGCACTCATATGAATGGTGTTAATTCCCATGTTCTTTCTAGTCTCGTTTGATTTCGAGAGCCTCCCTCTCCCCGTCCAACACAGAGACGGCTTAAACTAAAAAGAATAGTTTGAATATGTTGATTGTTGTGCTTAATGAGGCTGATGCATATTAGTTGTAATAATTAGGAAGTACATGATCCTGCTTTACATCAATAAGTGAGTGTTAAGTGTGGTCCCTTACCAAGTGAAGCAATAATTTCACTTAGGGTCTAAATCTTGTAAATTTTTCTGATGACAATTATTTAGCGGCTGCTAAGGATCGAATATTCAAGTCTTATTTCACCTACCTTAAACTATACTACTATTTGCTTCAACCATATACGCAAATTTTGTTTAATTTATTTGTTTAGTAAATATTTATTATTGAGAACATAGAAGGAGCATGTACTTAATGAGAATCTCATACTGCACTCATAACTAGATACTAATAATTACTCTCTGCTATTCAAATTATCTATCATACTTTCTAAAAATAATTATGTAAAATTATTTGTCATTTTAGAAATTCAAGATAAAATTTATTTTTTTCTCAATCATGGGAATATGATACATAAAATAAAGTAAATATTAAATTAAGAGAAATTATATCTTAAGATATAAATAAGGATAAACTAATCAAAATTCCTCATAATTAACATATTTTTAAGAAGCGTGTAAGAGAGAAATACGACATATAATTTGAGACGGAGGAAGTAATAAACATTTTGATCTTTAAATAAAGTTGAAAGTTCACAAAAGATCAAACGTGCCACTATAATGTGACTTTGTTTTGACCAGGTCAATATTTCATACAATACACAATCTTTAAATATGAAAAATCATATTCCTACTCTAATATTAATATCCTAATTATACTTGTACAAGAATTTTACAAAACCTAAATATATACAATTTAGGTGCATACACGGTCGGTTTCTATCACACCCCCGCAGTCATAGTGGGCGGTAAGTTGAGACTGACCCTAAAATCTTCAAACAGAATCAAGGGAAGACCCTTAGTAAAAATGCCAGCAATTTGGTACCGTGAAGGGACATGCAAGACACGTACATGTCCACGAGCTACCTTTTCGCGAACAAAATAATATCCATCTCGATATGATTAGTGCGTTGATGTTGGACCGGATTTTCAGAGAGATAGACAACACTAACATTATCACAGTAGACCAAGGTAGCTTTCTGAATAGGAAAGTGAACTCTAATAACAGACTACACAGCCAACATGACTCAGACACCACATTGGCTACTTCTCGATACTCGGCCTCCGCACTGGATCGCGATAAAGTAGCCTGACGTTTTGCCGACCAAGAGACCAAGTTATCACCAAGAACATACAATAACCAGAAGTTGAACGTCCGGAATCTGGACATCCACCCCAATCAACATTTGTATACGACAAGAGAGTAGAGACGGAGGATGGATATAAATGCAACCCATAATCAAGCGTGCCTTGTATCGTATAATGCGTTTGAGCGTATGCATGTGCTCAATCCATGGATTATGCATAAATAAACACACTTGATGAACTGAATAAGTAATATCTGGTATCGTGAATGTAGGATACTGAAGAGCCCCTGCAATACTACGATAGTGGGTGAGATCCTAATATGATGTGCTAGACGTAGCACTCAACTTCGGTTTGGTATCAACCGGAGTAGAATAAGACTTACAGGATGACATGCCAGCTCTCTCAATAATTTCAGCTGCATACTTCCTCTATGATAAATATAAACCACATTGTATGACGAGTGACAGTTATTCCCAAAAAATAACTCAAGGGCCCCAAGTCTTTCATAGTAAACTATGAACTAAGAAGTGTCATGATAGACTTGCACAAATTATCAGAGAAGACAGTCAAAATAATATCATCCACATATAACAGAATGTATGCTAGAGAAGTACCACTGCGATAGATGAACAGAGAATGATCAAACATGTGTGAGAAAACTCAATAGTAGACACATAATCTGCAAACCTCTTATACCAAGCCAGTGGAGCCTGCTTAAGCCCATATAAGGACTTTTTCAGCAAACAAACATGATGAGGATAATTGGAGTCCCTAAATCCCAAGGGCTGATGCATGTAGACTGTCTCCTTAAGATCACCGTGTAAGAAATCATTTTTCACATCCAGCTGATGAATGGGCCGTGCTTTCGAGAGAGCCAGACTGAGAACTGTGTGAATGGTAGTCGGTTTCACCACTGGACTAAATGTCTCACCATAATCCACACCAACCTGTTGAGTTTACCATCACTTACAAGACGGGCCTTATGTCGCTCAAAAGAACAATCAGAATTTTTCTTATGAGTAAAAATCCACATAGAATGAATAATATTAACACCAGGTGGATGGAGAACCAACTCCCACATCTTATTTTCAATAAGAGCATTATATTCATCATCCATGGTCATTTTCCAATTCGGGTCATGAAGGGAAGACACTGGGTTACATGGTAGGGGTGATTTAGTGACATTATAATTTAAATTAAAATGTCGTTTATGTTTAAAAATACTCCTTTTGCTACGAGTAACGAACCCTTGACTCGGAATAGAAACGGACTGAACCATGAATGTCGGGGGACTGCCGCGAGAAATGGGACAGTAGGCAGTGGGCCTGCTGGCCGTAAAACTGGGTCAGGTTGGGTATTTACAGGACCCGCAAGCAGTGGGCCTGCTAGCCTGGAAAATTCGACGGATCCGGGGCGGTTGAAATATTAGGCTAGCAAGCAGTGGGCCTGCTGGCCGAGAAACCGAGGCAGAATCTGGACCTGGGTCACGGGACGGATCTGTAGTGGTATTATTTGGGCCAGCAGGCAGTGGACCTGATGGCAGATGTGATTCACGGGTAGGGTGAGCCCATTGTTGGAGAATATAAAGGGAGAGAGCATCATCCAAAAAATTATAATTACTCGACACGGAATTACACACTTTAGCAAACGGAAATTGGATTTCATAAAAAATAACATGGCAACTAATGATGATTTTATTAGAAGATAAATCAAAACATTTATAACCACGATGATTAGATAGAAAACCCAAAAATACACAAGCGGTAGACCGAGCTTGAATTTTATTAGTTGTAGTGGACGGAAAAAGTGGATAGCACAAGCACCCAAACACCCTAAGATGAGAATATGAGGGATCTTTATTGTAATAAGCTAAATCTTTGTTAGGGAGAATGTTAAGGAGGTAAGTAGTCATTCGTAACGCATGATGCCAAAAAAAAAGGGGTACGGAAGCATGGGTCAATAATATTCGGACAATATTATTAATGGAATGAATTTTTCTTTCGGCCTTCCCAATTTGTGAGGATGTATAAGGACAAGAAAACCGAAAAGATATACCATTAGTGTCACAAACTCTCGAAACGACCCATTATCATATTCCCTCCCATTATCACAATTAATATTTTTAATTCTCCGTTCAAATTGGGTATGGATGAAAGATCTAAATTTTAAGAAAGTTGAAAAAACTTGAGACTTTTTCGACAAAGGAAAGATCCATAAAAAATTAGAATAATCATCCAAGAATAACACATAATAACGATGGCCCAAAGAACTTAAAACGGGAGATGTCCACAAATCACTATGAATAATATCAAAAGGCATTGACATACGAGAAGAAGAGGCTACAAAAGGTAAGCTAACATGTTACGGATAAATTTGAGTACTACGCGTACTTTTACAATCAATAAAATTTCTATTTTAAAGAGAAGAAATAATAGATGACCCAAACATGCATGCCACAAAGAAGGAGTAAAGGCAGCAAACGTTGACAGAGTGGCTTGACTCGTGGAAATAGTGGTGGTGGTGAATGGATACAGCTCCCCCCGACTATTACATCTCATTAGAGGTATCCCCGTCGTGAAATCCTTCACAGAAAAACTAAAGGGGTCAAAGCTAACAAAAACCCAATTATCAGTGGTGAATTTTCGGACCGACGTCAAATTTTTAATTAAGTGGGAGGCATGAAGGACATTTTTTAGGACTAGAGGTGGATGTGGGTGGGACAAATTTTTGTGACCATAACCACAAATTGGAATTGAATTGCCATTGCCAACCATTATGTCACGATTATTGCTCAAATTGAAATAAGACGAGAGGTTACCTTGTGCGGACGTCATATGAGAAGTGGCGCCGGTGTCCATATACCAATTTGCGTCCGGAGAATTTAACCCAAGTGTGTGCATCGCGACCTCAATATCCGTAGGTGTTGGACCGGAAATTAGGCCAGCAGCAACGAAGGCTTGCTGAGTCCGAGGCCCAAACAGGTCTTTGAGTGAATATTTGAGGGCGCCGGAAGAATATAGGGGTTTAATCACCCTCAATGTTCTTGAAATGTATGTTAAAAAGATACCTATCGGTCGTAGTAAAGTCTTGGTCAGGACTCGTCAGGAAGTCCCAGAAATGTCAAATGCGCCTCATCCCTCAAGTCCAGCCTACTCATGGTAACTTATACATACATGAATTCTTATGAAGACATTTTGAGTGGTCAAATGCCGCTGAAAACTCTAAGACAACAATTTAATCAAAATTACGGGATTGGAAATATTTATTTTTTCATTATTATTTTGTGTAGTAACACTTGTTTATTATACGTATGGTAATAGTAATATATTTTGTATCCTTTTAGGGGTTATACATCTTATATGAGTAATATTGGGAAATCCTCTCAGTTCAGTGTAGTTGATTATTATCGGTAGGTATATTTTTTAATAATTAAATAATATAAGTGTTTTGATGTTTAGTATTTACAATACTTGAACTGCCTCTGTAGTGAAAATTATTCACAAAAATCGCCAGTGGTATCAAACGTTGATTTCAGTGCAGTTGATCTTTCTTCAAACCCAGACAATATTGATCATTATCGGTAGGTTCATCACCTTGATATTAAATAATTCATATATATTTTGATGTTGGTATTTAAAATATGTTACCTATTTTTCGTGTAGGAAGAGGCATTTACTAGATGGTGATGACTTTTCAAATCATATAGAAACATCATCGAGTAACTTCACGGTATCTCTAGTGATATGTGAAGTCGCGGTATCTCTATCAACAAGAGGCTTTTTAAACTTTGCCGCCACCGTTTTATCCACGGGAATGTCATCTTTCCATCGAAAATATTTGCAACCATTCATATCCTATAAACATTACAAGAATATCAGTTTTTGAAAGTAAAATATGTAGATAATGTGAAAAAACTCTATACCCTAAAAACTTGTAAAACACTTACATCAGACACTTTACAACGCCAAAAATGACAACCTGAATTATCTTCAGTCCTTGATGTTCTGAGCTTACAATAATAACCGCAACCACAAACATAGGGTTCTATAGCAAAGTTTGACGTTTCAAAGCTTTTAGACATGATTTTCGGGGGCTAAAGTATGGTAAAAGAGTGAAAATGGAGAAGATGAAGAGTGACTTGAAAATGGCTAAGTTTGTTAGGGTTTAAAATAACCCCAAAGAAGTTAACTGCGTCGTTACAGTTAACTCCTTTTACGCAGAAATTTTCTGCACAAAAGATAGTTTTGTCATTTTTTATGAGTTAATTTGGTTCAATAGCTCACTTTGTGGGTCATTTAAGTTCCGGACTCTTACTTTTATCACTTAACTGGGTTAAGTGATATCTATGCTCATTTTAGTTCAATTCTTAAGAAAATTTGCAAGTAAGTATGTCACATAATTTTCTATCTGTTAGCAAGGTGTATTGGATCAACTTTTCTTCGTAGGCTAGTATTTCATTAACGAACAACCAAAAAAATTGAAACATTTCGAGCTTATTATTCCCTTTCTGAAGAAAGATGAAACCAAATTTAATCTTTTTGAACATTTATTTGCCAAAAGAAAGAAAGAGAATCTGTTCATGGGTCAGGATTACTATTGTAGTAAATGCCGTGATAGAAAATAGAGGCTGCTTTGTTGTTTTTCTAACATTTTAGGTAAACCAACAACTCTCATGACCAGTATTTCTTTTTGGGTTTTCCATTAGGCTTACAATATCAGTATTGGAGCCCGACTAAATTCGAATTCGTGTTGGAAAGTCTCATATTGGGATAAAACACTCTCTAACAAAGGTGACTCCGTACCCAGGAAAACTCAAAACCGGGACTTCTGATTAAGAATGAAGGAGTACTTATCACTTCACTGCAATCCTTGTTGATTTATGACCAGTAATTTAATATAAGGATGAAGATGATTTGATAATTCCCCTTATTGTCTCATTACGAAAATGTTTAGTTCAAATTTAAATAATTAATTAAGTTTTGGTTATAGTCGTCATTAGTGGAAGGAACAAATAACCAAAAAGACTTGATTAAATAATAAAAACTAAAAGAATCTTAAGGGAAATCAATTTATAATTTCCTATTGGTTAATGACTCATCAAGAACGATCAATTAACAAGTTAATTAATCATTAAAGTGGTGTATTAGTTCATATGGCAGTTCACGACCTTGATTATGAAAGATCTGAAAGTTTTTTACTTAATTTCGAAAATTATTTATATAAAGTTTGCTTAGTCGTCCCCACGTCCTTTATATTAAATCCTCTTTATTTTCGTATTTTTTATATGATATCTTTTAACTAACATGTCTCTTATAACATTCATTGAGTTGCCTATGGAATTTACTTATAAAGTTTTCAGTCTGATCTTACTCTTAGCATATACTATTGTTATAACTTGCTTTCTGTAATTTCTGCTGGCAAAATAGATTAGTGGTCTCAAATGAGTAGGTTGGACATGCTGCTACGTGAGAGCAGGAGTGCTCTCAAATAAGCGGATTTGGCTAAATTTGAGCAGGCCAAATTTTTATTAATTTATTTGTTTAATTATGGAACAAAATTAATAAAAGTTTTTATTATAATTAATATATGACATATAAAAAAAATTGTTCTTCAAATATTTTGATAAGGTCTCTCACGAACCAATTTGGTCTAAATGTTAAGCTGAAAGTTATCCCAACTTTTAAATGACAAAATGAATTGAATTTATGATGGCAGATCTATACCCAATTTGGTAGTCTACAACGAAAAAAAATGGGAGTCATCAGGATGAAACTATTGACATTGAATGATTCAAGAAGTTTAAAAGATATTTTTTAGCCTTATTAAAATAATTTCATTTTATAGCCTTTTTTTAATTAATTCCAGCATATGTGTAAAAATTGTATCACTATTTTATAGAAAATATTTCACTACTTTATATGTGTAAAAAATGTACCATACGTATATAAATTATATCATTGTTCTATAAAATATGTATCCGTACTGTATGTGTATAGAAAATATATCATTGTTGTATAATCAACATATACTAACTAAATATACACATATTATATAATTTATACACATATTATACATGTTTTGACTTCATTTCAGCTTCAATAGTTTTTCTTTTACTAGAAGATCGAAACTGAAAATCCAAATATCTCCATCGTTCTATAGCAAAACAAGAGGAGAAAAAAAAGAGGTAGTCATACAAGTGGAGAAGCTGACAACATGACCAACAAAGAGACAGACGGAGTTCACAAAACCAAGTTAATATCTATAACAAAGTTAAAAGCATTGAAGCCTCGTTTATTTGTACTTAATAGAGGTCTTAATTTGAATGGTTTAGACCTGAGACTATTAAATGTATTTGTTAACATTAAGATCTAAGTACTTATTTAATTTGAATATGTTTTAATGATTAAGATCTTGAACAAAATTTTAATATCATTAACATGTATATATGTATGAATAATTTATATCACCACTCTATCCATAACCACCACCTCTACCCTCCCAACCCCACTCCATCACCACCACCTACCCACCCACCCCAACCCCACCCCACCACCACCACTCACCTCACCTACTTTTCACCCACCTAACCCCCTTCCACCCCACCACCCACAACTCACCCCACCTACTTTTCACCCACCTCACCCCACCATCACTAACCATCTTTGCCATCACAACCACCAACCACCTCTGTCATCACAACTACCACTGGCAACCATCATCACTGACGCTCAATATTGTCAGTCAATGCCACACCTACCATCTCCATCATTATAATAATATCATAAGCATCACTGTCGTACTACTACCACTTCGACCCATCCTTACTACCATCATACCGAGCATCACCGCCGATTACTCGCCAACGTCATCATCAATCACCACACATTCTTCAGTCACCACCAGCAACACCGCTAAATATCAACCAACTCCACCATCACTACCAACTGCCGTCATCAAGCCACTCATTCAAAACAGCAACCACTTCCATAATCACAACTATCACTACTACCATTACTAGCCACTAGCACCAACCTCACTATCACCACCACCACAATGCATCTTCACCATCACTAGCGAACATAAATATTGTATTTTTTATCAAATAATATTTAAAATTATATTTATTTTTTAATATTTGATTACTTTATAATGTGAATCATATATTTATTATGTTTAAATAAATACATGATGCATATTCAGATGTTTAAAAATAAACAGTCTTAATCATTCAGTGTTCAGATTTAGAGACATCCTCTTTACCTTCCAAGATAGAGGTAAGGTCTGCGTACATTCTGCCCTCTTCAGATCTCACTCTTCGAAATTACACAGGATACGTTGTTGTTGTTGTTCAGATCTAGAGACAACATCTTAATCATTCAGAAGTACATTCAAATTCAGACGTTTTAATGTAAATGAAAACAAATGAGGCCTAAGTGAGTATGATATGCTACTACATCGCCAAATTGAGAGGACCGCCCCGTGCGCTCTGTTTCTATTTTCGCCACACACCACAAATCATAAATAGAGGCAAAACAAGGAAACCATATAAATCAGTGGACCACTGAAACCGAGAACATTACACCTTAGGGTTTAATTAAACTACACTAAAGTTGAAAACTTGAGAAGGCTCATATTGTCGTTGACTTATCTAGTTCATATCATCTGCGGCGGTTAGGGAAAAGTGAAAAAGAAAGTGTAGAGGAAAATTTTAGGTTTTTGCTAAAGCTTGTTTTTATTTTAGGTCTAAGA
The DNA here is from genome assembly GCA_034509755.1 of Anisodus tanguticus. Classification (NCBI taxonomy): domain Eukaryota; kingdom Viridiplantae; phylum Streptophyta; class Magnoliopsida; order Solanales; family Solanaceae; genus Anisodus; species Anisodus tanguticus. Next base: position 26,942,148 of record CM067545.1, read on the forward strand.
ACTATTTCGAGTCATTTGCTTAAAATGAGGTTTCTTGGACCTTTCTTTTTGCTAGTGGCTACACCATATCCTTTTTCCAAAAAATATACCAATATCAGCCCTACTCATAAAATACGATCAATATTACCAAAATTGTTTGATATTTGATATTAGGGAAATCTCTAGCATAATCCATTACTAAGTTATTTCGTATTTGTAAGAAACCTTCTAATATTAAGTCCTACAACAGGGTCCCACCCCCATGTTAAGAAACTTCAGTGAAACTCATGAAATTTACGATATCAAGAAAATCCCTAATTTTCAGTGTATGAGGGCTGAAGGTAAAGAAAATATTATGACATGAACAATGATTATAATTCAGATTACTTTTACCCGACAATTTATTTTACCATGTATGAATTAATAGAATAGTGGACCAAAAACAAACCCAATATCATACCTTTCTGGCCCAACATCTACTAAAGTCAGAAATATGAGAGTTACACGGTAACGAACCTCCAGGTCGTTTTGAGCATTTAGAGTATTTTTCGAACATACCCTTTTCGTAGCTTTATTGTATTCGTGACTTGTGAGGATGAGTGACGCATTTTCTGAGACAATCGGGTGTGTATCGGAGAAAAACTTATGAAATTGGAAGTTTCTAAGTTAAGGAAATAAGAAAGTTTTACCAAATCCAACACTGGGGGTAATGAGTTCTAATGAGAGTTTCATCGATTCCATTAGGTTCGAAATGTAATTTATGACTTAGTCGAGCCGTTGGTTTGGGTCCTGATGGGTTCGCGTGTGATTAGAGTAATTGGTGGAGAACTTAGTTAAGTTAAGGATTTGGAGTTGACCACGGTCAACATCAGGTGAAGATGACATCTTTTGGGTATTTTGAGTGCGCAAGCAGGTTCGAAGCGTGTTTTAGATGGAAATGCATCTTGGTTTGTGTCCGAGATGTTCTAAATGAGTTTCGGTGGTTGATTTTGAACAACACCTGATTTTTCTGGTGTTGGTTTCCTCTTACGCGTTTGCGAGAGCCAGGTCACGATCGTGAGAGGTGACATCATCACCATAGCAGATCCATTGTCGCATTTGCGAATAGCAAAGGGGAACCAAGCATGATCCTTCATCGTAATCGCGGGGACAAGCCTCGCATTGACGATAGGTTGGGTAGGGGTAGGTCGTGTTCGTGAGGGATCCTTCGTAATCTCAAAGAAGAACCATTGGGCAGATCAGATTTTTATTTCATTTCGAACTTAGACCTCACAAATTCATAATTTGAGTTCTAGGGCTGGGTTTTAGGTGATTCAAAGGAAAATATTACGTCTTGACTCGGGGTTAAGTTTCTAACTTTAATCTAAGTATTCCCAGTGATTTTAGATGTTATTTAGCATTTCTATCAATGATTTGATCTTATAAATTAGAGTTTTCCATAAAAATGAGTTTTCAAGTAAAACGTTAAATTGGATATCGATTTGTGATCAGATTTTGATGATTTTCGAGATTCTTAACCTTTAGACTATGAGTAAACCAATTTTTAATAAAATTCCAGATTTGCCCTTGAGGACTTGGGAATGGTTTGGGTGACGTTTTGGACCCGAAACATAACTATAGCAATATGGGTGTTTATGAACTCATCTTAATACGAATAATGTATATTTGATAGATTGGGGAAAGTGGCCAAAATTTACAAAAAAAAAAGTAAAATCTTGAGGTTCGTGGCGTGTTTGCTTGACATTTAAGGTATGTTAAGACTTTCTAGACTTCGTTGAGGGACATTTTGCTAATTAAAAATTAAAAATGGAATAGATAATGGGTAAGGGAGTAAGATAGGAGTCTCCTACACGTGGTGTGATAGGCATTGGTACAAGTAGCAGTGTTATGTATGGGAAAGTTTATTATCATGTAGTGACGTATTGTGATCCAAGAATATCAAAGCATATGGGCATTAGTTGATGATTCACTGACTTGATTGCTTATTTTGTGCATATATAACTCCATAGACCCGTATACTTGTGTTGATTGAGTGAAATACATATTCATGTATGACTCATATTCATAATGCATTTGATATTTCTGTAGTTGTGATTAATGCATTTGATATTTCTGTAGTTGTGATAATCCATACACACTTATTTGATGATTCATGAAATATGACTCTATCTGAGTTAGAATTGATCTATTTGGAGTGAAATGCCCAAGGGAAATTATTTTGCTGAATTTGTGACAAAACTGAAGGTAAATATTCTGGTGAATGTGTGTAAGCCAAAGTGAAATGGTTCCGACGGTATATGAACCTCGTGAGTCCTCCATGGTTCGGAACTCCCAAAGATTATCGAGGAGTTTTGTATATATATATATATATATATATATATATATATATATATATATGATTTGAGAGAGGATTTAGTTATTGAAACACCCTCATTGCATTGTATGGAATTACATTGCATCACATGTTTCATTCTTCTTTATTATGTTCATTGATATTTGGACATTTCTTGACATCTGATTACCCTTATTTCGGTATAAAGTTGATTGTTAAATGTAATGTAAACTTGTGCAACTAAAATATGGTTTCTCTTAAAACTCATGTCACTACTTCTTCGTTGTCAGTCTTTGAGATATACTGGGTATACATGGTTTCGTACTCATACTACACTTGTTGCACTATTTGTGGTGCAGATTCAAACCCGAGTATGAGCGCATTTTATGAAGTACCTTGAGCTCGAGTCTGGCTTTTTGGAGTTGTGGTGAGACGATTGGTTGTTCTGCGACCCACTTCTCCCTCTATCTCTTTTACTATTATGTAATGTTAGTAGTCAAACAGTGTACTTTGCTATTTTCAGACTTTATATTTCAGTCTCAGACTTATATTGTATCGTAGTAGCTCTTGTACTTGCGACATGAATCTTGAGAGGATATTGTTTTTTTCTTTTCTATTTCATACTTTGTATTGGTTATTCATCGGCTCTTTACTTTCCACTCATTTACTAATATAAATGTGCTGAATTGGGGTTTGGATTGCCTATTAGTTGGGAAATATATGCCATCACATTTATCAATTTCTTATCGTGACAATTTGGTACTAGAGCCCTAGGTTCACCAGTCTCACGAGTATAAGAGCAATGTCTAGTAGAGTTTTGCGGATCCGTACGATGATATTTGTACCTATCTTTGAGAGGCTATAGTACATTTAGGGAACTTTTGTTCTTTCATTTCTTATCATAAGTACTTAATTCATTTTGAAACCTAATCATGTTGTCTCATTCTCTCACAGATGGTGAGGACTCGTTCATCCGTGTCTAGAGATTAGGAAAATGTACCCGTACCCTCACCCACTATCGAGAGCATGCATGAGGTAGATGCATGGGGTGAGCCCGAGGTAAAGGCCGTGTTGCGGAACCTGCTAGAGGCTGAGCACCGGCAGTCGCACAGGGCCATGCTGCAGAAGTATCTACTTATCCGAATGTGATTTACGAGGATAAACCAGATCATGCTGAGGAGTATAGTTAAGCTTAGGCACAACATGATTTTATTGCTACTCTAGTGCTTCAAGAAACATTGGTTCTTATATAGGGATTTCTTGAGGGGAATCTTATGCGGGTATGTTACTTGTCACCTCAGATGGTTCACATACTCGTGTTGGAGGTCAGAATCTATATCAAATTCTTGCTCCAGGGATTCAGATTCCATAGGCTCAACCAGCTGCTGCTGAAGCTCCTTATTCGATGGTGGGATATCGCCGAGTGTTGCACCCCATTTGGCCAATAGACCTTTTATGACCGTTAATGAGCAGAAAATGTTTTGGAGATTCAGTATGATGAAACCCCTGACTTATACTTGTGATTTGATGAAGGATGCATATGATTTTATAGCCAATTATCACGAGCGGTTGCAAAACCTGGGATTGATGGAGTCCCACTGAGTTGACTACACTGCATTTTAGATGGTTGGCCCTACTAAATAGTGGAGGAGTGATTATATTGATAGTACACCATCTGGGTCACCTCCACTTTCATATGTTCAGTTTGCTCAGGTGTTTTTTGACAAATTTGTCTCTCATAGTGAGAGGGATGTGTTTGAGGCTTTACCGCATTAGGGTATATGGGTTACAGAGTATGAGGCCAGGTTTCATGCCTTGGATACACACGTATCAATGATAATTCTAACTGAGGTTGAGAGAGTGAAGAGGTTTATCAAGGGGTTGATCATTTCGATTCATATGGGGATATCTCAGGCTGTCACTTCTAGGGTTTCATTTCAGAAGGTGGTGGACGTTGCTAAGGATTTAGAGATGATTCTACTTGAGGGGTTTCAGCAGTGTGAGGGTAGAGGGCCCGTCAGTTCAGAGGTTGTGGTGGTGATTTGCCTAAGGGTCGGGGTTACTCAAGAAGGGGTCATCACCCCAGTCTAGCAGATCCATTCATACCCTTGTGCCAACGTTCGAGGTTGATTATTCTAGGCATAGTATTTTTAGTTCCAGCTAGACTTCTCATGGCATATCTTTTAAACCTTCTGGTAGTGGAGGACATTCCAGCATTCAGGTTCTTCTCTCAGTCCGCAACCTCTAGAGTATGCTATGGGTGTGGAGACCTTGGGCACTTTGTGTGGGATTGTCCAAGTCTTAGATGTGATGGTTCTCATCGAGTCCTTAGGGTTTTTAGGTTTCGACTCTTAGGTCTACATAGCCGCCAGTTATGGGAGGTGCACAGAGTTGTAAGATGGTTCTCATTAGGGCAAAGGTGGCTCCCATTCCGATTGTGGAGGTTCATAGTCTGCGGACAGTCGTGCCCAGTGTTATGATTTTCCGGGTAGGCTAGAGGTAGAGGCTTCGAATGTTGTTATCACATGTATTATTCTACTTTGCCATCGGTCAACTATGGTATTATTTTATCTAAGCTTTACCTTTTCTAATGTGTCAACATGCTTTGCTTCGAGACTGGATATGTTATGTGAGTCGCTTGATTTGCCTGTACATGTTTCTACTCCTAATGGGGATTCTGTAATGGTAGATCGGGTATGTCGGTCTTCTGTGGTTACTTTGATGGGTTATGATACTCAAGTGGATTTGAATGTTCTAGATATGATAGATTTTTAATGCTATTCTTGGGATGGATTGATTATATTTTAACCATGCAATTTTGGATTGTCATGCCAAGACATTTACGTTAGTTATTTCGGGGATTCCTGGAGTAGAATGGAGATGTGCTCTTAGTCACGCTCCAAAGAAGGTGATCTTATTTCTTAGACTCATCGGTTGGTAGAGAAAGAATGTTTGGCTTACTTGACGCAATATTCGTGATACTAGCGTCGAGACTCCTACGCTTAAGTTGATTATGATGGTTAGTGAGTTTTCTAAGGTTTTTCTGATAGACCCACCAGATCTTCCATTCGATCTTGATATTGACTTTTGCATTGACTTATAGCTTAGCACTCAACCCATTTCTATTCGGTCCTATCAAATGACACCGGCCAAATTGAAGGAGTTTTGCAGAATTTGTTGAGAAAAGGGTTCATTAGGCTGAATGTATCTCCTTGGGGTGCTCCGGTGCTATTTGTGAAGAAGAAGGATGGATCTATGCGTATTTGTTTTGACTATCAGTAATGGAACAATGTGACCGCCAGGAACAAGTATCTGATATCTCACATTAATGATTTATTTGATCAGTTTCAGGGTGCTTCATTTTTCTCAAAGATTAACTTGAGGTCTGGTTATCATCAGTTGAATATTAGGGTGAATGATATCCCTAAGGAAGCTTTTAGGACACATTATGGCCATTATGAATTCTTAGTGATGTCATTTGGGTTGACTAATTCCCCAGTAGCCTTTATGGACTTGATGAATGAGGTGTTTAGACCATACTTGGATTTTATTATATTGTTTTTATCGATGACATTTTGATATACTCGCATAGTAAAGAAGAGCATGAACAACATTTAAGGATTGTGCTTGAGATTCTGAAGGAGAAAAAACTTTATGCCAAGTTTTCGAAAGTGTGAGTTTTGGCTTAGCTCATTGGAATTATTGGGGCATGTAGTGTCCAGGGAAGGTATTATGGTAGATCCCAAGATGATTAAGGCAGTTCAGGATTGGGTCAGTCCTGCTTTGGTTGTCGAGTTGGTGTTTCATAGGCCTCACAGGTTATTATCGGTGATTTGTGGAAGGATTTCATCTATTGCAGCCCCATTGACTAAATTGACCCAAAAGGAAGTGGATTTTCAGTAGTCTGATGAGTGTGAAGAGATCTTCCAAAACCTCAAGAATTTATTGATCATCGCTCCAATTTTGACTTTACCCGTGAAGGGAGAGGGCTTTATCGTGTAATATGATGCTTCTCGGATTGGTCTTAATTGTGTAGTGATGCAGAATGGAAAGGTGATAGATTATGCTTCGAGGAAGTTGAAGGTTCACGAGAAGAACTAACCCACTCTTGACTTGGAATTAGCGGTAGTAGTGTTCAAATTGAAGATTTGGAGGCATTACCTCTATGGTGTGCATTGTGAAGTATTCATGGATCATCATAGTCTTCAGTGTATATTAAATCAGAGGGATCTAAATATTAGGCAGCGAAGATGGTTGGAGTCACTCAAGGACTATAATATGACTATTCTTTATCATTCGGACAAGGTGAATTTGGTAGCGGATGCTTTGAGTTGGAAGGCGGTGAGTATGGGTACTCTAGCTTCGTTATAGGAGAGAGAACGTCCTTTGGCTATAGATGTCTAGTCATTGGACAACAACATTGTGAGACTTGATATTTCAGAATCTGCTAAGGTTCTAGCTTATGTGGAGGTGAGGTCGTCCTTATTGGAGCAGATTTAGGCTCAAAGGCTTGATGATGATGGTTTATATAAGATTCATGACAAGGTGTTGCAAGGAGAAGTCAAGGACGCGATTTCAAATGATGAGGGAGTTTTGAGGATCAAGAGTTGTATTTATTTTCCTCAGACATGGGATTTGACTAGGTTGATCATGGAGGATGCCCATAGTTCAAGTATGTTATTCATCCGGGGGCTACTAAGATGTACCATAGTAGATTTTATATCTCGATGTTTGAATTATCAACAAGTGGAGTATGAACACCAAAAGTCTGAAGGTGTGACTTAGAGGATGCACATACCTACCATAGTTTGGGAGTTCAACATGTCATCAATCATGTATTCAATAGCATTCTTTTGGTAAAAAGAGTATCTGTAGGGTATTAAGTTGAAAGGTCAAGCACCTGAAACCAATGGAACAGTATGATCACATGACATGTTAGGGGGCAATTTCTTTGGTTCCTCAAAACACATCTTGAAAAGATTGCAATAATGAAGTTACATCCACTGGCACTTTTCTAGCCACTCCTTCATAGTTGCTACTTATGGTACACACAACAGCCAACGCAACTATTTTTTGTTTATTGAATATCTTAAGTAACTGCTCACCTTCAGTAGGAAGCAACTTGTGCTCTTCCTGATAACAAACCAATGTTACCAATCTTTCTTCTCTAAAAGGTAACAAGTTATGTGGCCTGGTGTTTAACAAAATAGGAGAGAACATTTCCACCCAGTCCATTTCCAATACAAGTCACAACCCGTAACTTTTAACAATTTTATATCAAAACAAAAGTGCTTATCCCGTATCTTCCACAAAAATTGAGGACAGTAAGTGTCAGCATATATAATCTCCCTATTAGACGAAGTCAACTTCATTCTAGCAAAAACAAGGCACAATCTCAGAGTCTTGATCACTTGAAGGCTTACAAAACCGTGGGTTGAACAACTATCGATTAAGATAATAATAGTCATTTTTTTAGCACATCCTAAGATCTTAATAGTAGAAGAGCTTGCTACCCCCACAACTACACAAAGAGAGATCTCACCATTTTCTTCTTTCATGAACCTCTTCTTGTGGTTCTTCAGTTTTCTCCCCACTAGTTTCACCTTCCTTCTGTATAGCCTGCACTTTAGCTCCCTGGTCATCTTTTTCCCAAGTTAAAGCATGAAAAGCTTTTGGTTTACTCTGGTGGCCAAGGAAATACAGTTCATGACACCTAAAGTCAATATTTCTGTCATTGGGTGCCTCATTGGTGGGGTTTGGTTTGAAGGGAACTCTGGGTCTGGTATTTGTGTTAGGATATCTGGGGTTGGTAGGCTAGTTTTGGCTAGGATTTTGGTAAGGAACATGGCTTTGGACATATGATTTTGGTTATGAGGATAGGAAGTTAATCTGGGGATAGTAGTTCTAGTAAGAGCTTTCAAAGAGGCTTCATAGGATTTAGCTATTTCAAAGGCATCCATGAGGGATGATGGATTAGCTAAACCTACTAAGTATTTAAATTCAGATTTCAAACCACTAATATAACTAGCAATAAAATGTGTCTCATTCAAAAGAGGATTTACCAGCAACATAAAGGCCTTAAATTCATTAAATTTCCCCTGGTAGTTGTACACACTGCTAGTCTATTTGTTATTATTGAACTCATAAACAATATCAGTAGGACTCACGTTCTCAAACCAGAAACAAACGTCAATGCAAAACAATGCCCAATTTGTTCCCCTTTTCTCCAACAGGTAACTATCAAACCATATATCAACTTTGTCCTTTATATGAACTAATAGATAGCTCATTCTCTCCTGTTATGAGATATGATAGATCTCAAACAATTGCTCACATTTTTGGATCCATCCTCTAGGGTTAAGACCAATGAACTCTGGGAAATTGATAATAGTTTTAAAAGGTTTAGATGGAGGTTTGATTTAGGCATATGTTGGCAAGGGAAGCAAGGAAGGATTGGAAGTTGTTTGGATAATTATGGGAAATGGAACACCGTTTTTCAGTATTTAATGGAACAATATTTCCAAAATTAACTAGAGTGATAGGATTTGACAAGTTAGAGGTGAAAACAACATTGATTTGAAGAGGTATGTTTGAGCGGAACAGATAGGAGGAAAAGTAAACTCCCTTTATACATGATAGCTGGTAGGAGTAGAAAATGGGGTTAACTGGTTCATTGTGTTCGAAGACTGTCCGGGCTCACGAAAGACATGAACTCCTTGAGTTATTGAATCCATTAATTCAGGAGAATGAGGTCGATGAGTTTCAGATTCTGCCTTCTTAATGGCGTCGAGTTGTGATATTATCAGCTCAAATTTTTTATTAGTATTCTGTGTGTTTCCTTCGGTTGAACTGCAAATTGGTTTTCTTAATTGATTCAAATCACTTCGCATGGTCAGTTGCAATGGATTGAAGCTGTGTTTCCAGTTTCTTCATAGATAATATCTTTGAATTTCTGATCATCACTCATCTTTACATCATGGGGACTAGGGATGGCAACGATAGGATCTGGACCGGATCCTACTAGATCCAGATCCAAATCCATTTCTCATACCTGTATCCAGATCCATCAGGTCCATAAAAATTAAATTCAAATCCAGATCTATCGGATCCACCGGATCCACGGATCGGATCTAGATCCATATGTAAAAAAAAATTCCTTGAATAATATTCCAGATCAAAATAATTGGAACACATGACACCAGTCAAAATAATGCACTGAATCATATTTGTCACAACATGAATTGTTAAAAGATGGAGATAAATACATGTCCTTTCAAGCAAAGTTAAAGGACAACTTTTGAATAGAAGGTTCATTGAAGTAGAAGTAGAATGATGAAATTCACGATTAACTGCTAAACATTAAGACAAAAGGATAGAAAGGACAAAAGAGATAGAACTATAACTTGACATCTGTGAATTGAGCATATTAACAGTTTCCAGTGCATTCAGTTTGGGATTTCCAGTTTCTCGTTTCAAAATTGGCATTTCCGTTTGGGATTTCCAGTTTCCAGTTCAACTTCCAATGCATTCAGTTTCCAGTGCATTCAGTTTGCATTCGGTTTGGGATTTCCAGTTTCTCGTTTCCAGTAACTAGCAAACTGGAACTACAACAATGTTCTTTAAAATGTCATCAACATCTTCTATAACCTTATGTCAAACTTCATAAACTAGTCTTCGAAATCACTAGTTTCAACGTCATCAACATCCTAAAATAACAAAGAAACAATCATATTAAAAAGAGATTACTAAAAAAATCATCTCAATAAATATTTATGATTAAATATATCATTTACCATATCAATATAGTCAACTACTTCCCCTTCTTCTTCAGAATCTTCAGTAACTATCGAACAAGCATGTGTGCCCTCCAAAGTACCTTTATTTGAAAGAAATTGAAAAATAAATAGAAGGTTCATGTTAGGGGGGAAAATTGATATTAATGTATATGAGAATAATCAATACATAAATAATAGATACCTTTAATGTCTTCGATCATCCAATTTTGCAAGCACATTAATGCCTCCACCATTTTAGAGTGAAGCCTAGAACGATGAGAACTAATCACCCTTCCACCCATGCTAAAGGCACTTTCCGAAGCCACAGAAGAGACGGGAATTTCAAGGATGTCCTCGGCAATTTTCTGTAAAGTAGGATACATCTGATCCCTTTTCCACCAATTAAGTACATCAAAATCATCATTCTCGGGTATAGGATCATCCTCCAAGTAATGCTCCACCTCACCCCTCACATTCATCTTTCTTTTCTTTGTTCTTTTAGCTTGAGCATATTCATCCTCATCATTATCACAAGACTCTGAAATTCCTCGTTTGCCACTTGGAAAAGGTTCTTGGCTTTTATTTCCCTCACTTCTCATTTGATATTCAACCACAAGTTTATCAAGATTTTTTCTAACTTCTGTCACTTCATTATCAGTATCATCTTTGTACAATCTCTTAAAATAGTACTCCACACAATCCATTTTATTTCTTGGATCTAAAATTGAAGCAACTGCCAACATCTCATTAATATTATGCCAATATTTGTCAAACTTGTCAATCATATTTTTAGCCATCATTCTAATGGTCTCAACATCACTCTCCACCCAACGCCTCAAAGCAAGTCTTATCTCACACACTTTTCGAAAAAACAAATTAGAAGTAGGATAATTTCTACCGGAAAACACTCTAGTGGCCTTGTAGAAAATTTCCAACTTCTCACAAACAAGTTTTGGCATCATCCAATCATTCTCACTAGGAATAACTAACTTGAGCTTCTTATTCATACGTTTTAACTTAGAAAATACATCTTGAAAAGTCAAAGCGGTATTAAGCATCAAGTAAGTAGAATTCCACGTAGTTTTGACATCAAGAACCACTCTTTTAGGTTTAGAAATATTCAAAAGCCGACAAGCCTCCTCAAATTTTTCAACCCTTTTAGGAGTAGACATCTAAAATAAAATGCAATCTCGAACTTTTTCAATTGCGGGATCAATTACTTCTAAACCATCTTTCACAATCAAGTTTAGAATATGAGCACTACACCTCATATGCAAAAACTCCCCACCTAACATTAGATACCTACTTTCCAATTTCTCCAATAAAACATTCATCATTGCATCATTAGTGGCACAATTATCAACTACAACCGATGAAAGAATATCGAGACAAACAATCCATCAAAATCTTTGCAATAACCCCCTTTGTATGTGGACATGGCACAAAACAAAACCTAAATAAAAATATACATTAAACACATACAATAAACCTAAAAAATCAGCATTTATAAATAAGAATAAGCTCATTACCTTAAGGTTTGATTGCGTAAAACCCATTGTTGATCAATGAAGTGAGATGTCACGGCCATGTAGCCCCTTTTTTGGTTGGAAGTCGTCCACATGTCGGTAGTTATTGCAATTCTACCCTCATTATGCTCCAAAGAGCTTTAAGAGAACCCTTATCTTCATTGAACTTTTTCAAAATGTAACTCTTCAAAGTGTTCCTCAAAATCATCTTGAAATGAGTATTTAGACTCCTCACGAACCTTTTAAAACCTATATGATCTACAATGGATAAAGGATACTCATGAATCACCACCATACCAACCAATTCTCTCATTGAAAAGTCTTGATCAAATTCATTTTCCTTTCCCTTTTCTTTAAGTTCTAAAGTAGTAGACCCATCGGCTTCCGTTTTAACCTTCAATTGTGTTTGACCACTAACTCCAATCCGCAAATGCTTTCCCGGACATGTCTTCTTAGAATGTTTAAGAAGATGTGAGGTTCCATTCGCACCATTATAAGAGAGTAAAGATGTACAATATTTACACTTTGCTCTTGTAATACCTTTCACTACGACCCTATCAAAAGATTCCCATGCCTCGGAAGTGAGTTTCTTACTTGTTAGTTTACTTGATTGACTTTTTTCTTTTACTCCAACCTCAATAAGACCTTCGAATCCATTTCTAAATCATCCACTCCTCAAAGCGAGGCACCGGAGGTGGGCTAAAAGAAAAGACATGACTTTTATTAGTAGCATTTGCATTATTATTAGATTGTTCACTATCCATTTCCTACAAGAAAATATTTGAATACATTACTTAACCACATAACAGAGAAGTATCATGCACATTTTAATCCAATTAACATATTTAAATCTCAATACTGTAAAAAAAAACCAGTGCATTGTATATAACAGAGAAGTATCATGCACCTAACAGAGAAGTATCATGTAAAAAATGCATTGTATATATACTCTTGACCGTATCTCATCTAACACCACTACTAAATTGAAGCACCTAGCTCTCCAAAAAACCGATTACCACTTTCGCCACCATTACCTTCGATTCCCATACTCTCCATCATTTTTCCTAAAGAACAATAATACACACACACACTATCTTTCCTTCACCAGAAATTTCACACACCCTATATATAAATGACTGTTAATAAATCTTTCAAAATCCCAAAACATCAAATATTATATAAATGACTGTTAATATATCTTTCAAAATCCCAAAACATCAAATATTATATAAATAAAAAAACAGAACTAACAAAAAGAAGAACTAAAAAAAAACTAACAGAAATTAAAAGGGCCAAAAAAAAAAATCGAACTCACCGTTTAATATGGCAGAAAGTATTGAATCTGATTTGTATTACTACCTTGGAATCGGAAGGGGTGGACATGGACTGACGTCGTATGAGTAGGGATGGCAAGTAGAGAAGATGGCTAGGGACTAGGGTTTTGGTCTTTGGCTCTTTGCCCCTTTCGTATGGTATGAATGAGTAATGACTGAGGAGTGAGGAGTGAGGAGACTTTGCGGCTTTGACCCTTAGGCATTTACCCTTTCGTTGGCTTAACACGCTTGGGGTGGGCTTCGGTCCTTTATGGACTTGGGCCTGACCGGAAAAATTAAAGAGATAGATGTATAAATGTATAATCTATTTAATAAAAAAATGGATCCACGGGTCGGATCTGGACCGGATACGGATCTCAAATACAAGATCCATATCCAAATCCGATCCGTCAGAAATGGATCCGGATCCGATCCGGATTCGTCGGATTCAAATTTGAAGATCCATATCCTATAAAACGGATCTGAATCCACCGGGTCCATGATCCACTGCCATCTCTAATGGGGACCGATAAACTCTTATACCAATGTCACGAATTGAGCTAAGAGGAGCTCAATTCGTGAAGAACATAAATGGGGAATGGGAAAAGAAAGACATAGGAGAGGAAATTGTTGATTTCATTCATAATCGTACCAAACGAGTACAATACAACTAATAAAGGCAAAAATAAAAGGAACAATTGGAAGACATGTGTTCATTCTGTTACATAGGATTGGAAAATTACATTGGACTAAAACATAAATTTTGAAGGCTAACTTAAAAACATAAGGGACTACTTTAACATAATAAAATTACCAATGACCTAATTTCAGTTGGTTACTAACGGTCATTTCATGACATGGACCGTCTAAGAATTTTGTCATGATCTTTATAAAAATAGGGGAAACAACTCATATATACAATTCACGCATCTAGTTTGCATCTAATGTAGCCCGATGTATTATCAGTGTATAGATAATATGTATGTATGGTATAACTATATATACGTTGCTCATCTTCTTTTGTAACTTTACATATACATCCTTATACACTATTATATATTATACCTATATTCTTATACACTATATATAATGTATAAATAATCTATATGCTTTGTATAGTAATGTATAACTATGTACAAATAATGTATTTTCTTGATGGCTCAAAAATTTATGTGAAACACCACCGTATCTCCATCTGTACACCAGCATCCATTTTTTTTTATTCTGAGGATGCTATCTGACAAGCTACTCGAATTATCAATATTGGAGTGCTTCCTCTTCTCATTCTATCATATTCTTACTAGAAGCACTTACAAACTCCCAGTTCTTGCAGCATTCTATTTCATTTCCTCATCAAATTCGTCACACTTAAGCTCGGCTTACAACAGTGTTGAAATAACAAAACATTGGAGAAAGAGGGAAAATCAAAAGAAATATGTAAGAGAAGATGATTTTTCTTAAGAAAGTCTTCACTTTTAAATGTGGGTGTGTCAGATTCCCTTCTTTTAGGGGATTTGGCCTTCAAATTAATTAAGGTAAGAATTAAGTAGTTGGGTTAAACTTGAAAAACTAAATGAGCGAAGGATAGTGTGTTTACACACTAAACGTAGCCAGTTACCAAAATTACCAGAAAGCCTCAAGGGCTGTATAAGACATACAAAGAAATATAACCCTTATTTTTTTATAGATATTTTCAACTAATTAATCAACATAACAATATTTTCAAAACATAGCAACTTAAGGGAACAAGTATTTCTTAATTTTAGTTTCAAATTTTGATAGAATCCCATCCCTGCCAATGTTTTCAACGCCAATTAAATCTGCTTCTTCTTCTTTTTCATTTTTTTTCTTTCTTCTTTTCTATATGATCTTTAGACTAGATAATGAGTGGAACTCACTATGGGGGACAGACCTAGAACAAAAGTGAGGAATTTTTTTTATCTAAAATTCACAATTCGTTAATTGTTTTGTTGGTTAAAATAATAGAGCTAAAATACTATGAAATGAACAGTTTCGATAAAGAAGAGCAAATCTTGCTCAGGCAATAATTGTGGACAGATTTTTCTCTCGAAAAACTCTCTTCCTTTTCTTGCTATTGAAATAATTTTTACTTATTTTAGTGGACTCTGATGGTGGTAATGGTGGTTTTTGATGGTGCGATAAATGTATGACGAGTGTATTCATTGTATGTACGTGACATACATACAAAATTCACGTGACATATAATTACATTGTGTATGTCAATGTATATCATTATATGTCATGTGTGTGCTTATGTACACATTTACATACAGTGATATACTAGTATATATGGAGAGAAGAAGTTATGAAAGCCATAGAAACTGGCAAAAACGTAAACTCCGATAGAGGAAAAAAGCAATATGGAGAGTCAATTGTTTTTCAACAAACTCCCGCGATTTTGAATGACTTCTGACGAAACACCAATATCTCGACGAAGCGACATCAGACGGAGGCGGAGCAACAACAGTGCACAATGGAGTAAAAGAAAAAGGTGGGGTGGGATAGCTGACAACTAAGTATTATATGAAAGAGAATCTTCAAAATCCCTAATTTGGATTTGTTAGGTGTTATGTTTTACAAAAAATGTGTTGCTATGTTTTGAAAGTGAAATAATATCATTAATTATGAAAATTATACACTTATTTTTGTGTATCTCTATAAAACATATTTTTTAATATGCAAATCCTACACCTCAATTTCGAGCAAGTTAAAATGGACAAAATGGATACTCACTATTCATATTGCATCATTTAAACTCAATCAACAACAACACCTCCAGTGTAATATCACAAGTGGGGTCTGAAAATGGTAAGATATATGCAGACCTTACCTCTACCTTTGCGGGATAGAGAGACTGTTTCCGATAGACCCTAGGCTCAAAAGGAAAGTAAGTCAGTTCATGATTGCGGGAAAAATAAGACAACAAAAAAAATAAGATATACAACAAATGGCACAACATGGTAATACACACATAAAGATAATGATCTACGCGATACCAAAATAATACAACTAAGAAAAGAATGAAGAGAAGATTAGGCTATTTCCCTCATCTTATCTTCCACGGAGGCCACTCCAATCTTGTCTCATATATCTTCATTCCTAATCATATCTCTTTTAGTATGACCACACATCTATTTGAGCATCCGCATCTCCGTTACCTTCATCTTCTAAACATGAACGTTCTTGACTGGCCAGCACTCTGCCCCGTACAACAATACTAGTCTAACCACCACTCTGTAGAACTTACCTTTCGGCCTAGGCGATACTTTCTTATCGCAAAACACCCCGGAGGCGAGCCTCCATTTCATCGACCCTGCTCCAATACGGTGGGCAACATCATTGTCAATCTCCCCGTTTTCTTGAATAATGGACCCAAGATATTTAAACTCAATCACTGTATAATATTATAAGAAACTAGTTCTCCTACCACAATATGGTAATAGCAGAACTAAATTTACCAAGGAGCACACACATCCAAAAATACTAAAAGCATCCATAGATGGTTTATGGCAGCCGGAGAACAGACACTAAATCTCATGTTGAAACCACAAAATACAAATTCAATTGAAGGGTACTCGCAAAGCACAAGGTTCCCAACAAAACGTCTCTCATAAGAAGTCAGAAAAGGACAGACACTAAATCTCATGTTGAAACCACAAAATACAAATTCAATTGAAGGGTACTCGCAAAGCACAAGGTTCCCAACAAAACGTCTCTCATAAGAAGTCAGAAAAGGACTAAAGTAGCAAAAGAAATTGATAGAGAACGGAAAACCAAAAAACAAAATAGAAGTAAAGAAACAATGAGCTAAAACAGGTTCCTTATTGCGGTTTGACTTAATCCCTTGTCCCTCCCCGTGTTTTCCAAAACATAAACTAGAAACTCCCACTCCAATTCATTTACACAACTGCCTACTCTATACAAATTGCAAGTATGTTCTTCCAGATGTCGCATTCTACCAATAAAAAGTCATTCTAGCACCTTCGGGTAACCGGCCATCTCAGTCACATACAGAAATCCCAGAATACAAAGATAGATGCAGAATAGCAAGGTGGTAAGAGATTCTCGAGAGCCAGCATCTCTTCATCTATTCAGGAAGTTTCTGTCAGGCGGAACATTGTGATCTCTTGCTGTTTGAAGTACCGACGGTCCTCTTCGTCAACAAGAACAAGATTCAAATAGTATTTCACACTAAATTTGTTGTTGATATTGCGATATGTTGGTGTCAGTTCATATGGACTAAGGAAGAGTCTAATGGGTATTGATTCACCTGTCAACCGACCACAAATATCAACAATATATAACCACAAGTCAATGAACAAGATGACTGCTCAACTACTAAAAGATGACAGAGTATACCTCTGACTGGAGCACCATCCATCAACTCAAACTTGGCCAGCGTCTCCGTTTCAACATGGGTATTTGCCCCAGAACCTGTTGATTCTCGGCGTCTGATCTCAAGATCCATGTTTTTTATCTTAATTCTTACAAGGAGAAAATATATTTTTCCGATGATAACATCTTTCAGATGATACCTGTTATATTATAATGCACATTAGAAGAAGCATTTATATCTATAATCAATAGATGCTGCCATGCAAAAAAAAAAAAGACGACCAACATATACAGAACACGTTTATTTTCAGGAACAGAGTGCACAAAAGCATACACTAACTAAACCAAAACTGTTCTCCTCGTGCTAAAGCAAAACATCTAAAACAAGGAGTTAGTGCTCTTCAGTCAAGATTTCAACATTGTAATAATTGAGACAGTGAATAGTGTAAAAATCCAAACACAAGCTACTTTTAACATTTTACTCACTTGCTTTTGTTGTACTCGAACTCAATATGGAGGCAATCTTCAATTCCGACTTCCATCTGCAAGTTTAAACAATAGAAACCGATAAGCACCCTTAGCAGCGCAATTCTCCTCTCTGATACCTATTGTCATCCTCAGATCTAAATGTCTCAATATAATCACCATGTCAGCCATTTTTGTTACAAGTACCATGCCCATTAGTCAGACTTTTGAGTGGTTTACATCCCAAGCCAGCAAGCTGTCTAAAATTACTTTCTTTTCATGTCTCCATGGCAACACTATATGTAAATGTAGAAAACACTAAAAAGGAATAATACTACCTTAATACTATTGTTGATTGATGGAAGCGGGCTATAGTTGCGCACCTGATTCAAACAAGTCAGACAAATAACTCAGCAAAACTCAATATTGTTACCCTCAAGATCTCCATGAAACGGGTTCAAATTGGAAACCAACTAGAAAAAGAAATAAAGATGCAGAAAGTATCATCTGATATCCAACCCTGCCCCTTCTCCTGAACTTATTTTCTTCTTTTTGGTGGTTCCATCAAAATGCCCTAGACTCTTTTTTTCTTTGTGATGAAAGATGAATTCAGAATGCAAAATATTCAAAGGAATGAGATAAAGGCTACTAGACTAAATGATCAAGTTCTGTGCTACACTTAATGAGTGGTGAGGGTAGACTATTACGAGGATGTGAATGTTTGATAAAGAGACAAGGAACTCAAGATTGATTTATTTATAACTCCAAAATTCAGAAAATGGAAAGACGGAAACATATGTCATTAGGACATTATAACATATGTCGACTATTTAATATTGGCAAAATAAGAAAGGAAGAAAGAGAATGTTACCACGAAGTCTTGATATTCAACTATGCTACCAGCATAACCACGGCTAATAGTAATTTTAAGGATATACCTAAAGCCAGCACAAAATTCCAGATAATTATTGTCATTAATATGGCATAAGATCTATAAAGCTGCTCACAAGACAAACATTTTAGCTAGAACATGCAAACATGGACTGCCGAGAATAGCAGATTAGAAAATTTAATGGACACACAGCACATTACAACATTACACAAATAGAATGGCCATTTTTTTTATTCAACTCACCATGACTAAATTTTGGAATACCTCCCTATAAGTTTGTCCTATTTTTCATTCAGCTATTAAAATTTATGTCACCCCTTTTCAAGACCTCAATAAACTGATATAGAATGATAGCCCTTTTTTCTCTTTCTGGTTAAGTAACTGCTACTTCATATTCTGGCTAATACGTTTTTTTAAGTAAACTGCCTCACTTCCACACATTTGAAGTGCTAATTAGCTCTATCATTAATGATGATCAAACCAAATCTTTCTTGATTTATGTGAAGAAAAGGGGTAGACTGAGGGAACAAGTAAATGAAGATCAATACTGAAAGACCGGGTTCAAAATATACTCTGATAAGTTCAGTCAATGTTCAAAGTCCAGACGTTCTCAGATGGCTAGGATAGACTTTTACCAACTACTCAAAGCATCCAATTTTAGGTGAATACGAGGAAAAGATTCCTATGCCAAAAACAAAATTCTGATAAAACAAGCTTATTTATAAGAAAATGAAAACAATTTTATTAAAGATGAGGGAAAGAACGCAACAGAAAAATGATGCAAAATGCACCTTCCCAAAAACAAAATCTCTTACTCCTATACTCCCATTTAAGGCATAGAAAAGTTTTTTCCCTGATGATGGTGGTGGCCAGACAAAATTGCGCACACCTCAACTAAATCCACTTGCTACCTCCCACCAGACAGATATCATGTAACTCTGCCCACCAAGGCTTAGGCAAATGGGAAGTAATCACCTAGTATTTTCGCCTCCGCTAGGATTTGAACCTGAGATCTCATAGTTCTCCTCCCACTTCATTGACCCTTCGGCCACACCTTTGGATGCAAGGCATAAAAAAAATGTTACATAGCTCCTTCACTTCTGTTCCTTCTTACCTCACTCTATCATCTCAATTTTCATTCCCATCTTTACTCAACTATTTCCTTTTCTTCCTTTATCAATTACGTAATCATATTTTCTTTTAAAAACCAGGCACCACATTTATTTGCACAAATAGTTAAACAACCCAGACCGTCATGTGTTGTTGAGCAACACCGGTCAATTTTCAAATAAACCATTACTTATGGACCTAAACAACACCTTTGTTTACCCAAAAGTCAGGGTAGACCCGTGTAATTCTGTGATGCTTGGTTGGAATAGTAGAGCAAATAATCTCCACATAAAATTTAACATTGTTAATATAAAGTTTTATTTCAGTTTTACTTTTGACATAAAACTTATGCATTATGTTATACACAAGTAATACGCAAATCTATGTATTATTTTATGTAGGGTAGAATGTGAAATAAGAATGTTTGAATGAGCAATACATGGATTAAACTATTAAATGACAAAAATAACCCTTCATGTAGTTACTAATAATTTATTTTGTTAAAACAATAAAAACTTATATTAAAATATACAATATATAATAATTTTTAGTGCAACCATGTAGATGCGACATGATTTGGGTGACGGTGTGGGATCCGCAATGGATTTGGCCAACCTAGTTTGGGTGTTTTGCGCTGCCCATGTTTTTTGTTACATACAACACCTACTCACTATTAAACATCCCTTTTTCCTTGAACTTTAACCAGTGAGAACATCATACTATCATGATGCAAAGAAAGTAACGTTTTGGAGACTTTGTTTTTCATATCATTCCGTAATATATTGGTAACACCTTTGTTTTCTGAAGAACCTAGTAAGATCTCATCGCATGTCCTTTCGTGCCATTCTATCACTACTTCCACGATGTCAGTATTATGAACTTTCAAAAGAAGGAGCTCCACTTCATCCTAATCCCAATCTTCATTAGATCTTTGGAAAGATACATCCATTAGGTAAAGACAGGGAAATGCCTCCTTTAATGTGAAATTCTATCACCAGTACTTATTATATATAGCGTGACCGACTTTCTAGAGACTAAGTCATTACATAATACCTGACTCCAAATGGATATTATTCTAGAGATCCCACTATGCACGTTACACTCATTCACATCTAGCATTCCTGTGGCAATTGCATCAATACCTTTTCAAAGACTCTTCATCTGAAAGGGAAATTCTAAAGGTAGAATTGAGTTGAACAAGGAAAGAGCTCATATGGACTAGATGGATCCAGCGGCTAAATCAGAGTGACCTAGGCATGACTTGGACAATTTTACAATTGGGTTTTCAGAGTGTTGGACAACAAGATAATAGCTGCAGAATTAGGAAAACCTCGAATATCAAAGGTAGCTACATCACTGTAAGGAATACTACCATTGATAGACTGGTGTTATCGAAGTGTAACGACCTGACAGGTCGTTTTGAGTTCTAGGTCCCTTTTTGCCTAAACGACCCTTCCCGTAGCTTTAAAAGGATGTTTTTGACTTGTCAGAACGGTGGCACACTTCCCGATGCAGCCGGGTGATTTCGGATCATCTTTAAGAAATGGATATGGTTGACCAAAGTCAACATCGGGGGTAAACGCGTCTTTTTTGAAGTTTCGTCAATTTCATTAGATCCGGAATGCGATTTATGACTTGATCGAGTCATTGGTTTGAGTCCAGAGGTGTCCGGGTGTGTTTTGGCTCGTTGGTTGAGAAACTAATTTAAGGTTTGGGGTTGACCACGGTCTCATCGGGTCAAGACAACCTTTTCTGGCTGTTTCGAGTGCGCGAGCAAGTCCGAAGCGTGTTTTATGACTAAAATGCATATTTGGTTTGTGTCCAGAGGGTCTCGGATGACTTTCGGGTATTGATTCCAAGTTTATCTGGTGTCTAGTTCTGGTTTCCTTATACGCGATCTTGTGACTAGGGGTTGCGATCACAAAGCGTTGTAGGGCTTAGGGTCGCGATCGAGGTGGGCTAGGCCGCGATCGCGAAGTACTAGGTGGGCCGGGTCAGACCTTAGTCTTCACGATCATGAGGGTCATCCCGCGATCGCGAAGAGGGTACTGTTCCAGTGACTTAAATGCCCAAAACGATCTAGACATTCCACTTTTCATATTTGGAGCTTGGGATCTCGGCTTTGAGAGATTTTGGAAGGATTTTTCAAGATTCTTCAAGGGGGTAAGATTCTAACCTTCCTTTAATCATTGTAACCTCGTTTAGTACGGAATTCTATCATTAAAATCATGATTTGGGTGTAGATTTGGAATTAAAAAGCTCTAGGTTGAAATTAAGGTTTTCTTCGAATTGAATGTCGAAATAATGTCGGACTTGGTTCATATTTGGGTTGTAGACTCCCTAGGCTATGTGTAACCAATTATGGGTTAAATTTCCAGCTTTTCCCTTCGAGACTTGAGATTGCAGTTATTGGTGACTTTTTGGGTCCGAAGTAATAGTATAGCATATGGGTATCCATGAACTCGTATTCTAACGTAGAATCCATATTTGAACAGATTGGGATCGATCTGAGGCTCTACAAAAGGGCAAGGTTTCATTGTGAGCGTCGGACTCCAAAATAGGCAAGTTGAGGACCTTATTGGACTCTATTAAAGCGTATGGTTGGTCTAAATGAACTAATAAAGAGGGATAAATGGGGAATTAATGGGGTACAGTACGTGTGAGGTGACGAGCATCCCTATTGGGTACCAATGACATGCTTTTGGGAATGTGTTGTGACTTGAGTCGTGAATAGGGTCTGAATGTCATGCTTTGGACACTAGCTGATAGCTTAGTTTACTCTGTGAATTGTGATGGGGGTATGAGGCTCGTACTTTATGCATCCACGATTCTATGCCTGTCTTATTTGTGATTGTGTGTTCCCATCTCCCTATAACATTCCTCTAAAAGAGGAAAAGTTGATAAAGATTGGATCTTTTACTTATTAGCATGTTGCTTCCTTTATACACGTCATGTTCACGCTTTCATTTGGTATCTCATGCATATTACACTTGAGTATACATATGTATTTCCGATGAGAAATGATTCCGAACGGAGTGATGCGAATGGTAAGAAGTCGTAGGGGCTAAAGACAGGTAATATGAGCCGAATTGGCTATGTGATTGATATTGGAGCCTAAACCCGATGGAAAATGATTCCGGGTGGTGTATGAACCTAGCGAGTCCCCATGAGTCATATATTCCATATTACGGAGCGTGTGTATACCGGTGATGGGAAAGGCCTTGCATCACATTGCATTGCATATGCATATCATTCTTTTCATGGATTTCTTGGCAGATGACTTGCTTGAATTGTTGATTGAAATGTACTTACCTTGCGTAAACGACTACTTGAATACTTATGAAATTGGAGGATTCCCTCACTTATACTAATTGGGTTATAATTACTGTAATGTTGTACTAATCACGGCTAATTGTGGAATAAGCAGTCGAAAAGACCAATCCTTGTCACTGTTTTAGTTTAGGGTCAGTCGACGATGCTATTGAGTACATCATGTTTTTCCGTACTTACTCTACACTTGATGCACTTTTTTGTGTGCAGATTCGATTCCTAGCACCAGCGGCGCTCGAGACTCACCTCCCGTTGAGGAGTGCTTTTGAAGGATTCGGGGTGAGATACTGGTTGATCTGTGGCACTGTATTCTTCCTCTATCTTTCCTTTCTATCTTATTTTGTTCTAGACAATGTAGTATAGGATGTATTCCAGACTTGTACTTTTATTCTAGATGTTCTTGTACTGGTGACACCAGGTTTTGGGATGGTAGCACTTATTCGTACTTTGGTATTGATATGAGACTCATTATGACTTGAAAAATGGTTTTGATTTACTTTATTCCACACATTCATGCTTGTATTATCTACATTCTTCAATGTGGTAAGCAAAGGTTCTTCTACCGGCCTGTGAAACTGTATTAACTAATACTCCCTCCGTCCCAATTTATGTGGTACTTTTCGCTTTTCGAGAGTCAAATTGACTAAACTTTGAAGCTCAATTAGATTAGATTAACTTAATATTTTAAGATTAAAGTTTATATACTTGAAAACTACATGAAAAGTACTATAATTTGCAACTTTTCACATATCATTTTGGTGAAAAAATACATCTGAAAATGTTGGTCAAAGTTCATACAGTTTGAACCTCGGGAAGCGAAGGGACAGAGGGAGTAGAAAGGAAGAAGAATTTTGTAAGCAGAATATCCATTGATGGGAGAAGCCTAACTGAGATATGCGAGATTTTAGTATTGTATCGGATGTAGAAGATTGAAGAATGATCAGACTTGTTCAAACTATATGTACCAAATATTCAAAATATACGGGAGAATGGTCATACATTTGATCACTTAAACTAGAAATGTCTGCTTGATCTCCTTCAAAAGATGGGATTTGGTTCCAAATGGATGAAGTGGATCAAACACTGTATCAGTACAGTGAAATTTTCAGTTCTGCTAAATAGAACCCCTAATGGTTTCTTCCCCTCACAGAGGCTTGGGACAGGGGGGACCTTTTACCCTTTCCTCTTCATTTTGGCAATGAAAGGCATGAGCAATATGATTCGAACTCCCAGACTAAATGGCTGGATCAGTGGCTTTCAGGCAAACCCCAGGCTAATGAACAACTTGGAAATAACTCACGGTATGCAGATGACACATTGGTGTTCTGTCAGGCCTCAAGAAGACATGTTCTGATTCTGAGGGTTATTTTCATTCTGTTAGAAGCAATTTCTGGTCTTCACATAAATTGGGGGGAAAAGCTACATATATCCAGTAAACAGGCAAACATATTGGGTGGAAAGGTGGGTGTACCTACTAATTACTTGGGTTTGCCTCTGGGGCCAAAAGCAAATCAAAGGGGATTTGGAATGGTGTTCTAGAAAAGAGTGAAAGAAGGTTGACCAATTGGAAGAGCCAATACATGTCAATGGCGGAGAAGACTAACCTTAATCAACAGAGTGCTTGATGCAATGCCTGCCTATATGATGTCTATCTTTCTTGCTCCTATCAATGTGATCAACAAGATTGATACTTTAAGGAGAAACTTCTTCCGGCAAGGTAATGGAGACAAGAAGAAAATCCATTTAGTGAAATGGGAAGAATCGATTAACAGCAAGAAAGAAGTTAGAATGGGTGTCAGGAATTTGAAAACTCACAATAAGAGTCCGATGATGAAATGGCTTTGGAGGTATGCCCCAGAGGACAATATGCTATGGAAGGATGTCATCAGAGTAAGATATGGGGAAGAAGGCAACTGGAAAAAAAAGCAAGTATCTACTCCATATGGTTGTAGCATTTGGAGATCCATTAGAAATCTCTGGTCATTATTTCAGTCAAAATTGGGTTAAAAAGTTAGAAATCGAGAAAGATTTCATTTTGGAATAAAAACTGGATTGGTCAAGCTCCTCTCAAACAACTATATCCAGAACTTTTCATCCTGTGCCAACAACAAGAAGCAATAGTGGCTGACATGTGGACTGGTCAAGGACGGAATCTTAGCTTCAAAAGACTTTTGAATGATTGGGAACTGGAAAGAATAGCAGGATTCTACAACATTCTTGCCCAGTTCAATGGTTTTGTAGAAGACGAGGACAGCTTGGTTGGGCAACTTGAAAATCGGGAAATTCTCAGTTAAGTCTGCATACAAGGATCTCAACACTTTCAACGATCAGGTGGATTGTTGACCATGAAAAATGATATGGAAAGTAAAATTTCCATAAAAGGTGGTCTGTTTTAGCTGGTTATTGGCCAAAGAAGCAGTTCTCTGACAGATGAGAAATTGGCTAGAGAGGCTTTCAACTGTGTTCTACATGTTACTTATGTGGTGAACAAGCAGAGACAATGAGTCATCTCTTCTTAGATTGCAGTTGGGCTGATCAGCTGTGAAAAGTTTTTATCAACCGAAGGAAAATTAGGTAGGTGAAGCATTAAGGAAGTATTACAATGCTGGATCAGAGATGGCAATGCAACCAACAAGGAGGAGAGATGGAAGATTGTCCCGGCATGTATTTGGTGGTCTATATGGGCAGAAAGGAACCAGAGATGTTTCTTTTAGACCGGTAACATTAAAGGAGCCAGAGATGTCTTGAGGACAAACATTGCAACATTCAGAAGTTCAAGATGAATTGCTTAGGCCTCTTTTATTTTTGGTGTAAACAGGAAATGTTCATACAAACTGAAGATATTTTTGATGTTTTAGACCATTTGTAAGTAGTGAAGTAGATAAGATCCTTTTTGTAATTGGCTACTTTTGTGGGGGACTATACATTGTTGTGTAGTATACCTGTTGATATCTATATAACTGTTGCCTTTATAAAAAAAAAAGTGAATTTGGTAGTGATACCAGAAATGAGTGAAAACGTGGGAGGAAAGAATTGTCGAGATTCTTTTTGGTGTAGGAAATGAATTGTTAATATTAAATTAGTAAGTTCATGGTGAAAGGAAATCCAACTAGCTTGAAATTGAGGCATAGTTAATATCATTGTATGGAGAAAAGGATCTCGCAGACCATGGACTCCCTACAGCGTAGAAAATGGAATTATACTCAAAAAACGGATACCAATAGTTGGTCACAATGCATAGAAAGAAGCAATAATGTTTTAAGAATAGAGATTTATCCTTATATTTTGTATAATTTTAATGTCTACAAAGTTTAAACTCTTCGGCAGTAGGACTCTCTTAAGTGAATTTGCAAATGGATTGGACTTCGTAGACTCCTTACCTGTCTAAATGAATTAGTCCAGAGAACTTCTGTACACTTGTAGTACCAACTTAGTGCTGTTCTTGACAATAAAATTTTATTCATCCCCAAAAATAGGGGGGAGAGAAAAGCAGAATTGATTTGTATAAGATTGAAATCATGACTAAGGACAAGGGACACAAAAGGGTGGCTCAAACTAATAAATTGGAGAAAGATCGGTGATGAAGGAGGCAGAAATGAGAAATTTAAGTAAAACAAGGTTGGAGTGTTTTTTTCTTTTGTATTTATTACCTTTACTTTAGTGGTCGTGTATATTCTCGCAAGAGTAAGATGGTCATCCCCTAATATTATGATTCATTAATTGGATAGACACAAATTAATGAGGAAAGTTTTGTCCGCTTATCACCTTTAGCTTTAGGAGTACTTCAAAAGTTGCAATTTGAAAGGTTAAGGGAGGGGATGACAATGTTCACATTTATATGGTTATATCTCTCCTGTCAAACACAATACTCCCTCCGTCCCATATTACTTGTCCACTTTCCCCTTTGCGAGCCCCTTAAGAAATCATAAATAAAAGGTATATTTTTACTACTTTACCCTTATCTCTCTCCAATAAGTTGCACTTTAATCACTATTGATTGTTTTCAAGAACATTTAATACTAAATGTAAGATGGGAAAGATTTAATTAATTATATATCTTGATTTTGTAAATTGACAAGTAATTTGGGGCAGATATTTTTGAAATGTGGACAAGTAATATGGGACGGAGGAAGGACAACAAGATTTTCTTTTCTTTTTTGTTGAAAATAAATTACATGCTTCGACTTCATATCACCTCTCAGCATTCTATGGCGACTTTGATAGTTTGATAAACAAAGCCATCTGTGATCCATACAGATCGTCATTTTTCTCGGAAAAAATAGGCAACCAGCTAGCCACTAACTTTCCTTTTATGATTTTTCTTTTTTTTTTTTTTTTGGAGAAAAAATCCTTTCATGTTACGAATTATTATTAATATGTTGCCAATGGTATAATCTGTTTGATCATGTCACGGAGATCATCCAATAAGTCAACACTCTTATTAAATAATAGCAAGACAGATAATGCAACTTCAGATATCAGAAAAATTCTGCAATCTGTTTTGGTAACCAATAAGTGTAGCTTCAACTAATTGATAAGTCTCATAAAATTCAATCCAAAATGGGAAACTGGGGCAAATAAACCAGGAAGTTATGATGCCCAACCTTGTAGGAATCATCACTAATCTAGATTCAAATCTACTTACAGTACTAAATAAATCTCTACGGAGGAAACAAACCATTATAAAGCCACTCCATCAGAACAAACATTATAAAAGTATCATATATATGCTCCAAGGTTCCAAAACAAAAGAAACTTACCTAAGTCGAACATTAACCCCATTATATGTTTCGTAGGGCATTTCAACAGTTGAAAACTCAAAAGGATATGTTTTCCTTTCATAAATTTCACCAGGAACATCCAGTTCTCGGACTGCAAAGAGAAATATTAAATGGAGTAAACGAAGTAATACAAGGAAAGAAGATCAGTGACAAATAAGTACAAGAAAAGTCTGAGAACTCTAATTCTAAATGGATGTCAAAGCAGTAGACCTGAGTATTTTATATCAAATAACTTATAACACTTAAATAGCATACCCACTTATACTAAATTTGCATACCCACTAGACTACAGCTCAAACCGAAAATGCCTAACATACTACAGTCCAGCAAAGATGAGTAGAGGTAGCACAAATTAAGAGGTTAACATGCAACAACTGGCAATGGAAGAACACCGAAATTTGGGGTCTCTGTAAAAGTTCTGCGGTTAGGTTGACGGGAAAGATGCGTCTCTGGACCATGGATGAATAGAGCAAAGTGAAAGGTTCAAGCAAAAGAATGAAGGGCTGCCTGGCATCACTGCGATGCTGTGATGGGGGTAGTAGAACAGCAGTAGATGAAATGGGGGAAGGAGAGTCTAGCAACTGCAACTAAATTTCCTAGGAAAAACCACTAAAGGAATGCTGCATAATGCACCTAAGAACAACAAAGGCTGTACAAAAATAATAGAAATTAGTCCTGATTCTACATTCTTGACTATGAAGCAACTAAAATACTGAGAAGCTGCAGATTAGAAGTCCAGCTAAAATTAAAGTTAAATAAAACTGGGTCTACAGCTTATGCGTCAAGCCGTCAACTTCTAAGATAAGTAAAGTCAGAACAAAAGAAAAACATTAAACTACTCATACGGAGCCCCAATGAGGAAGGTGTTAGTCCTTTATCATTTGGTCAATAATGCTAATCCCTCTTTTTGTGCTACTCCTAGGGCAGGAAGAAGACAATTGTGTGTCCCATGAACAGGAAGTATGGGAAACTAACAGCAAAATCAACGTTCTAGAATACCCATATACTCTAAAAACATAACATAATCGGACCTGAAAGAAGCTCATAAAGTCAGACGAAACAGCCAAATTTAAAAAGAGAAAACCAACATAGCATGTTTTCACAGGTCCACCAGCTAAGGAATAAATTTCTCTATTCCACTTCCACTTGCATCAATATGTAATACTCACCAAGGGAGGTGAAGTCGTAAAAGTTTCCCCTGTCAAAGTACATTTCTGGACAAGAAAAAGATTGCAACGTGAATTAATTCTCCACGGCAGGAATATCAGGAAAAAAAAAGTTAGTAAACCACAGATGTGCAATAAGTAGATTGCTGCATAGCCAGATAAGGACTAGAAATGAAACAATTATACCACCAAATAACCACACATTTATCTGAACTAAAAACTTATCACAGAGCAAACATGAAATACAAGAGAGAAGCTTCAAAGAGGAAAGCTTGTTTTCCTTTTCGGATAAGTCATGCAGATGTTCAAATTGTTGAATGCAGTTTTGCCGTTAAGACTACATACAGAACAATTATACCAGCAACCAAACATTTACCTGAACTAAATAGTTGCATCAAAATAAGACCTACAAAACGGAAAGCTAGTTCTTCCTTTTTTGGAAGTCAAGCAGCTGGTTCCACACACATAATGAAACATTATAACCATGAATGAAGTGGCAAAGGTAAAAGAAGAGGAGAAAGCCAAACTTATATATTGAAATATAGAATAACTGACTTCGAAGCTATAAGCACACGGACTGAAAACTGCAGTCATTTCTCAATTTGATTGCAAGTAGCATCCTGCCTGTATAACAGATAAATAGACTTTCACCGTAACTTAAATTGCCAGTTATACAAAGCGGTTACTTTAGTCCAACCCACCTTCCGCACCACAAAGAAAGAAAAGAAAAAAATAGAAAGCAGATCATGGAAAGTATTGGGCATATTGACATGTGAAAAAGTTCAAATTAAAAAAAAAACAATGTAATTCCATTTGCAATCTGTGCAATTGATTCAAGAAGGACACGAGACTGCAAATGGCATGTGGACAAAAAGTTGTTAAAAATTGTCACCAGTTATAGCTCACCTATCTGACCAAGAAGCTCAACTTTGATCCCATTATGTTCAACCTTCTTTCCTGATACTGGTTCTACAGAAATCTGAAGTCATAATGAAGCTATATTCTCAAATAAAGGTCATGAAATAAATAGATACTTTTCTATAAGTAACAAATAAAAGAGTATTATAAGAATCATAAGTATGCTACATGAATAATACCTTTCCAGCAATATTTTCTTGACTTTGGAAAAGTGGGACCATAACAGTTTGACCATTTTCCTTCTTCAAGGGGACCTAACAGAAAATAGTACAGCAAGCAAACAGTCAACTTGTAGAGTCAACAAGTCTCCAGTTTTGTTTTGACACTTCTTCAGTTGAGATAGGTTACACCTATTCTTTTCTTTATATTTTTTATTTTTATTTTTCCAAATAAGTGAGACAGTTCGCATCTATTTACATGCACATTTTAGGGCAACACGTCTTGTTTCACAGTACATCTGCTTTACAATAATTAGACACATAGTTACGGCACCCTTCTGATCTGGACTTCAATATTAAACTTCTCTTGTTTTTTGAAAGTGGTAACATAAGATTAAACTTCTCTTTTAAAATTGTTTTGGAGGCATGTCCCAATAATGTAAAATGTAACATGCAATATTGATACTACTCCCTCTAAAGAATAACTCTATCCAATTCCTTAACTTTAAGTTACTAATAAGTTATAACATCACATAAACATGATACAGTTTCTTCTGTCACCTTCTTTTCTCTTTTGGCACAAAGATAAACTGGGTTTATAGTTTAATAATTTTTTAATATCTTTAAACATGAAGTATCATGTCCTTATTTGAGATTTCAAAAAAAAAAAGTATCATGTCCTTATTTTCTGATAATTACATTATCTGTCATGCAAAATTAGTTTTTTATTTAGGAGGGGAGCATAGGTTTGTCATATACAATAGTGTACCAAAGTATATTAAAATGAGATTTCATGGACAACAAGCAATGAGGTTTCCACAATTGATGAATTCCATATCAAGAAAGAGACCAACTAGCAGCATACAGGTCATCAAAGGGGGGAAAATATCTCATGGAACAACAAGCTGCTATTAGCCGAAACAAAGAAGATATAGTATATCAGCTACTTTTTCCCATCCAGGTTGTGAAGTTGATATACTAAAATTGAGCAATTTCTGCCTACTGGCTGTCTTACATCACTGAAGACAAAAGTGTTCCTATGAACGTGACTAAAGCTCCTGAGGCTCCTGATCAGGTAATAGAATGAAAATCACAAAAATAATAAGCACATGCATGAGCTGAAGTCACGTAACTGTAGAATATTTCATCAATATCAACCAAGGGCATCATCTTCATTGAAAAGTGTTATAAACATGATAAGTGCTAGTATGTAAGAAACAAGACACTGAAAACTTACCTGTTTGCGGGATTTTCCATCACCGAACGTGATTGAGATGTTGCATGCTGGCTTGAACGCTCCAATTATATAATTCTACAAGAAGGATGCCCAATCTTTTTTAAGAGCAGTAATCATGTCATATGTTTTAAAAGTTGGTATTTTAACCACTTATATTGCATACAGATTAAGCTGAACCACAAATATGCATGCAAGCATATACCACATATATATATGAGGTAGCCATTAGCTGATATGAAAGTATATGAGGTAGCCATTAGCTGATATGAAAGGCCAATTACTCATCACACATAGGTAATTATACATACATATATGTGTATTTTCGTGTGTGTGTGTGTGATTGTACAAACATGCATGCACACGCACACACATAGCTATGTGGTAGCATAAGAAAAATATGCGCAACAACAATAAGCAATTGGCAAAACATTACCATGCTATAAAGAACTGAATAGTGGACGAAAATCCTATATTAGAAGAACCTGCAGATGACATAGTTCAAGATTAGTTCTTGCAACATAAAGATAACAACTGTTAGAATAGAGGATTTCATATATAGTATCCTATTAGGAAAAGGATTGTACTGTAGAATAGGAATAAGATTTCATATATAGTATCCTAGTAGGAAAAGGATAGTAATTGAGTGTCTATAAATAGAGCTCAATGTAATCATGTAGATACAACAATTCAATAATAATATTTTCTCTCATATTTCTCACATGTTATCAGAGCTTCTACGATCTTGGTAGAGAATCAAAGAGCTTTCGTTGCCGGCGAGCGGCACTAGCCAATTTGTGTCGTCCGTCTGACCAAAGATAATGTTAGAGTGAAGATTGTAGAGAACTTTCAGATATTTATAAATAAAACTCTCAAAAAAAGTAGGCGTGAATAGTGCCTCGTGAACAGAGTCGCATGAACAATGTTTTCCCGATGTGAATAGTAATTTCGGCGTGAACAGCTACCAGATTCCGATCGTCGGAACTAGGGTTCCGGCGAATCCACGCTGTCTCGGGGCATTCTTTTAAGAATTGTTTTTACTGTCAGCATCGCGTAGAGATTCCGAGCTGATCCTTACCACTTTCTTCAAGGTTTGACAACTTTTTTCCGACATAATTTCTTTTCCCGTAATGTCGTGCCATCATTCAAATCATATCCACAAAATACCATCACAATCTCGTGCCTCAATTCCGGTGATCGCTTTGCGTCCCTTAGGATCGTGCCATCATTCCGATCCTACCCACAAAATACCATCACAGTCACGTGCCTCAATTCCGGCGATTGTTTTGCGCCCTTCTCTTCCACGTGCAATATTCCAGCGAAGATTCAAAAAATAAAAAATCACCACCGCGCATAATTTTTCCAATGATTGCTAGTGTCACATCTCTATAGTGTTATGCAGAATACGACACCACCATAACATAGATCATGTTCAAGCTAGTGAGAGACCAATTGTTGTGCAAATTTCCAACAATTTCCATGAAAGCAAATCAGTCACCGTGCAATATTTTCAGTGACAACATAGATGTCCACTACACAATTACTTTTGGGTAGTGTTGTGCAAATTCTAACATCACCACGAGGTAGATCAGTCTCTTCTGACCAAAACTCAATCAACGGCTCCAACAAATACCCACTCACGCGCCACCACGTGCCGCTCGAAGTGCCATATCCAGCTAGTGCGTCAGATCCACGCGCCGCGCATGCATCTTTTTCCGGCCAAATCTCGATAATTTTCTTCTTGGTTATGTTTGTCAGATTTCATTCATCTTTCAAGTTAGATTTCGCTACGTCTCTCGGTTTTGATATGTTAAACTCCAAAAACACGGGAATTGAAAGTTCAAGTCCTATGATTACTTCAAAACCCTTAAGAAGGAGATCAGAAAATCGCACATCACATTCCATAAAGAAGCGACAAAGACGAGGTCGTCTTGGAAGATCTCAACCTAGGTGTAGTTATTGTAATAGGCTCGGACACATTCGTGAAGTATGTTATTCTCTCCAAGGTAACCTTGAGGAGGAAGTTTATATGGAGCAACCACCTGGTTTTGTTGCTCAAGAGGAGTCTAACCTGATTGTGTCGGTCACTTTATTGTTTGAAACAGTCTCCCAGAGCCTGATTTGAAAAATTCAGCACAGTAATTCAGGAGTTTGACATGACTCGTACTAAAGGTCTTAGCAGACTGAAGTATTTTCTAAATATTGAGGTTGCTCAATCCAGATCAGGTATACTCTCCGGTGATGTTATTACAAAACTTGTGAAGTCGAGTGATCAGCTTGCAGATATTTTCACCAAGTCTCTCACTGGTCCTCGTATTAATTACATCTGTAACAAGCTCGGTACATATGACTTGTATGCACCAGCTTAAAGGGGAGTGTTAGAATAGAAAATTTCATATATAGTATCCTACTAGGAAAATGATTGTAATGTAGAATAGGAATAGAATTTCATATATAGTATCCTAGTAGAAAAATTATTATAATTGAGCGTCTATAAATAGAATTCAGTGTAATCAATAGATACAACAATCCATACATTGTTTATACATTGTTAAAATTATTTTTTTATGTATATATCGTAGATGTTAAGGTAAGGCTGCGTACAATAGACCCTTGTGGTCCGGCCCTTCCCCGGACCCCGCGCATAGCGGGAGCTTAGTGCACCGGGTTGCCCTTTTTTTTTTATATCGTAGATGTTAAACCCCTTTGGCTTCTTCGTGTGTTTACTTTTTTATATTTTGAACCCCGTAGTGAAAATCCTAGCTCCACCAATGTATGGATAGTCAAATTAAAAAGTAAGATAATGAAATCAGTTATTGGGTAATCTGAATGTAAATGACTTGCATTTATGGCTTCATACTGAAAACACACAATGCGACGATTAAGATCTCAACTTTAGGCCTTCTTTTCTCTTTATTATTTTGAGATAAATCTTCCAAGAATTAGTCGATAAGATCCAAAGGCAGATTAATACTCCACAAAAGATTTGATGTCAACATCGAAAGTGAGAAAAAATTAGAATGCAAATAAACTTGTAAAATCACAAAGAAGAGTGAAAAATCGGATTGTATCCATTCTTCCTACAGTAGGAGCAAACACAGAGAATTGAAACCCAATTCAGAATAAACTAAAATCGAAGGAAAATGAATTAGGGTTTTGACTGATCAGATGAGGAAATTAGAAGAGAAAGAGCTTACAAATCGATTTCACCAGAGGTAGAGTGGTCGATCAAACCGAGATGGCAGATGTCTTAAAGCACCCAACAATGGTTTTGTTTGAATGTATACGAGCAAAGGGGTAAAAAAAAGCAGCCCGTGCACTAAGCGGGAACTGCGTGCGGCACTGGACCACAAACGTATATTATATGCAGTATTACCTGCATTACGAGCCGGGTCTTCAACAAAAATACAAAAATGGCATTGCACCCAAAATAATTAACCTTCCGTGTACCTATTACTTTCATACTCTCAAAATTATTATTATTTTACCCATTATACTTTTTATAGGTTATTATTTCTTTTTTTTATTTGTCTACTTGTTATCTTCTTTTCTTTTCTTTTTTTCCTTTTTCTATTTATTTACTTTTTTCCAAATTTTATTTTTTCACTATAATTTTATTTTATATCTAATTCTAGCTCGTTTCTTCTTCTTCTTTTTTAATATTTTTCCATTTCTTGTGCTTTTTTAGTTTCATTTTTTTCCTTTTTAATCTCCATAATCTAAATTCATTCACATTTTTTACTATTTTTAATTATTCTTCTTTTTTCAATTTATCTTTTTTCAAATGAATTTTTTCTTTATTTTTTTTTCATAATCTAACTCTACAAAAAAAAATTGGCTCTTTTATTTTTTTAATATCAATTAAAACGATAATTTATATATTATATTTTTTCCTATTTATAAAATAAATAATTTATTCAAACATACAAATATCAAATCGGTAGCAGTTGAAGTTTATTGTTGCAATATATTATGAAACTCACATGGTATATATCATATACTGATATGGTATCATTTATGACTGACGATTTATTCCTTAGAGAAAAACACTCAATTCTCTATGATACCAACCTGGTATATATCATATAGTGATACAGTATCATAAATGATTGATTCATCCCTTCAAGAAAAACACACCTCAATCATCTATGATACCTACATGGTATATATCATATACAGATAGGGTATTATAGAAGATTGATTCATTCTTTCAAAAAATGCTACTCAATCCTCTATGATACTCACATGGTATATCATATACTGACATGGTATCATAGAGGAGTGAAAGTTCATTCCTTCAAGAAAAACATTCAGTCCTATGTGATAACAACCTAGTATATATCATATACTAACATGGTATCATATATAGTAGATTCATTCAGACACTACTCAATCTTTTATGATGCTCACACGGTATATATCATATACTGACATGGTATCATAGATAACTGATTCATTTATTTAAAAAATCACTCTTTGGTCCTCTATGATACTCACATAGTATATATTGTATAATATATACTAATAGAATATCATAGAGGAATGGTCCATGCTTTCAAGAAAAATACAACTCAATCCTCTATGACACATACATGGTATATATTACATACTGACAGTGTATCATGGATGACTAGCCTATATTATATATCATATACTCACAATATATCATAGATGACTGGTTTATTTCTTTAAAAAAGAGCTAAGTCATCTATAATACCACATGTTATATATCATATACTGACATGGTACCATAGAGACTAGTTCATTTCTTAAAATTTTTAAAAGTACTTCTCAATCCTCTATGATACCCGCATGGTATATATTGTGTATTGATATGATATCATAGGACTGTCATTCCTTTAAAAAAAATCATCAATTATCTATGATATCTGCATAGTATATATTGTATACTGATATGGTATCATAAAACTGAATCATTCCTTCAAAAAAAAGCTCTTCAATGCTTTATGATACCCACATTGTATATATCATATATTGATAGAGTCTCATAATGAACTGATTCAATCCTTAAAAAAAACTCATTAATCCTTTATGACACCCACATAATATATGATGTATACTAATGAGGTATCATAAAGGAAAAATTCATTCTTTCAAGAAAAAATAGTATAAAGAAATATAAATAGAGTTTAAGCTTAATTATTATATTATTTTAACAACTTAATTTTTACAAAAGAAAAACTTACAAAAAATAAAGTCACAACTTAAATACAAGTTTTATTTTTATTTGCAACAGAGAAAATTTTCATAAAAATTTATTTTCTATTAATTTAGATTTTAATCAATAAATGACTTTAGCATTTATCTTAATTACTTCTTGTTGTGGTCTAATTATTGAATTTTCTATTTTTATTATTTTTTCTAAATTTTTATATTAGAAGGAAAAAATTAAAAAGAAATTAAAAATAAAACTAGAAAAAGACAAAATAAGAAAAGAAGACAAAACTAAAAAAAGACGAAAAAGGAAAAGAAAACAAAGACTAACAAGGAAAAGTAAATAATGACGTCCCACAAATTGTTTGCTTCGGTCAAAAAGAGGATGGATCATTCGGGTAATATATTTGTGCCTATGGGTATCTTTAATAATTAATTGGTAGGGAAGCAAATATGGATAATTATTTTTATTTTGATGGGCAATTCGTGTGTTTTCCCCCAAAAAAGACCACAATCAATTTAAACTAATTAACTTGTATTTGGTTTAATCACGTTTGGTACTTAAATTGAAGGAGACACATATGTTTTAACTAAAATGCGTCTTATATTTTAACTAAAAGGTGTCTATTTGGTTACTGGCAAAAGTTAAAATGTCCATCTAACCTTTCTAGACAATTTACAAGGGTCATATATGTATTTCGCATATAAATATATTTACTAGTAAATTTTTCGTATTTCACGCGGTCATAAAAAATATCAATTATGTACTAAATATAATAATATATATATATGAAATTAGAAATATAAAGCACTTCCTATAATATGGTGGTAATTTTCATATTTCAAGCAATTTGTAAAGTTTATATGTATTTCTCAATCAATTATCTATTTAGTTTCTTAAAATACAAATGCGGGTCGTAGAGAGGTGTCACATCACATTGTTTATCCCTAGTTTATATATATATATATATTTCGAGAGTTTCTCCTTACATAAAAATATAAAATAGGAAAAAAATACACTCACTCAACCATTTTTATATAAATACTAGACATACAATTAATTTCATAAAGGAAAATATTTGGTTATTAGTAGTAGACTTCCTAAAAAGTCATAAGTTACTATTTTGAGCCAAAGAAATTAAGACTTACCGCAGTCAGAAATTCATGTAAAAACCAAACTAAAGAGGAAATATAGAGACAACATACGAAAAAAAATAAAGAAGAAAATAATACAATATACATCATTCTTACGACATTAATCATGTAAAAATAGAAGGAAAAAATACTGAATCAATGCATATTTCTCGAGCTCTTGTTGCTATTATCCACTCCTATAAGCCGATCACCATTCAAGAGTCTCCTTTTTCTTCAAGCCAAACTAAATCATGAATATAATATTGTAGTAAATATAACAACATCCCTATGTACTTCAAGTATGAAATGAAAGGATAACCTTGGGTAGAATCTCACGAAACAATGAAATATGAATTTACAATAGCTGATGCTTTAGAAAGGTGACATTCTTGACTAATGTAATCATTTCGTTTTGCAACAAATTCTTACAATGTCTCTATTTATAGGACTACAATATGGAATATCAAATAATGCCATGAACATGACTATTAATTATTTAGAGGTTATGATAATAAAAAGTTGTGGTGTAATGGAAACAAAGACTAATTATTTTGAGATTGTGGTAATAAAAATTGTGAGAATAATGGAAATAAAGACCATTAAGTATTTACATTAAAGAATATGAATGAATATAGGAGTAACTGAATATTTGTTCAGTTGGTGGTTTCCGTGATAGCGACATCAGTGTAACCATTCAATTGGTTATTTTGAGTTCTAGACTTCGAGGACCTCTTTTTTAGATTTGAGACTTCTGGAAAAGTTTATTTAGTGATTTAGAAGTTGCGGGTATGGGCGGCACGGACCCCAAGGGGTTTGGGAGCGTTTGAAAGCACTTGAACCTAATTAGCGGCTAAAGTTTATAGAGTTGACCAAAGTCAACATTTTGAGTGAATGAGTTTGAATTCATAATTTAAAAGTTCCAATAAGTTGTATGATGATTTTGGATTTGTGTGCAAATTTTGGTTAGTTTCCGAGGTGGTTTAGACTGATTTGGAACACTCTGCGCATACAATTACATTCCGAGAAAAAAATAAAGAACCAGACTCCTAATTTTGTGCATTGATTATCAGAAGTATAATTTGACCGCACAATTAGGTCCATATCGTTATTTATGACGCATAAAAATTGATTTCATTGTATTCCGAGTTTGTTTGATATGTTTCAGATCATTTTGAAGCGTCTCGACAATTGCTGCTTTTTTTACTGATATGGTGCGACCGCAAAAGCGACCCAAATGGTTGTAATTGCAAGAATACTGCAAAAGCGATCATTCTTCTGCAATTGTAAAGTTCTAAAAGGCAGGGAATTGTCCGCCAAAGCTAAAGTAGGAGTTCTGCAAAAGCGAAGAAATGTTCATTTTTGTGATGGCCCCTATAGTTTCAAAGTTGGCAAATTTCAGGATTTTGGTTATTTCAATATATTAAAAGTTAGAAAGCTCGGATTGAGGCAATTTTCAAAGCACCTTTCTCCTAACAACATCGGGTAAGAAATTATATCCCGATTTTGGTTATTTTACAAGATTAACCATGTGAAAGTTGAAATTATACCCCTAAGTTTAAAGAGTGCGAATTTTGAGGACTTGAAAGACGTTTTGATATTGGATTTAAGTTTTGAACTCTTATGAATACGGGTAACTTGTTTATCTAATAAAGTTATGATTTTAACTACGGAACATGGATTTGACTTTTTGATTGACTATTTAGTCTATTTTTTTTTATATTGCAATATGAGTATCGTTGAACTTCTTTAATTTGATAGAGCAATTTATTGAATAGATTAGGTTTGTTTGATAGATTTTGGATGTGTTAAATATATTGAAAAGGTTAAAACTTTGCTTGGATCGATGATTGAAGCGATGAATGTAGCATAAACTCACATGAAAGCGTACCTTTCGGATATTTTATGTACTTAATGATTCTTGAGTTGCATAAATTTATTTCATGCACCAAATATATGTTATATGACTACACATGTAATTCATGAATATTTTATGATATGCATTATGAATTCTCTATATGTTGGTCCAATTGACCTTATTTTAGGCGGACGGATATGATTATGGCACAATAGGATCTTGTTCCGGGAGAATAGTATAACTATGGCTGATGAGATTTTATTCTGGAAAATTGATATGATGATTATTCTCATGATGGAACATTTCGTGCGGGCATGTGGAAAACGTGGTTGTCTCCCATGGGTGAAAAATTGCAGTCGGACCAGTGTGCGGAGTGTTGGAAGCACTGCTTGAGACTGTGGTGATAAAGAATCAGCATCACATGCATTGCATCATGAATCATATCTGCGCATTTTATTATGTTATATTAGTTGAATATGTGCATATCATCTATATTTGTTGATTATGTACATTTTAATATGTTGTCTTGGTTGAATATGTGCATATCATCTATATATGTTGATTTTGTCTAATTCTTCACAACTTCGATCTTCTAACATCAACTTTAATGCCCTCATCTGATACTATATGCCCATGGAAAACCACTGAATTCAGCTAGAACTTGCATTTGGAGAACTTAGCATATAACTTATGATCCTAGAGCGTATGTAACACCGCTCACAAATTCTTTGCATGCTCTTCTTCTGATCGTGAATACACCGAAATATCATCTATAAATACAATCACAAAGATATCCTAGAAACGGCTTGAACACATGATTCATTAAGTCCATGAAAGTCGCTAGCATGTTAGTAAGACCAAAGGACATAACGAGAAACTCAAAGCGATCATATCTGGTCCTAAAAGCGGTCTTTAGAATATCTTTCTCATTAACCCTCAACTGATGGTATCCAGACCTAAGATCGATCTTCAAGAAATATTTAGCGTCGTGCAACTAATCAGACAAATCATCAATCCTTGGGAGTGGATATTTATTCTTGAAAGTAACTTTATTCAGTTGACGATAATCGATACACATTTTCAATGAGCCATCTTTCTTACGAACAAACAACATTGACTCGCCCTATGGAGAAGTATTGGGCCTAATGAAGCTATTTTCCAGCAAATCTTTCAATTGTGTCTTCAACTCCTTTAACTTAGCAGGGACCATTCTGTAAGGAGGAATAAATATAGGCAGGGTATTTGGAAGCACATCAATAGCAAAATTAATTTCTCTTTCAGGAGGAATGCTTGGAAGCTCATCAGGAAATACATTGAGAAATTCATTACCAACAAGATTAGACTGAAGGGTTGGAGGTTCTACTTCTGCATTTTGCACGCGTACCAAATGATAGATATACCCCTTTGAAATCATATTTTGTGCCTTAAGGTACGAAATAAACCTCCCTTTAGGTGCTTCCACATTACCCTTCTATTCCATAACATGTTCGCCTAGAAAATTAAAACGAACAACTTTTGTCCAACAATCCACGTTAGCATAATAAGAAGCCAACCAATCCATACCCATAATGACATCAAAATCAACCATATCCAATTCATTTAGGTCGGCTAGAGTATGACGATCGTAGATCATCACATCACAACCCCGATATACCTGTCTAATAATCCCTGATTCACCAATCGGCAGAGATACAACAAATAACTTACTCAACAACTCAGGTTCTTTACCAAACTTGCCAACAATAAAATGAGTGACATATGATAAAGTGGAGCATGGTCTATCAGTGCATACACATCAAAATAAGAGACAAATAATATACCTATAACAATATCAAGAGACGACTCTAGGTCATGTCGATTAGCCAATGCATAGATATAGTTCTGATGACTGCCTGAGCTGGATGCTCTACCTCTCCCTCTGCCTCTACCAACCAATGTCTGAGTACCCTGCCTAGGAGGGCGTATAGATGAAGAAAAAGAAGCTACAGATCCCGTAGGCTATGCTATACCACCTCCGTCTCTCATCGGACTGTTCCACATATATGGCTCGACTGTCTGCAAGAATAACACAAATTCGAACCCTGACAACATTGCCCAAAATGGGCTATACCACACCGCTCATAATAAAGTAACGGAGGACTCATTTGACTAGAATCTCCTCTATACTGCGGGCCTGATGCTTGTGAACTCTGACCCTGACCAGAATAATTAGATCAATCACGACACTGGCCCTGAAACTATGGTGGTGCACTAGCTGTTGGATAAGATGAGCGCCTAGGAAACGGTTGCCTAAACCCACCTCTAAACTCTCATGTATCACCTGCATACAGAGCCCTCCTATGCTGACCACTATCATGCTCTCGATCAATCCGTTGCTGTATTTTGCGATTCTTCAGATTTTGTGCATAAGCCTGGATGCGAGCAATATCCATACCTGGATTTAGAGAAGTTGTAGTACACTCATTAACCATATACGACCCTAAGCAATTAACAAACCGATGTACCCAATCATTCATCTTAACTATGATCATAGGAGCATATCTGGCCAAGGAATTAAATTGCAAGCTATATTCCAGTACATTCATATTACCCTGCTCAAGATGCAAGAATATATCTTGCCTGGCCTGTCATAGCTCAACCGACAGAAAGTGTTGTAAGAAGGTCTAAAAAAACTCTTCCCATACTGCCAGTGGGGAACGGGGTCCCTTGGACTGCTCTTATGACTTATACCATGCCATAGCGATATCCCATAGTCCATAAGAAGCCAACTCAACCGACTTAGTATCGATGGCGTACATTACTCGCAAAGTTAGCTAAATCTAGTCCAAAATGTTCTGCGAGTCCATATTCGAGTCTGATCCCATAAAACCAGAGGGTCCAAGTTGATGAAATCCCTCACTCTTGCACTAATTGCTCTATCAGAAGGGTTAATAGTCTGGCGCTGGGCTTGAGCGACCACTAATCGAGTCAATAATGTATAGTGCTTTGCATATCAAGATCCTGATCATGAGCATCATTGGGAGGAGCTGGAGGAACATCAGCTCCCCTACGCTTCTCTAAAGGTGGTGGTGGTGGAGTCTTGGAGGCCCGAGATAAGGCTTCATCCTGATGCTCCTGTTGTCCTGTATTAGCAGGTAGTACCTGAATAACACACTCTCCCACCTCTAGATACATACTTATGACTTAACTCTATCACACAATCTAGATCAAGAAGAAAGGTAACTATCCTAAATGCCCTATAGCCTCCTACGTATAACTGTGGTGCACAATACACTGCAGACCTGCTCTGATACCAAGTTTGTTTGACCCAAACTTTGAGGGGGCACCTGAATGGCCCGAGCATACCACATGTATATCATGACATAAACATACAACCGTATGGGCCAACAAAGCCTTAGAAAGACAATCATAATGAAGATCTGAATTAGATAACCTGTAATGATGGATAGCTAACCAACATATCTACATAACAGGGTCAACAAGGCCACAACACAGGTACCAATAGCTGACAAGGAGGCTGACAAGGAGGCCGACAAGGCCATACAAAACAAATATACAATGACTACTAGTTCGCAAGCCTCTAAGAGTACTATAACATGTCATCAGGCCGGGACAGGGCATTGTCATATCCAAAATAGACGAAGACATAAGTAGCATAGCCTACCGACTCTATACAATAACTTCGGGCAAGTAGAGTGTGACAACCAACAACTGAATCAGATAGCCTATTGTGGAGGTACGTTGTCTGTCTACATATACATGCGAGCATGAAACATAATGCCTTAGCAAAAATGAATGTCAGTACAAAATAATATACTGAATATGTAAGGCATGTAAAGCATATACATAAGAATGTAAGACATGATGAGGGTACAAAATAATATACTGAATATCTAAGGCATGGAGGCATTATTTATATGGTGTTAATTGCGAGGTGTATACCGACCACTGTAGTCTTTAACTCGTGTTTAATCAGAGTGATTTGAATTCTAGACAGCATCGGTGGACAGAGTTGTTGAAAGAGTATGACATGACTATTTTGTACCATCCATGCAAGGTCAATGTGGTGGCGGATGCCTTAAGCCGAAAGGTAGTCAACATAGAGAGTTTAGCTCATTTGATCGCTTCTCATGTCATTTGGCATTGGAGGTCCAGACTCTAGCTAATCGATTCGTG
Organism: Anisodus tanguticus; assembly: GCA_034509755.1. Taxonomy (NCBI): domain Eukaryota; kingdom Viridiplantae; phylum Streptophyta; class Magnoliopsida; order Solanales; family Solanaceae; genus Anisodus; species Anisodus tanguticus. The sequence goes on from CM067545.1 coordinate 26,985,823, forward strand.
AGGCTTGATATTTCAAATCCGAGTAGGATTCTGGCTTGTGTGAAGGCGAGGTCATCTCTCTTGGATCAGATTCGGGCTCACCAGTATAATAATATGAAGTTGTACAAAATCAGATATAAAGTTATGAGTGGAGAAGGCAAGGATTCTGTGTTTGAGAGTGAATGGGTTTTGAGGATTAATGGTAAAGTGTGTGTGCTTCGTGTGGGTGATCTGACCAGATTAGTTATGGTTTAGGCCCACAACTGTAGGTATTCGATTCATCTAGGTGCTACTAAGATGTATCATGATTTGAAGCAGCACTATTAGTGGGGGAGGATGAAGAGAGACATTGTAGGGTTTGTGTCTCGATGTCAGAATTTTCAGTAGGTAAAATATGAGCACCATGGACCAGGTGGTGTGTCTCAGAGGATGCCTATTCTCGAGCGGAAGTGGGAGAGGATTGCCAATTTTGTTATGGGATTGCCCAAGACCTTGGGTTAGTTTGATTCTATTTGGGTCATTGTTGATAGGTTGACCAAGTCCGCATATTTTATTCCAGTTCAGACGACTTATAATGCAAAGAAGTTGGCTAAGATCTACATTCATGAGATTGTTCATCTTCATGGGGTTCATGTTTCTATCATCTCAGACTGGGTGACTCAATTCACTTCTCATTTATGGTGGATTTTGCAGATAGAGTTGGGTACTTGCTTGGATCTCAGTACAACATTTTACCTCAGACCGACGATCAGTTCGAGTGAACTATTCAGGTATTGGAGGACATGTTACGAGCATGCGTGATTGATTTTTGTGGTCATTGGGATCAGTTCCTACCTTTGGCAGAGTTTTCGTACAATAATAGCTATAACTCTAATATTGATATGGCACTGTTTGAGGATTTGTATGGTAGGAGATGTCGATCTCCGATTGGTTGGTTTGATGCATTCAAGATCTAGCCTTGGGGTACTAAACTATTGAGAGATTCCTTAAAGAAGTTGAAGGTGATCCAGAATAAGCTCCTAGCAGCTCAGAGCAGGCAGAAGGAGTATGCGGACTGGAAGGTCCGAGACTTGGAGTTTATGATTGGTGACAGAGTTCTTCTGAAGGTTTCACCCATGAAGGGTGTGATGAGGTTCGAAAAGAGAGGAAAGTTGAGTCTGAGGTATATTAGACCTTTTGAGATTCTTCAGAGAGTTGGGGAGATGGCATATGAGTTGGCTCTGCCACTCGGTCTTTCAGGCGTTCATCCAGTTTTCTATTTGTCTATGCTAAAGAAGTATTATGATGACAGTTCTTATATCATCATGTGGGACTTTGTATTGCTTGATCAAAATTTGGAGTTTGAAGAGGAGCCTGTGACTATTTTGGATAGGCAGGTGAGGAAATTGAGGTCTAAGGAGATAACTTCTGTGAAGGTTCAGTGGAGGCATCATCTTGTTGAGGAGGCAACTTGGGAGACAGAGTCCGACATGCGTAATAGATATCCTGACTTGTTTACCACTTCCAATACGTTTCTCTCTATTCGAGGACGAACATTTATTTAATTGGTATCTGATATAATGACCTATCTGGTCATTTTTAGCTTAAAACTCTTATTTGCTTTTTTTACCCTTCTCGTAGACTCTATGTGGGGTTTGTGATGCGCGGGGATGGGTGCATGAATCTCGACGTCCATTTATATGAGTTTCGGATAAAAAACCTAAAACTAGAAACTTAGAGTTTGATAGTTTGACTCAAAGTTGACTTTTGATTATATGGGTTCATTTCGGATTCCGTCGCTTCTGGTTGCTCCAGAGGGTCATTTATAACTTAATCGAGTCATTGGTTTGCTTCTCAAGGCAATCAGATGTATTTTGTGGCCTTATTTGTGAAATTTGGATATTTTGTTATTTCGAACTATTCTTTAAAAAAGTATGCCTTTGAGGAGCATGTCTGGTTTGTGTCAGGGGGTCTCGGGAGTTTTTTGGGTGTTTAGTAGAGGTTTCAGCTATTTTTCCATGTTCTGGTGTCTGGTGTCTTCTTTGACGGCACCTATTCTCGCTCCGACATGTCCTCCTCGGTGAGGGGTTGGCTCGCCAAAGCGGGAGTTGAGAAAGTGAAGAGTTTCCGCCTGGGCGGAGGGTTGGTCTGCAGGGGAGAGTCCGCCTCTGCAAAGTCGGTTACGTCGTGGCGCAGAGGTGATATGTCAAGTGACACTGCCTCAGCAAGGTCTTTGTTCGCCGTAATGGGTCCACATCACCAGAGTCGATTCCGCTGGGGCGAAATTAGTGTATCAAGTGTCCTATATAATTTCTTAGGTCATATTTTATTTCTCAAAATAGTATATCTCGAACCTTCGGCAACACATGTTCTCGCTCCGATGTGTCCTCCTCGGAGGGAGGTTGGCTCGTCAAAGTGGGGGTTAGGAAAGTGTGGAGATTCCACCTTGGTGGAGGGTTGGTTCGCATGGCGAGTCCGCCTCTGCAGAGTGCCGTGGCGCAGAGGCGAAGTGTCAAGTGACACCGCCTTAATGAGGCCTTTGTTTGTCATAGTGGGTCCATGCCAGTGGAGTCAATACCGCTGGGGCAGAATCATTGTATCAGGTGTCCTACATAATTTCTTAGGTCAGATTACATTTCCTAAAATAGTATATCTCGAATCTAGAGCCGCCAAGGGAGAGAATTCAGAGGTTTAGAGGAGAAATTCATCTTTGAGGTAACAATTCCATCCTTTATGAATTGATTCCATGTTTCTAAGTCCTTTAATGGTGATCTAGTATCTTTATGAGTAGGGTAAAAATGAAGTATGATCCCATTTGAGAATAAGAGAGTTGAGTCTTGATTTAAATGATGATTATGGACCATTTTAGTTGTATTATTGTGAATTAGTGATGGATTATACTAGCTTATCATGTTATAGAGCTTAATTTTAGTATAGAAACCTATTCCAACTGGGGGGAAATTCTAGGGTTCCAAATTGGGGCTTTTTATATATTGTTCAATTGAAGGCTCAAATGTGTATAGTTTTCTAATTAACTTAAGAATATGATTCCCTAGTATGTGTTCTTGGTATTTGAGGAGTAAAGTTTGAGTCTTGGTGACGTGGGCTCGGGGTTGGTATTTAAAGTCTTGCTTTGTTAAGGATCATATCCTTATATGGTGTGTAAGCTCTTCATTAACGAATAGTATATGCGTTATTAAACTTCGATTATCATGAGGCATAACGAAAGGGAAAGGCAATCACCAAGGCTTGATTGGTTAGCGCTCCTGTTTGGCCTAGTGTTAGGCTACAATTTACTTTCACAAGATTTTGATAGAAGTGCGTAATTAGTTATAAATATTGAGGGGTATTATGCGTGTTTGGGGGTCCCACTTAGCCGGTTCTGATGAAAGGTTAAGTGAGTACCGGTGTTGAACTGTGTTGATGGGTTATTTGGGAAATCAACATTGTGCTAGTTTCAACTGCCGATTTATTTGGGCTTGTCACCATATTTGCTATTGTATGTTTATTCATCACACCTGCTTCCAATATGATATACTGATTTGAACTTGGATTGTTATGTTGTTAAACTCTTGATAACATATGATATTCATCTCTGTACTTGGTTGCATCTCATTACATTATGATTTCTTGCCTTCAACTATCATTTGCATTCATACACTCATGGTTCAGACATATTGATATGAGAGTGGTATGGAATGTTGTGGGTCCAAGAGACCGGAAATGTGAGATTACTTATGAGATTATGGCAACACTGAGATGATGATGATATTTGAGGGGACGAGTTGCAAGCATGTAACATGATTCTATTTAGCCAAGAGCTGGTCTCATATGGGAAATTCCGGAGGAGTATATGGACTTTGCGGGTCCCCTACAGGTGTGTGTCTCATAATAAAAACTTGAGCGCCTGTATACTGGAAGATCAAGGTACCTACATTTGCATTGCGTTCATAACATATCCTACACATATCATTCATAGATTGCCTATTGATGAAACAAGTGTTGAATTGATTATTGATGACTTGATTGAATTTCGGAAATAAAAGAAACATGTTAATTACTCAATGATACTCAAAATGTTGTTATTGAACTCTATGGAATATGTCGTGGATAATGTGATCTTACTTGGACATTTAAGCTGTTAGAATGGGACTATTTGGTGTCAACTTGGTATTTAACTCTTTTTACGTATCTTCCGTCGTTGTCGACCTATAATGCCTATGGGGTTTGTTATGTACTCATGCTATACTTGCTGCATTCTTTTTGGATGCAGATTCAGTTCCTTCTACCAGTGCGAGACAGCATGGTTGAGTCCGGTTGGTTGATTTCCTAGCATTCAGGGTGATGATTCTACCTGCAGCATACTATTGGGTATTTATTCTCTACTTCAGTATTTTACGTGCACTGGAGAGACATGATAGACTTCTTTAGCTTATGTATTGGTTTTTGTCACTATGTTGCCCTTGTTTTCAGACTTGTATCATTTTATTAGCGCTCTTGTATCTACAGACTAGATCACTTGGGGGAGGTTGTTGATATATCAGACTTATATTTCTTCCGCATTTATGTTATGAGACAACTTATGTATTAATTGTTATCCTTTCACTTTTATTTATGTTATATCATGTGAATAATTGGGAGTGGTTCGCCTAGCGGTAGGCTTACATAGGTGCCACCATGGTCCCTAAAAAGGGTCGTGACAGAATGCTTCAGCATTGTTCTGGTTTATCACTATACTCTTATGACACGAGCATATTAATGGAGTTTTAGTAGTTCAATGATGGGATGGAATTAGTACTAGTGTCTTGAAGACAAATTGTTAGGATCGAGCTACTACCTAAGCACTCAAATAACTAGGTTCTTTAAGTAACTATAGAAGGTAAAGTTCCAGAATAAGTAAATCAACAAAAGAATATTTTCATGGAAAACTCCTTGCTCAAGGGAGGAAAAAACCACGACCTACCTCTTGTAGGATTTTTGCAAACTATACTAAACACGAGCAATTTAAATTTACAATGACCTAAGAAACTGTTACTCTCAGTCCCACCTCTACCCTCTTAATCTTCAATGACTCTGCCTAGTCAAGAAAGTCTCTTACAACTCGATACAAACACCTATTACACAATACGAACAACGATAAATATATGAAACCACAATTCAAACCTAACTAATATGAACAAAGAACTGAAATATAAATATTGAGAAGCTTGGGTTCTTTGTAGCTGATTCTTCGAGAGACTAGGTATTGACTCCGCTCACTCTTGCCTCATATTGGAATTGTATCGATGGTTGTGGTTAAGATCCAAAGATTATTCATGCTAAGTTAATATATAAGTCGTTGCCTCCACTATCTTGTTGAATCCAACCAAATATTAGTTTTATAAATGTACCCGAAAATCAATCCTTGTTTGAATTGAATTTTCCTTCTTTCCTTGTATGCACGCCGACTTCTCATTTCCCTACTTCATTACTAATTTCATATTGCGTTTAAGGTACTATTTTCATAACTTGAAATATAACCTTTCATTTAATATGAATGAGTTAATATTCTAGTTTCTCCCAGTTGGCATGACATTGCTCTTCAACAGTCTCCAGTGTTGCATGTTAAGGATCAGTTCCTTTGACGAATTCATTTGTTGATCTGATTGCTTCATTGAGTCATTTGGAGATCTGTTTGGATTTCTTGGTTCTTCAACACATTCCTTATATCTCTCTTGTTCTTGGTTGTCTTTTGGATACATTATTTGTCAAATTATCAAAACATCATTTAAACTCATCACTATTATTGAGCCAACAGCTACTCAACACAAATATAAACTCAAATGGATCAGTTGGTTAGGTAAGAGGATAGCAACCATGCCAAGGCTATGATGAGAAGTCAAATGAGAAGGAAGGCATGTAAATCGACTCATGTGATAAGGTTTGAGGTGATAATACCCTTTACCAGGTTCTTATGAAGAGGTTTCTTTCTATTCTATGAAATAAATGTGCGATGATCAGGATTTGGATAGTTAAAGCTTGGTTACACGATGGTCATATTGATAGGTATTTAACTAATGGAATTCATGAGATGTGTTATAACTAATATTGCCTGAGTTTATGAAAGGTTAAGCGATAGCGAGATGACATGGTGGTTAAATAAGAATAGATTGGTGTGAGTTCTATAATGATGTGTTTATTAGATTCTGGCTAAGTGGGAAATCTATCATTGACGATTGATTCTTATGGGAACAGGAGGTGGAAATTCTTTAGTAAATGGCACATTTACGGATTCATTTGGCATTTGAGAACAATTATATCAAGGTAATACTAAGGTAAGAACTTGTTCGATATGTAATGTAGTGCGGTTGCTTGATATGCAAAAAGTGTTGGGTGACATAAGTATTACATCTTTGGTGGTTATGACTCAGTAAAGGAATAATCTAGTTAATTGTCGACGACATAATTAATCCCTTTACGAAGTAAGTTCTAAGATAACATGGACTAATTGACATACTTAATGATGCCCTAAAATACTAAAGTAGAAAGGTTGACTCTTCGTGCAATTTTGACGATCATCCGCATCTTAGATGAGTTACTTAAGAAGTTTCTAGATGTGTAACTATTTCGAGAAGCAAATATGGTCATTAGATCATTTATGTGGAATTCATTAAATTATACATCACTACTGATATGACTCTGTAGAGTTGAACAACTTAGAGGAATAATTGCATGATTTACTGGAGATGTTCCAATCTGGCAGAATAAGACAAGAGATGGTTCTTTAAAGGTAACCAGCGTCATCGGGCCCTTAACGGGGTGACAATCAATGACAGACATCTATTCCTATACATTAATGACTAGGGTGAACATTTTTAGGGTGTGAGGTTCATTTCAGAGATTGATATGAGGTTCAATTATACCAGTTGGAACCAACAAATTAAAGTCACTACAGACAGATCCGGGTATCAACATTGGGTAGATGAACTTGTAAGCCAGGATTACAAAATAATTCTTCAGTTAAAGGGTTTTGACAAAGTTATTTGTATGATACTATATGAAAATGTTGGTAGGAATGTGTGATATGAAAATGTTGGTAGGAATGTGTGATGGATTTGTTACATGTCACATAGAATGACAAAGGTCTCGAAGGTGTTACAATTCACTTTTACGTGGGACATAAAAGCTAATTCAAAGTTGTGGATTCTTTCGAATATTTATTTTTTACGTGGGACATAAAGCTAATTTATAACGAAAATTTGAAAAACCAAGTTAAAGAGTTTATTCAAACAAAAGAAAAATTCTTTAAAATCAGAGTTTGAGATAAGGGTTCTGGTGATTCCTCGGAGAAGGCGTGAGACACCCCGATATTACGTATCCGTAGAATACGATTGACCTTCGAGTTTCACAGTTTGATTATTGTGATTATTTACTTAGAAAAGTGTTCAAATTATTGTATATAAAAGTCATGGCTTATCATTTGAATTTTTTTCCTTTTATTTGAAAAGAGAGTTGAGTTTTTGCTTAAAAAGTTCATATAGGTTCAAAATATTCACTTCATTTTTCGGACCAAAACACACCTAAAGTTTCCCTTTGAGTAGAGTCCGACTTAGTTTAGTCCAAATGTTGTATCGTATTTATCCTTATATGTCTTAAATCTCTTTGAAAATGTATATTTTCGTAATATGTCATGATATTATATAAGTGTTTTTGTAAAATTCCCCTTTTTATATACTTTTTGGAAAGTCAACCATAACCTTAGAACCCCTTTCTCAAACTTGGGCTTCAAGTGAAATTCCATTCAAATTTGAAATTCATTTAAGTTGGGCCTGATCCAAAAAATAATCCTTTGAAGTTTTTTAGATAATGCAAGACAAGACTTTATCAAAATTTCCCTCTCAAATACTACAATTTAAACTTCAAATTTCAATAATTTGGAAGAGAACTTTTTATATTCCAAAACAGTACATTTTTTCCCTTTTCTTATCAAAGTCTCTAAACCAATATATTTCAAAGTTCAGAATATTGTATAAGAAAACATTTTGTTTTTCCATTCTTATTTACTTTTAAACAATCAATCATAAACCTTATCTTTTGTGTCTATTTTTGAAAAGACGTGTCCGGATCCTATCTGTTCTAAATGATATACATATCATTTGCCAAGTCCTAAGTTTCAACCTATAAGAGTTTCAATATATATAATGTATATAAATTACATACAAAGAGAAACTACATAAAGTAAAGGAAATTAAGTGCACGAAAAGTCTGGTGGACCTCTCGAGCCCACCAGTTAACCATTTTCACCTATGGTTTAGCCTTCAAGCAGCTGCAATACAGATTCAATAAAAGAGAGAATTGTCGGGCCTGGGAGGCCCAACAAGAGGTATGACAGTAGGATTGGACCAAATGGGCCCGCGAAGGGGAGTTCATGCAACACAAAGGGTAAAAGAAAATACATATTTAGAAAGCATCTAAACTTATCTAAAATTAAACTAAAATAGGGAAATGCTTTGCTAATACACGCATACTAACAGATTGCAAGTGCATACATCATATAATAAATAATCACATGCAACTATAATATGATAATAATATAGGAAAAGAAAGGAGGCCCAAAGGATAAAGGTAACACTGACTGGCCCATCTTATATATGCAATTAACAGTAAGGATATATAGACAACAGATGGGCCTGACCCATGGCACACTTCACGCATAACAATATGAAGAATAAAAGAAGAGAAGGACAAATACGCCTGGCCCAAACATATTATGGCTACAACAAAGAGGCATCAATGGCAAAGTAGATGGGCCAGGCCCATGATAGACACAACATTACAGCAAAGGTAATATACATCGGGTATACATAATATACACTCGTGTATACTAGATATACAGACTGTATACTTTATATATCTCAATGTATATCCTCATAAATTTCCAAATTAGGACATGAGCTAGATAAAAGTATTCGTAAGCAAAGCATACTTAAAAAATATACACATACAAACAATTTATTGATTATGCAAACACACTCTTTCCCTCCTCTGTTCTTTACTACTTTACATGTTCAATTGAGTTCAATCACATGTAGTCCAGACTAAAGAAGAGGAGGATGAATTCCTATGCTAACCTACACCTATGTATATGTCAATAGTAGGGATAATTCTTTAACAATTATGAGCACACCTAAAATGGAGAAAATAGCAGAAAAGCAATTACACATCTCAACATACTCCAACAACAGGTAGGTTAATAAAGGAAGGGTGTGAACATTCAAAAGAGTATGCATCAATACAGTGACACAAGATCATTTTGAGAGGAAAGGAAGGATGGGTATCATGCATATTGGAGAAAATAATTCCTCATAAGGGACTCAAGTGATCATCCAGGTTCTTGCCAAACACATTAGCTCACATACAGACCTAGTAATACTTAACATTACTGTCGGGAGTAGAGACAGATGGCCAGAAGATACAACATATTTACAAACAGGGCATTTGAGGTAACATGAAGCTCATATGATCAAACACATTGGCATGACAGGACTCCTACCAAAAGATATATCTTTCTAGGTCCCATGCCTATTATTGGACAAACAGATCAACAAGTCTCATTTCAAAATTTACCCAAAACTACAAGTTATCAACCTATCATATATAACCCTTATTGAGAGTATGCATTCATTTAGATTAACATAATTGTTTTACCTACATAGAGAGACAAAATGAGGCCTACTTTATATACTCATACATATATTAGCTTAATCATAGAGAGATATGAGCTCCTATTCTCATTACATATTTGTCATTTACAGAAAAAAGCAAGTTGTGACTAATCTAGATCATTTTAAAGGCATTTTGTGCAAGTAGACAATCGAACAAAGATAAACCAAAGCCCAGATCTTCAATAATAATGTACAGACATTCTCACAGCATCATGTAACCACACATAACCCAGGACTATCAAAGAAGAGCTCATCTAGATCTAAACTAATCACACTAGGGTCTGCATAGACATGATAACATTCTTACTCACTATTACAATAGACAATACATCAACATTTACCAAAACCAAACTCACGTAGACATCTAGGGCTAACATACTAACTTGCTTTGTAGATATAGTACAAAATTACAGAGATTACACAACACTAAGGAGCTGAGGGTTCAATTAATTACCTAGAGGTCAATATGGTTCACAACACATGACAAAAAAACAAAGAGGTCTCAAACTGTATCCAAACTATCTATTTAACCAGTCTAGAGGACATTTCATGTCATTCATTTGACTAAGCTAGTTAATAGTGCTATTTCTCAGAAAAGACAAGATCAATAATTGAACACACAATAGGCATACAGATTATTCCATGGCTGAATTCTAACTTAAGACTGGCTAAGGGAGACTGGACTACTTCTAAACATAATTTTCATGCTCATATACATACTTACAAGTGTAACCTAATATCACTGATCCTAAGCTAACACAGTGACATACACAAGGAATATTAATCTACTACGTTAAGGTATAAGTTATGTAGGAGTTAAATAACATTGTCACAAGAACAGGGACATGACGCATTTCAGGCTTCTATAAAGTATAAGAAGCATAGGATTAGGTATTCATCACCATAAACTAATAGGCCAAGCATTTATACCTTAAACCAAACATTTATCAGGCTTAAATAGAGGAAAACAGTCAAGAATGATCTCTGACATGGATTTTAGCTACTAACAAGCACATAGAGGGGCATAATGAACACATGAAAATACTAACCACCATAACCTTAAACTAATGATTCTGGTAGAGTTAAACAGGGAAACCAAAACAAACCCAAATGGAAAATCTGGTCAAAACAAATATATAGTAGAATTACAGAGTTTCAAACTTAGATTAGGGAAGATTGATCATCTAAAGAAATATAAATTGACTAACATATTAACATTCTAATCACATATTAAACCTAAACAAACAACAGATATTTACCAACATAGACCACCACTTATATTAATCTAACAGTTAATCTATAAGCACGTATTAAAAACACAAATAAAAATAAAAAGAGGAACCTTTACCTTTTTTCGAGGTAGCCTAGGGTCGAGGGTGAAATTGGGGATCTCTTTTGCTTTCTTCACACCAAATATCGATCACACACGTAAATAGTTAAAATTTGACTAAGATCGAACTCAATTAGGTCATGGTTTTAGTTAAATAAACAAAACCCTCATTTAACCGAATTAATCTGTTTTTGTGCTTCAAAAAGGCTTGTATATGATCAAAGGGTGAGGCTCTTTATATAGAACCCCAAATCCTAGGGTTTTCTACTCAGATTCAATATGGGACAAGCAAATTGTGTGTGTGTGGGGGGGCATCTATATTTGAGTGAAAGATTTGAGTATCGTGTGAATCAGCACCTTGCAAGGCTAAATAGTGAAAAGAACCCTGATACTATTCCGGCTTGGTCCGGTATGGAATGAACTTATAATCATGGAATCGACTCGATCATCAGATTATAAGTTCATAACCCTTAAAATCCCATTATCCCGTGAGGGCACCTCCCCTAACCCATAGCCAAACCACTAATTATACAAGACAAACTTATATAAATATAAATGCGGAAGATGTAAATAGCAACATAAATGCTTACAAAGTCTTGACACTTGAAACATAAACCTTAGAAACATTCCCAAAACCTGGTTGTCATGAGTACAAAACTACTAATTAAAATACAAGTCTGAAACTTTAAATGCAATCATTGTTTGAGATATAGGGCGAGAAAAGTAAAATAACAAGATGAACGGTTCCGGTGCTTAGAGATGGAATCTACAACTCACTCGGACTCCCAAGACGAATTTCTAAGCTCGCGTCAAGCTCCTCCAGTGGCGTCCGACTCGGTACATGTACATAGGGTGCAAAAAGTGTAGAGTGAGTACGAAAGTATCGTGTGAATCAAAGACCTTGCAAGGCTAAATAGTGAAAAGAACCCCGATCCTATGCCGGCTTGGTCCGGTATGGAATGAACTTATAATCATGGAATCGACTCGATTATCAGATTATAAGTTCATAACCCTTAAAATCCCATTATCCCGTGAGGGCACCTCCCCTAACCCATAGCCGAACCACTAATTATACAAGACAAACTTATATAAATATAAATGCGGAAGATGTAAATAGCAACATAAATGCTTACAAAGTCTTGACACTTGAAACATAAACCTTAGAAACATTCCCAAAACCTGGTTGTCATGAGTACAAAACTACTAATTAAAATACAAGTCTGAAACTTTAAATGCAATCATTGTTTGAGATATAGGGCAGAAAAGTAAAATAACAAGATGAACAGTTCCAGTGCCGAGATGGAATCTACAACTCACTCTGGACTCCCAAGACGAATTTCTAAGCTCTGTGTCAAGCTCCTCCAGTGGCGTCCGACTCAGTACATGTACATAGGGTGCAAAAAGTGTAGAGTGAGTACGAAAGTATCGTGTGAATCAGCACCTTGCAAGGCTAAATAGTGAAAAGAACCCCGATCCTATGCCGGCTTGGTCCGGTATGGAATGAACTTATAATCATGGAATCGACTCGATTATCAGATTATAAGTTCATAACCCTTAAAATCCCATTATCCCGTGAGGGCACCTCCCCTAACCCATAGCCGAACCACTAATTATACAAGACAAACTTATATAAATATAAATGCGGAAGATGTAAATAGCAACATAAATGCTTACAAAGTCTTGACACTTGAAACATAAACCTTAGAAACATTCCCAAAACCTGGTTGTCATGAGTACAAAACTACTAATTAAAATACAAGTCCGAAACTTTAAATGCAATCATTGTTTGAGATATAGGGCGAGAAAAGTAAAATAACAAGATGAACAGTTCCAAAGTGCCGAGATGGAATCTACAACTCACTCGGACTCCCAAGACGAATTTCTAAGCTCTCGTGTCAAGCTCCTCCAAAGTGGCGTCCGACTCAAGACATGTACATAGGGTGCAAAAAGTGTAGAGTGAGTACGAAAGTATCGTGTGAATCAAACACCTTGCAAGGCTAAATAGTGAAAAGAACCCCGATCCTATTCCGCTTGTCCGGTATGGAATGAACTTATAATCATGGAATCGACTCGATTATCGATTATAAGTTCATAACCCTTAAAATCCCATTATCCCGTGAGGGCACCTCCCCTAACCCATAGCCAAACCACTAATTATACAAGACAAACTTATATAAATATAAATGCGGAAGATGTAAATAGCAACATAAATGCTTACAAAGTCTTGACACTTGAAACATAAACCTTAGAAACATTCCCAAAACCTGGTTGTCATGAGTACAAAACTACTAATTAAAATACAAGTCCGAAACTTTAAATGCAATCATTGTTTGAGATATAGGGCGAGAAAAGTAAAATAACAAGATGAACAGCCCAAAGGTCTTAGAGATGGAATCTACAACTCACTCGGACTCCCAAGACGAATTTCTAAGCTCGCGTCAAGCTCCTCCGGTGGCGTCCGACTCGGTACATGTACATAGGGTGCAAAAAGTGTAGAGTGAGTACGAAAAGCACGTGTACCTTGCAAGGCAACATCATCAAAAGAACCCTAACTATAGCGGTGGCGAGGGTTGGTACTCCCAATACTTCTCTTCTTGCTTGGTTAGTCAAATTATACAATTTCTAAGTAATTCAACCATTTAAGTAATGATTCTACAACCACACCAAGTCATAACGTTTCTAATTTTACCTTAATTAGGATACATATATTAATAAAATTACCAACCTTTTCCAAATGGACATCTAAGTCCTCAAACATTACATATTTTCATTAATTAAATAATTTCTACTATAAAGGTCCAACCCTTTCACGAATGAAGGCACAATCACTATCAAGATTCAATCTTTTTTCCAAACAAATAAGTTTACAAAAGTTCAATATTTTAGACACTAATAAGAAACATAAACCTCCCATCTCTATATCATTTCTAAAACTCCAAGTCATCTTTATTACATTTCTAACAATCAAAATACAAGATCCCAAACTTTATATCATCATCATATTGTCTCATATTTTCGAAGTATAAGTTATAATGTGCCAAAGTTTCTTTCCTTAAAATCACAAGATCATAAAGTTTATAGCTTTACATCACCGAGATGGACATAGCAATAACTCACTCTAGACTCCCAATGAAATGTTATGGAGATGATATGTATGAAATGCAATGGCAACGTAAGTGGATTTATGCACCACGCTCATGCCCAAAGGCTAAACACATAATCTCCACTATGTACAACATACTATTTCATTTAATTACCCTTTAAGTACACCTTTTTTAAGTATTTAGATGAGATGTAGAATGATGATACAAGTGCTCAAACATCACCTCACATACCAACGGTGGATTTATGCACGGGGCTATCCCAATTCCCCATTACTCCTTTTAATTGTTAAACCAAAACATAAAAACTATATTAAGGTCTAGTAAGTCTCACCTTACCTTATAATTGAAGTCCCATAACTGACGAATGCTTCCAACTCGATACGCATGAAGATTAAGCCTCCCAGAAGCTCAACCACATTTAAATTCATCCAACAAGTTCAATCTAGTGAAAATAGTAGTCCACAGAGTTAGACAAATCCAACGATACCCAGACTACTATACTGTATTTCAAAATCCAAAAATGGATCCAAAAAGCTAATCCCGAGCCCCGAAGGTCAAAAGTATAATTTCGTTGTATTATCGAATTACCCATAGCCCATATGTTATAAATCCATAAAATCAACTAATTGCATCCATTAATTGACCCTCAAATCAAATGTTTATCATTTCTCAACTCTAGGGCTAAAAAACCCCAATTTTCCCCAACCAAACACGGATAAAATAATAACCAATGAAAATAAACTTGAGGAAACATCCAAATAAATGTTAGATACTTACCCTCTTGTTGATACGAGAATAACGCCGCAAAAATCATCTCAAACAGAGCTCTAGAACTCAAGTTATGCTCAACATACTAAATGAACGCAGTCTGATTTTTAATACACAACGATTTTCGCTTCCGTGGCCCAAAATCTGCTTCCGCGCCCAGAAGTCCGCTTTTGCTAGCACAATAGAACACCAACAACTGTCTGCTCTAAAATGAACATAACTCCCTCATACGATGTTGAAATTTGACGATTCAAGTTGTCACGGCTCACAAATTTCAATACGTATCTATTCCAACAATCAAAACTCAATTCCAACATCAAATGAATATAATGTACATTGAAGCGTCGAAGGCAAGAGATTTATGCCAATGACTCAAACACCTAAACTTGACCAAACATAGTCCAAATTCAATTATGAAAGTTTCTACATGTCACAAATGATCATACGAAGCTGCTCAAATTCTCAAAACACCCAAACGAATCCGTCCTGACCCGATATTGACTGTTGTCAACTTCAAATCATCTCAAAAGCTAGTTTCTCAACCAACTACCTTAATCACATCCGAACCTCTTGGAAACCGAACCAATGACTCGACTAAGTCATAAATCACATTCTAGACCTAACATAATCGATGAAACTTCAAAAAAGACGCATTTACCAAAAAGTCAACTTTTGATCAAACACCTTCTTTCTTTAACTTTAGAGTTTCAAATTTTGCTAAACTTGATCCGAAACTCACCCGATTGCCTCAGGAATCATACCACCCATCTCTGCAAGTCATAAATACTGAGACAAAGCTATGTGAAGGTTATTCTATGGGGAAAAAAAGTCAAAAGCTTAAAGTGACAAAATGGGTCGTTACATCATCTACCACTTAAACACACATTCATCCTCGAACGGTAAAGAAAAGTACCAAAGTTGTCGAGTAGCCGAAGAACCTCCGTCATAAACCTCATGAAAGACTTCACATGCAAGAATCAAGCTGATAGTACTACTTGTCCGCTTTACAAGTCAGAACTTCCCTTGACATAGTTTAAAAACCCAAGTTTTCTTCCACATTTATATTTGAACGGACTACGCTAAAATCCTTTGACTTTTATTCTAACCACACCTCTGAACGCAATTCATTGATTCCATAAATTCCATCATGAACATTCCAATCCTTTAGTTGTCCACAATCCATTATCAAGCTTGTACCGGTCAAATACTCCAATTCCACTTATCTTTGTTCCACACCATCCAAAGTCATCTTTAGTACTAAGAATTATAAAAAACATGTCGTCATATGTCGTTAGTCTAAATCATGACTCTCTCTTGTCATAAAGAATATGTTTATTCTGAGCCAACTCCCAATCTTTCCATAAAAAAACTAACCTTATCCAAGGCCAATTGTGCTAATTCCAAATCTGTTACTTTCATTTTATCGAGCTAAAACTATTGAGCTAACTCTCATAATCCGATTCCTCTTAAACATCAAAATATCATAATATGTGCATCATCCCAGTGATTATCTTGATTTGCCAAATCTATAGAAAATCGTCTAATCATCCAAGGTTTCTCATATCCATTTACACCTTCCCAAACCATCATCAAGTATACGCATAGACCATTAGAGCTGTCCGAATAGTTGCGATCAATAAAATATCATCAAATCAACTTGTAGACTCCAAATAAAGCCCGGTAACTCTGCCATACCTCTGTTATGAACTTCAAACCTATCAAATCTCCAAAAATGGACTATTAGGCTAACAATAATTCTTTATGACAATACAACCATAAGCCACCCAACGATACATGAACGATCCTGACCTGGTCTAAGGTGCACCACTCCTCAAATATTACCAATAGTCACCTGAACTGACTCAGTTCCTTCACACAACCAATCATAGTAATCTCATAGGTTCGTGGTGATCGATCCCAATTCGTTGCTCGTGGATACTCAACGTTGTGATATCATCCATGACTTTAAAGCTGAACCCTACCCAAGTCATCAACTTAGTATCGAGGAACTACACCTTATAACTTAAATTCTCTCATTCTCAACTCACAACTGATACAAAAATCTAACAGAACTCCATAGAGTCGAATTACATCGAACCTTCCTTCTTGCGCTTTCACTTAGCTCGTTCACTAGTCTGAATACTTTGATGCAAGGCTTGAAGCCTTATATTCTGCCTTCATAACCATTGAATCTCTGTTTGCAATGCCCCTACGCTTTAGCAAATTCAAAGGTATCAATTCTTGCAATCCATGTGCCTTACCACCCACTAATACTCTCACATAACTAATACTTGATGTACTCAACCATACTACCCAACCAGTAACGCTTCAACATAACCTACTATCATGAACACAGTTTCGCTTCAAAAATATGACTTTAACCTTCAAACTTAAGATATTTTCAAGCTTCCCTCTTATTAATCAACGTTAACTCATTCCTTCAATAATGATATGAAACTAACCACCTTGGTATGCACAAGCCATCTTTCCATCAACCTTATCACGTCAGTCATCTGAACCCATACCTCACAGTCATCAATCACAATCCCTATGACACTTTGCCGTAACACTTAGTCAAATTTTATATACTTCCTTCAATCATATTTAATAATTACACCCTATCCGAAATGATACTAGATAATTCCACCATAATTCATATTTGACTCAAATAATCCCATTTGCTTCGATATCTTAATTCTTCAGTTTCCATATTCTATCCAAACTCACATTCGTCGTTATTGACCGAAAATTACTCAAACTCACTCAGGAGTGTACTGAAATATCATAGATCTTGCAAAATAGCTGAGTCAACCCTGGAGATAATAGTTACCCACAATCTCAAACTACTAAAGGTTTTTCTTACCCCACTCAAATATCAAAATTAAATACTTCTCTAAATCAAGCATATCATATGAACAATCATTCACGAAGACTTTCCCACCAGGAGCACCGACCAACCTCTGTTACCTCAACAAGATCCATTATTGCCGATGTAATATTTCAAACCACCACTGTACTGGTCTATAATATATAGAGCGATCTTACTTACCATTCACAAAATTCTGCTAACACTTTCATACAGTTCCTTAACAGTATCCTTTCTAAAGATCCCTTAACTAAAGAATCCTTCTCCTACCTTGGCTTATAAGTCTACCATTCGAGCTCAACATACAAAGTATGATAGTGAATTCACTCTTCTTCGATTCAACCGTTATCATTGGTCCTTACTTTAATTTTCTGAAATACATTTCAAAGTTCAAGTTAGCTAACATCTACCATTTATCTACCACTATACATATCCTTATTGACTGACATCTCACTCAAGGGTCCTTAAACAATGCCTACGCAAAAAGAACCACATCTTATCCTGTTTCATCAAACTAAAATGCCTCTAACAAATCATGTGGCTATCCTCTTCATTCTGTCAACTTTAGAGATCGCATCACTATCAATGGTGGAAATTTACCTAGCCTCAACAAGTACAATGCCCACATCTCTTATCCAAAATTAAGTGCAACAACCGATAACTCTGAGTAATACATCTTCGCTCTCGTTCATCGCTAGATCCATCATGTTGTAACTCTTCTTAACCCTTCATACCCTTATGAATGAACTAACTTAGCATACCTCGCACTCCTATCAGATTAGCACTTTACCATTTTAACATTTTTTTTGTCACGAAGCTCAAATCATTCTAATTCTCTTCAGTACAATTCAACTCCGTAAGATGGAAAGAAAACTCTTCATATGAACCTCATAACAAGTCCTATCACCTCTGACCTCACACATCCTTATATTTTATCAAATTCGCTTCACAATGTTACCATGGTCACTTTTCTCTAATATGACCAATTGATCCTCCACAGTCTAAGCTTGTCCTCAATATACCAATATATGTACTCTTCCGTTACTGAATCATTGACTTGTCATTGATACACCCGCGTTGTAAGACTGTTGCAATAAATTCAGATGATATTGAAATATTTCCACATCAATCACACCTTAAGTAAAGCATCCTTGATATGCCGAACCTCCTCAAGCACAATCCTCAGAGTCGTAATGCTTATTACTTAGTTACTTCGCTAACCATACGAATTCAAATCTCCAACTTCTTTCCCATAACATGTTATAGCATATATGCACCTCTTTGACCTTTGAGTAACTAACTGTTGAAGATATATCGATCATGCAGTCCTTCATACCATCACTCTCATTTTCTAGGGATATCACTGAACTAAAAGTCCTAAATCACAACCTCGCTCAACTGAGTATTCAAATCATAGCTCTAATCCGAACTTAATCTTGTGTCCTTATCACGAAGACACATCTCATTCTATACCGCATGATGTCACATCCAGCTGCTCATGGGCAAATCCAAGAATGTGTCCTCACCATTGGTGAAAGATTGAAACAAAGAAATTTAGACCTTAGACCGAATCACAATGCACGATAAGGAATGAAAGAATGAAAGTTTCCTAAATGACCTATAGCCTCTCAAAGATAGATATAGAACTCTACACACCGATCCCTAAGACTCTACTAGACATCGCTCTTGTACTAATGAGACTAATAAACCTAGTGCTCTGATACTAATTTATCACGACCCAAAATCCCATTCTGTCGTGAGGGCAACTACCCTAACCTGTAGGCAAACCACTAATCATACAAGATAAAATTCTATAAATGTAAATGCAGAAGAAGTAAATAGCAACAAAAGTGCTGACAAAGTCTTGACACTTGAAACATAAACCTTAGAAACATCCCCCAAAACTTGGTTGTCATGAGTACAGAGCTACTAATTCAAATACAAGTCTGAAACTTTAAATAAAATAATTGTCTAAGATATAAGAAAGAAAAGTGAAATAACAAGATGAAGAGTTCCAGTGCTGGGATGGAATCTACGGCTCACCCTGGACTCCCAAGATGAATCTCCAAGCTCTGCGTCAAGCTCCTCTACTAGCATCCGACACAGTACATGCACATAGAGTGCAACAAGTGTAAAGTGAGTACGGGAAGCATGTGTACCCAACAACATTGTCAACCGATCTGAACTATAGTGGTAGCGAGAGTTGGTACTCCCAACACTTCGTTTCTTGCTTGGTTAGTCAAATTATACAATATCCAACCATTTAAGTAAAGTTTCTACAACCACACCAAGTCATAAAATTTCTAATTTTACTTCAATTAGGATACATATAGTAATAAAATTCCAACCATTTCCAAATCGGTATCTAAGTCCTCAAAGATTACATATTTTCATTAATTAAATAAATTCTACTCATAAAGGTCCAACCCTTTCACGAATGAAGGCACAATTACTATCAAGATTCAATCTATTTTAGTTCTTATACTAATGAACACGTAAAGATTCCATCTCTATATCATTTCTAACAATCCAAGTCATCTTTATTAGCATTTCTAACAATCAAGGTCATAAAGATCCCATCTTTATATCATCATCATACTGTCTCATATTTTCGTCTTACATCAAGTATAAGTTATAATGTGCCAATATTTCTTTCCTTAAAATCACATGATCATAAAGTTTACATTTTTACATCACCGAGTACACATAGCAATAACTACACGTCAAGAAGTATGAATGAAATGCTATGGAGATGATATGTATGCAATGCAATGGACATATGTCCTGGTATACACACGTTGCTGCAGTAGCAGTCACGTGACCCATCGGGGACTCATGAGGTCCATATACCCATCTGATTCCATCAGATACTAGCTCTATGGCTATAGTATCATCATTAGTCATCACTCTCGTATCATATACCATATCTAATAACCGGCTTCCCAAGCTTCTTTCATTGTATCTCAACAATTCAAATGCCAAATATAATACATATGAATGAAATGGATATGAGTACGCCATGCAACAACATAATCAATACGATCAGTATTATCAATTCTTTTTCAAGTATTTAGATGAGATGTAGAGTGATGAATACATGAAAAGTTAAATCAATGATAAGTTATCAAACATGGCTACAAGCCCAAATGATCAGCAGTTATACCAACCTAAGTGTATTTATGCACCACGCTCATGGCTCAAAGGCTAAACCATAACCCCCGTCATGTACAACATACTAGTTCATTTAATTGCTCGTCACCTCACTAGTATGGGACCCCCAATTCCCCATTATTCCCCTTAATTGTTAAACCAATACATAAATATTATATTAAGGTCTAGTAACTCTCAACTTGCCTTATATTTGAAGTTTCATAACTCACGAACGCTTCCAACTAGTTACACGTGAAGATTAAGCCTCTCGGAAGTGCTACCACATTTAAATTCATCAAACAAGAATCTAGTGAAAATAGTAAACTATAGAGTTAGATAAATCCAACGATACCCATATTGCTATACTTTATTTCAAAATCCAAAATGGACCGAAAAAGCCAATCCCGAGCCCCGAAAGGTCAAAATTGTATTTTCATTGTAAAATTGAGTTACCCATAGCCCATAGGTTACAATCCATTAAATTAACTAATTTCATCCATGAATTGACCCTCAATTCAAAGGTTTATCATTTCTCAATTCTAAGGCTCAATAACTCCAATTTTATCCACCAATTTTCACTAACTAAACACGGATAAAATTGATAACAAACAAAAATAAACTTGATGAAACATAAAAATAAAGGTTATATACTTACCCCTTATTGAAACAAGAACAACGCTATAAAAATCACCTCAAACAGAGCTCTAGAACTCAAGTTATGCTCAAAATACTAAATGTTCGCAATCTAATTTTTAATACACAATGATTTTCGCTTACGCGGCCCAAAATCCTCTTCCGCGGGTCCTATTTCGTGCCCAGAAGTCCGCTTCTGCGAGCACACCAGATCAACAACAATTGTCCGCACTAAAATGTCCATAACTCCCTCATACGATATTGAAATTTGATGATTCAAGTTGCTACAGCTCACAAATTTCGATACTCATATATTCCAACTATAAAAACTCAATTCCAACATCAAATTAATATAATAGTACATTGAAGCGTCAAAGACGATCGACTTATGCCAATGACTCAAACACCTAAACTTGACCAAACGAAGTCCAAATCCAATTCTGAAAGTTTCTACATGTCACAAATGATCATACAAAGCTGCTCAAACTCTCAAAACACTTAAACAGACTCTTGACCCAATGTTGACCGTAGTCAACTCCAACTCATCTCAAAAGCTAGTTTTCAACCAATCATTATAATCACATATGCACCTCTCAGGAACCAAACCAATGACTCGACTAAGTAATAAATCATATTCCATATCTAACGGTCAAACTTCTTCTTTTCTTTAACTTAAGATCTTCCAATTTTGCTAAACTTGATATGAAACTCACCCGATTGCCTCGGGAATCACGCCACCTATCCCCACAAGTCATAAATACCAGATGAAGCTACGTGAAGGTTATTCTTGGGGAAAATAAGTCCAAAAGCTCAAAACGACCAAACGGGTTGTTATAAATTCCGTCAAATATTGAACCTCCAATGATAAATATTGATTCAAAACATAATGGAACAAAATCCATTAAGGATTTTTTTCCATGTTGAGCGTAGATCGCAGAAAAATAGAAGAAAGAAGAGAGTTTTACCTCGTTGGTTGAGTTATGGTGGAGAGAGGGTGGAACATTAAATATTTTGCTAAAAATGGACGGACACACACTAGGGAATGAGATTCGCACATTGACCTTCCCATTTATGGCAACGGTGAAACGACAAAAGAAGATGAGGCACTAGGGTTTTGCGTTCTTACGCAAAATCGCGAAAAGTGCCTAAGGGGTTAGGGATTTGGTTGTTTAAAGAGTAATTGGGCTTGGTCTTGGTCCATTTCAGACTGGACTAGGCCAATTGAAAAGAAATAGAGGCCCAACTTGTGAACTTGAGGGGTTGTTCATAGAGTGGTTATATTTTGCAAATGTGACCATTCTTTAATTAAAACATAACCAGATTCATACAAAGTATTCCAATTAAAGACTCAATTGACCTTAAATTGATCAAACCTTTTCCATTATAACAAAAAATGTGAAATCTTTTTCAATTAAACTAAAATGACACAAAATTGGGATGTAATTTAATACTCTATTTAATTAAGCAAATTTCTTGATTTTGACGGAGTAGAATATTTATCAATTCAACCGTAAATAGTTTTGATCAATGAAACACATAATTTGTTTTCAATTTTTTGACTTCAAAATTGATAATTATATTTTGAAAATCTTAAAAATATACAAAAATATGAGACATGATATACAATAGTATACTGGATGATATTTTATAAAATAAATTGGCAAAATATTTTGGAGATAATTTTATAAAATTATTTTTGCCTTGTAGAAAGTATATTTTACTCCGTCTGTGAATCAAAAACCTTGAACAATTAAATAAAATTATTAAAGGACAAAAATTAGGCGTCAACAGAAGTCTTACACAGACCTAAGGAAATGAGAGTTGGAACTTTATGGTTAAGTAGCCAATAAATTTCCATGGTAGGGAAGAGTGTGTGTGGTAACTAAGGATTACTCTATATATCATGAGTCAGTGTAGTGGTGGTTTGGGACATTAAATCCATAATAATAATCAATTTTATTGGGGTATCTAGGACTGGTAGGTACTTTTGATAGAAAGACTTTGTGAAGGACTATACTTTTGATGCGATTAACTTGGAAATGTATTCAGTTTTAAAGTTCGTCTTGTGTAAGGAAAGCTTTCAGATGCTCAGGACCACATTTACCTACTATTTCTATAATTGGTCTAACTATTTTGCAAGATTTATGGTATTTCGATACACTCATCGAGTAGGTTTGAATGATGTTTGATTGATAATGGTGAAAGTGATTGCAAATGCATTGAGACAGTGGATGAATCAGGATAAAAATATCTTACTTTTGATCTGGGAGAAATTAAGGTTCATCTTAAAAAGGATGAGTTGCATTGACCTATGCATCACTAGACAAACATCAGATTTCAAAATTTGAACATGCACCGAATCTACACATTTTAAATTTTGGTGTAGCTCACGACACAAAATAAGTTCTTTTAGTAAAATACTTGTCGTGTTATTTTAGTGTCAACTCCATAAGTCTTTATAGATTTATATAACTCATACCTTATATTATATACAACTTCTAAGAATATATCACAATAGACGTCTGAATAAGGTGCTCATAATTTGACAAAAGTTCAATTGAAACCAGAAAACCCAAATTGAAGAATTGGTATGATTTTTGATTTTGTTAAAAAAAGTATCAAAAATGAAATATATATATATATATATATAATTTTATAATGTATAATTTTATAATGTTGATCTCTGGCTCAATAATAGCTTCGAGCTTAAAGTGAAGCTTTGATGATTGACAAACTATATATCCAGAAGACAATCAAGTACAAGGGAGATATAAGGAAGGCATTGAAGAATCAGAAGTCCAAACAGATCTCTAAAGGATTCAGTGAAGTAGTCATATCAACAAAGGAACTGATCCTTATAATGAAACATGGAGATTGTCCAAGAGCTATTTCATGTCGACTAGGATAATTGAAATATTGAATCATTCATATTCGGTGAAAGGTTTGATTTCAAACTATGGAAGTATTACCATAAACACAATACATGAAATTAACGTTGAAATAGGAAAAGGAGAAGCCGATGCATATACAAGGAAAGAAGGAAGATCCAAGTCAAACAAGGATTGGTTTTTAGGTACGATTATGAAACAAATACTTGGTTGGATTCAACAAGACAAGGAGGCAACCACTTCTATATAAACACAACACAAATAACCTTTGGAGCTTAACCACAATTACGATACAATTCCAACATGAGGCAAGAGTGAGCTGAGTTAACACCTAGTCTCGCGAAGAACCAACTACAAAGAACCCGAGCTTATCGAAATTTATATCACAATTTTTTGTTTACAATAGTTAGGTTCGAATTGTGGTTCTATCTGTTTACCTTTGTTAGAATTGTGTAGTAGGTTTTTGTATAAAGCTGTAAGGGACCTCTTGACTGATAGTCATTGAGGTATTGCTAGTAGTAGACACTGTTATAACATAAGTGGGTAGAGGGAGAATTGTTGGGAAAAATTCCTTAGGTATCCAAGTCGTTGTAACCTTAAACTTCTCTTATTTAGTGAATTTTGGGAAAGTCCTACTCAAGGTCCGCCGTGGTTGTTTCCTCCCTTGAGAAAGGAGTTTTCCACGCAATAGTTCTTGTGTTGATTTAGTTATTTTGCAACTTTACCTTCTTTCATATTTGTTTATTTGAGTGCATAAGTAGTAGCCCGATCCTAACAAGTGATATCAGAGCTAGGTCTCTCTACAAAGGCTAGCACCTTAAAAGATGGTTGCACCTTCAACAGTACAAGAAGGCCAACACAATTACAAGATCACCTTATTTTAAAGGAGTACATTATGGGTGCTGGAAACTCAGAATACAAGACTACCTAGTCACTGAAGATCCTAAGCGATGGAACATCATTCAATAAGGTCCAAGAAGGCATAGTGACAAAAGATATCAAAGGGTAGAAATTCAGATGGATGTCAAAGCAAGATGACTTCTCATGTGTAGTGTTAGCTAAATGAACTCATTAAAGTCTCCACTTGTGTCAATGTTAAACAAATATGGGACACACTGCAGAGCAATTACAAAGAAATGGAGACAAAATAAAGTTGCCACAGTTCTAAGAGAAAAATGGACCAACAAAAGAACATATCATTAACAACTCAAACAAACTCAAAAATTGAGAGTGATATGTTAGATAAAAAGTTCTCCAACCTCATTGAAGTGATTCACACCTACTTTAGATCACATGGTGATGAAGACACTTGAAAATCTACACATTCAGAAGGACAAATAAACATATATTCAGCCTAGATCAAAGAAAGACCACTAGGAAGAAACAAAGAAGAAGAACCTGAAGAAAACAACTTCCTTCCCAAAGGAACGAGTTCTTATGCCAGAACAAGGAAACATAACTCTAGAAGCTATGAAAATAAAAATAGCATCAACACCTTATGAAGAGAAGTATTAAAAAGTTCTCAAAATCAAATGAAAAGAGAACTAAAAATTATAGTTGCATCCTTACAAGTTGAACTTGAAAAAAAGTAGAATACTTCAGAGGAAAATTATCAACCTCAAATATAAGTGCAATGATGCAGTCAAAAGGAACAAGTAATTAAACAATGGGACATCTTCACACTCGAAGTACTGCAACATCAAACAAGTTCAAGGACTAAGGGATATCAAGGCTCCCCACAAACACAAGGGCAATATAATTCAACTACAAGGAAAAATTTCTATGCTCAGTATGACAAAAGAAAGAGTTCTAAAAGGAAGCATGGAAAAATTCCTATGCTCAGTATGACAAAATAAAGAGTTCCAAAAGAAAGCATGAAAGCAGGTAAAAAAATAGATAAATTCACCTCACAAAAGTAAGTGAAAAATTAAAGGACTGATTGTTACTTGTGAGGTCATTTTGAGATTTTGGATTGTTTTCCCTAAAATACCCTTTGTTGAAACCTAAGTTTTACCCTCTAATAATTTTTATTTAATTATTCAGAATTCCCGAGTCATAGATGGAGTGAAATAAACTTTCCAAAAGGAGAATATGATTTTATAAAATTATTCCGAGTGTATTTTGTCATTTCATTTGATAAAATATCATTTGGTATATATATTGTATATCATGCCCTAATTTTACACAAATTTGATCATTGATCATAATTTTGGAATTTTAACCCAATAATTATAAATGTAATTGTTTTTTAAATTTTTTTTCTCAAAATTGAAGGATTAGTGTTCCGCTCTGTCAAAGTCGGGAAATTATTTAATTAAATACGATAAGGGAATTACATCTCAAATTCAAGTCATGTGTTATATTAAAAGATGTTTGTATGCGTTTAATTTCCTAAATCCTAATTAGTATCAAATTTGGGCTTAAAACAAAACTTTTATTTTAATTATTTTATTTAAGAAATTATTCGGTTATTTTCTAATTAAAATGTGACCATATTTTCAAAATGTGGCCACAATTGATTAAATTGCTTTTAAAAGAAATATTTGAGCTTCACCCCATTTAAGTCGGCCGAGCCCAAGGCAATTAAGCCTAGGACCTGGCCAAGCCCACTCAATAACACGTAAAAGAAAGGGGCAAAGCCCCAATATTTCTCTTTCATGATTTCTATCCAAGGGGGAAATCCTAGCCGTTCTTTGTCAATGTCCCGTTGCCAAAATTGGCATGGACGACAAGGTACTTAGACATGGCTTCAGCTTTGGTTCATCCTAATCCCTTACCCCTCTCACTTCGTACGCCACCAGATCCTATACCACCAAGGTAAGGTCGCCTCTCCTTGTACTACGCTTTTTTGTGATGGTTTTAATTGCTCTTGTTAGATTCATGATTAAAATCTCCTATTCTCATTAGTTGAGAACCCTTTTGGAGGGAATCCCCCTCCCCTCCAAAAGGAGTTCCCCCACACTAATTGATAGAGGTCTGCTAGGATTTCATGTTCACCTATAAACATAGACTCTTCTTCTTCGATTTAAAGGTTAGAAACTCGATTCTTGGCATTCATAAATTTTAAGAGCTGAATCGAGTTTATATTCGATTAATTATTCTTAATTTGGGATCCTAGCCCTTTGGTGGAACCCATACTTAGCGTGATTAGTCTCTTACAACTAAAATCCCTTTTGTTTTGTGTGTTTGTGAGTGTCGGAGGTCCAAAGTTGAAGATTCGAGCTCAAACTTCGATCCTAGGCTACCTCCATACAAGATAATTCAACTTCCTTTTTAAATTCTTGTGTAATTTTCATTGTGTGATATGTTACAAGGTATTATGTGACTATTAAGCATGTTTTAGTTAAGATTAGTGGTTGTTTGTGTTCATTATGTTAATAGTTAGCATGTTTTGATTAGTTGAATCCACTGTGTATGTTCATTACTATGATTGTTAGTGTGTTTAGGCCACGACATTTATTTTGATGTTATAAGCATGATTACATAGGAAAAATTTTCACCTTGTTGATTTAGGATTAGCTAATCATGTCTAGACTATTTTGAACCACAAAATATGACTGCGCATGTTAGTTGTTTAATCATATGAATGTCGTTGAACTAGCTTGATGTTTGATATATTTGGTTTAAAGGGTTGTTTGATTACATATAGGCTAGTTGTATAGTCTTAAGTATATTAGTAGGTTAGTATTAAAATTGTCTAATCAAATATAGGCTGTTTAAATGATGAAATGTGCAAAACATATTAGATTAAGCTAGTGTAACAACATGAACTGAGTTGGTGAGCCTAATGTGTGAATATAAGACCATATAGAAACTGTTAGGTTCGTGCATTTTGGTTTTGTTACTTATATTTGATAAGCCTAGATGCACTCTAACTTGTTTCCTTGTTTTCCCCTTATTCCTTGCATCCGCTACATTCTTATTCAGCCAAAGTCGAGTGTCCATTACATATTGAGCTGGTTGGACTGAGGTCCAATTCAATATATATATATATATATATATATATATATATATATATATATATATATATATATTATATTTGTGTAATAAAACACACTTTCATTATTGGAACATTTTCTTATGGTTATAATCTAGGATAGGCAAACGATGCGTAGATCGTTTAGCTTAGAACGCCAAAAATGAATTTCAAAACTTGTCTAAATCCTGGAATCGAATAAAGAGGACTGTTTTAGCCTTGTAAAATCTGGAAAATAGGTTTCTTTTAAGTTGGGACTAAAAGTGTTTTGGGCCTTAAGTTCACATTTTGTACGTTGAAAATTAATTTGGACTGCAAATATTAAGGACTCAAACTTGGGCCTAAGTGACTGGAATGTAACAAACGGACTGCTGGACTTGTTTTGGATTGAAATTGACATTTTAAAGATTACGGGATAAGCCAAATTAAATGATTTTGGACCTTAAAATCTATCTTGGACTTGAATTGAGTTAATGGTTTTGGATGTTAGAATATAAGTTAACACTGGGAGATATAGCGTGCAAAAAATGAACAAAAACCATTTTGTATTACTTTTTCTTCCAAAACCAACCTGTCACTTTAAAAGGAATTATACTCATTTCAAAACTTTGAAAATATTTTTAAAAGATGCAAGTGTGAAATAATCAATATTGTTGGACTAAATGAAGAGTTCTACTCAGTTATATTTGGGTGTTCTTAGTCCGAAAATATATTGAGTAAACTACTCATATGCATACTATTTTGGTGGAAGCCTAACTCTTTGTTTTAAAATAAAACTCTTGAGTTTGAATAAATGAAATGACAAGTTTTTGCAGATATTTAAACATTAAATGAAAAATTGTAGTCATTTTAAAGCATGTTATAGAACCTGTAGGTCAACCGTCTATGGATCCTTAATACCGGGGTATTGACACCTTCCCTGGGGGATCACTAGAACCCTTACCTTGACTCTGGTTTAGATATAATTTTTCAAACTCTTTGAATAAACCCTTTCACACTGGTTTTCCTAATTTACCTATAAATTAGGTGGCGACTCTAAAATAATTATCTGACATAGAGCACCATTCAAACTCTTAGTAGCTTTTATGCATTTACCCCCGTAAAAGTGAACCGTAACAGATGTCGACTCTACTGGGGATAAACCTAGGTTTTAACCATAAGGGTTCCAATACAACATGCTTTTTAAAATGATATAAATTGCTTATGTGTTTAAATACCCCAAATATAATTATCATTCATGCATTCATCTTCCGCCCAATGGCATGCACACACATTTGCATCTGTGCACAAATGTGATTATGCGGATTTCGCAGTCACCCTTCAGTATAAAACCAAAAACCTTTCTTTGGAACACAAGAAATTGGTACGTGGTCATCCAACAGTCGATAACGGTTCACCCTGGGTTGTCTGCTCGGGTCCCTAAAGTCATTTGCTAAACCACTCTAGTACAACTAGCATAGAGCGAAGATAAATCCTTTGAAATAACGCATACTGACTTAGGTTCTGGTATCTCAGACCTACCTGTACCTAGTAGGATGACTCTCTTGTGCCTTGACGGTCCCTGACCCGATAGCACCACATCCAACTATTTGCTATGTGGAAGCATTAATTGTGCCTTGTGTGATAAACTATTGCTCCTTGGAGGGGGGGAACTAACCGTTCTCTGTTTTGTAAATGCACATCAACTTGAGATTCGACATGGTTACCGAGGCACCCGAGATGCTACAAATTTGGTGGTTATGGCTAGATGCCTCACAACAAAAGGAAATAACAGACTATCTAGGACACCTACCCTCCCTTATGACCATGAAAGGAAATACCGACCTCTTAGAAGTCGTTACCTGGTATTGGGATAGCGAGAGAATGTTCTTTAGGTTTGGAGACTTTGAGATGACCCCGACCTTAGAACATATTTGATACTCCATAGAAAACGTAGGTACCTTTTTAAGGCGGAGGAAGAAACCTTACAACAATCTCTTAGTACTCTTAAGCCGACCCCCGGTGAGATCCTTAGATAGCGCCTACTGGATATTCGGCCAGACCGTAGCCTTTATGGACCTCCATAGCCATTTTGGGACTAGACATGGGCATGTCAAACACTCTGTAGAGTTTCACTCCTATGTCGCTTGGGAAGCCACCTGACTCCCTAGCCTTTGCCATATGCCTTCTAGGAACCATGGTATTTCCCAAAGACCATTTTCAAACCATAGATACCTGGGTCATCTTTGTCACCCAAACTATCTTCCGTGGCATAACCACAAATGGGGAAATCAAATAACATGATCTAGTCCCAGTCATCATGTCCGACATTTACCGAGCCTTAGGTCAATACTGGAACCTGCATAGGTATTTCTAAGGTTGTAACCTCTTAGTCCAATGGTGGGTCATTAAACACCTCCACAAAATTAAGGTTCCATCATACTGAGACCCCGACCATAGAGAAGACGACCTCAAAGTCACTCATCCAAATTTCAGGACAAAATCCAAAGAGGGGTGAGCTTTAATCTTTTATAGGCTCCAAGAGGACAATGTCCAGTGGAGATTTCCCAACCTTATATTTGAGACCATATATGTAAGAGGCAGAAAATTCCCTTTCCTACCACTCATAGGGATTTGGGGAATCCAACCATAAGCACCTCTTAGGTAACTAAGAAAGTTTAGAAAGAAACAGGTAATCCCCCAAATAGGGAATGTGGGGGAGTATGTGGTTGACTATAAGGGCGACAAGATTAGATGAGTTGCTGACATCATCCGAGAGTTGAATGGGGTCCAGAGACTCTAGTCGATGATCCTCTCCGTCCGGGCCATGATAAAGACTATGTTGGTTGGCTGAGCGCACATTTGGAAGGTACCCTTACACAGGGGCCCAACCGCTACCATGCAAGATAGGATCGGGATTCAAAAGCTGAGATCCAGACTCGTTGCATTCAGAGATAAGTTGATGATCGAGATGCCAAATATTTAGAAAAGATAGAGTATGATCAGGACGTCATAGGTAGCTTGACTGAGGAGCTAGACTTCACTCACGAGTGTCTTGAGGACTTAGACGCTCACATGAAGGGAGCTATGGATGACACTGCACATATGACCCCCACAGAGAAGGGTGATTGGGTTAGTTCTCTTCTGATGTCTACTGATCTCAGGATCCAATCTGTCTTTCGAAGGGCCAAGAGAGCTCGGACTGACAGAGCTTCATCATCAGCTCCTGAAGGTAACATTTTCTAATTTTCCTGCTTTTTATTTATGCTTGTAATCCCACTGGAGAAGATATTATTATTAATGATTATGGGGCAATAGTTTTAATTAACATTTGGCACATTTATGCTTCAAATGATTAGAAGGCCTTGTAGTAATGAGGTATAGGAACATGAATATTATAACTGCTTATGTGTTTTCATGAGTTCAGTCTGAACTCTTGATTGGTCCAACATTTCGGACACTAACCCAAAAGAAAAACACAAGAAAACACCAAAGTTGACTAAATTCACCTCCTCTTAAAGGTTGATTTGGTACCGATGGATACTTCAGATAGGCAAAGTGCTACCTCACTAGTCATCGACCTGGTCAGCGACGAAGAGACCGATGAGTTACTTCGAGCAAAGGTTTGCAAAATAGATGCGAAGATTGAGTTGGCAAGAGCCAAGATGAAGGAAGTTGATGAGATCTTGGAATCCATGGGAAATTTACCTAAGTAATACCCCAAGGGAAAACCCCAATACCAAAGGTAAAAAAGATGGTGGACGACTATGTCCCTTTGACACAGTTACTTGAGGATGACCCCAATACCATATAGGGAAATAAGAGGGCTACCGGGAGGAGTCACCCTAGTCATTGATGAAGCTGATGATCTTAACAGGGCGCCACAAGGGCCTCCCTGTACGACTCTCCAATGTGGTGGGTGATTTCACTCAAAGCTCGCAATTCTTATTTCAGAGTTGCACCAAGGGAAGTGTGAAACATCGAGGTCTTTGATGGGATAAAAGCTGCCGAATTTGCACACACTAGCTCACACATCCTCCCGACTTGTCCACCACTCTTTGCTCACAAAATATGCTTGTACCACAGAAGCCAACCTAGCCATGACACTGATAAATGTGTAGCCTTCAAAAGAAGAGCCGTGAAACTGATTGACGAGAAAGTTATTCACAACCTGTGGGAACCTCACTCCCTACTGGTCTATGACTCTATTATGCTTGGTGAAGGAATCACCATGGACATATGGATTTGGCACTACGACTTCACCGCTTTCAAAGATTCGTATGCAGACATCTTCTTACTTTTGATTCGCACCGGTAAGGTCCGGCCACTCAAGACAACCTGGAAACTCTTTGAGAGCACTTTAAGGACGAAGATATGCTTGTACCATTCAGGAGCTCCCGGGCATGACATCGAATAATGTGAAGCTTTCAAGTTTGAGTTGGAGCATTTGGTTAACACTAGCCAGATTGACCCATGATACAAGACTACTTTTCAAAAAGCCGTCGGGAAATGTGCGATTGTAAGGATGACAACCCGCCATGGCTTCGAGGAGAAATTATCTTTTGGGTAGTTTAGGCGTCCCCTTTTCTAGCTTTCAATCAAAGATATCCCCTCTCACATTTTTGTAAATGAAACCATATTCGACCCGATTTACCGATGATGGATATGAGGGAAGCCCATATTGGGCCTGGTCAGGGTAATATTCAGGTGAAAGGAATTAGAATATAATTTCTATAGAACCCAAACTGCGGAAGGGCCTGATTTCCCGAGGAGGGATACGTAGGCAATATATATAAGACTTGGCCCCTATATTATATAAATTATAATCCCCCTATTTATAGGATAATTTCTGGTTCAACGACGACGTGGTGGCAAATAAACCATATACCTTCTAACCGAAATCCTAAAAACCAAAACTGGCCAAACGACCAAAATACCCTGAAATGGAAAAATCAATCAAGAGTTCAGATCGAATATATGAGTCTACGTGCTTTATTTGTAGCTTATGCGTGATATCTTGAATTATGATTTCCAACTAACGTACTAACGTCGTATGCTTTGGAGTTATTTTTATTCTTATAGAAAAGGGCCGATCCATTGCGATACACTAGCATACTTCACCAGATCTAAAGCTGCGATAACATCCCTAAATCAACAACGACTGGTACTTATGAGGACGCACGCAACATGAATGCTTTGATTGAAGATGTTGTGCCTCAAGATCTCTGGAATGGCTCGCACTCCAAGGATGTGATCACTATGCTAATTAAGAAAGTCATTGACCTTCAAGAACATGTCACGAGAAATGAAGCTATGAATGCTGCGAAAGAAGCAACTGATGTTGAGGTAAGAAGACCTCCACCACCTTTTCCATCTCTAAACTCACCTGTCACTGAACACTTTCCAAATGCCCATATTGGGGCTTCGTACCAAATACCACCCCTAGTAAATGTTACCCACATAGTTGGGACGTCTCATTCAGTGCCTACTTTTCAGGCACCATCTGCTTATGCTGATCCTAACATCCACCAAAATACTACTACCACTACTCCTAAAGCCGCTGACCCCAAAAGTCGCGACACATCTCACAGTATCCTTCCATACTCTAATTACTTCCATAGACTCTTCTCCAGAACTGGATCGCTACGAGGTGATGGAAAAGACATGGAGGTCTGAGCAAGACCGGAGAGATAAGGAAAGAACAGAAAATGATATTGTTTGAAAAATCTAACATGGGCTCCCACAAAGCAACATAATTGAGATATGATGATTTATTTATGCTTCAGACTTGGACTTGCTAGAGGATTTCAAAGTGCCAAAATTTGAACTCTTCAACAGCACGAGAATCCCCAAAGCCCATCTCAGATCTTACTGTGACCAACTGGTCAATGCTAAAGGAAATAAGGCACTGATAATGAATTCAGCAGAATCCTCGCAGGTGAAACATCAGAGTGGTTTGCCACTCAAGACATTAGCCGTTGGGATTTGTGGGAAGAAATGGCAGGGGCATTCATGGACAGATTTTGTTTCATTGTGGAAAACGTGCCTGATCGGTATTCTTTAAAGAAGATCAGAAAAATGTCAACAGAACCCTACTGCGAGTATGCAAGTAGGTGGAGAGCCGAAGTCGCCCGAGTGCAACTTTTGATAAGCGAGGAAGAATTGGTTTCAACGTTCATTTGATCCCAGGAGTTGGACTGCTATGACTAGATGTTGGCTATGGTCGGGGGGCCGTTCCCCAATTTAGTTAGAATGAGAGAGGCAATAAAAGATGGCCTCAAAACTGCAAATATTGTTAGCATCGTCAGCAAAGGTGGTGCAACAAACTCTACCAGATTCGCAAAGAAGAAGAAAGAAGATATGGCAACCGTCTCTCACACCCCGAGCCCTATGAGTCATAGAAAGGAAGGATCACAGTCGTCCTTCAACATACACCAATCTCCTCTTTCGAGCAACTACATAACCTTACCCTATAGCCATGTGCCGGTATATTATGCACAACCCAACTACCAAGCTCCACATCCAAACTACCAAACACATGTACCCACTTACCAAGATCCATCTCCAAATTATCATGTTCCCGCACCCGCGTATCAAGCGCCTAAAACTAGTAAAACCATCATAATCAACCGCCCTTGGCCATATACGACTTGCCATGTCTGAATTTTAAGAGAAAGTATCCCAAGAGATTCACTCTTCTTCCAAAAACGTGGACAAGCTTGTTCAACAAGCTACATGCCACCGGTATCATCAAAATCGTGCCTCCAAAGCTCGCCAATCCTAAAAATCATTTTTACAAAGATGACCAAACTTGTGCTTACCATTCTAAGGGGAATGGGCACTCTACAGAATATTGCATCAATTTAAAGCATAAGTTGCAAGATTTGATTGACAAGTGAGAGATCGTATTCGAGGTCACTGTGCCAAATATAAATACAAATCCTCTCCCGAAACATGGTACCAACCATATTCACATGATATAATGAGAGGAAGATTAGGTTGTGTGCCAACCGCTGGCCCCAGATAATATTGAAAACTTGGAGCGCACAATCACCTCACTCATGCTGGAAGAGCATCCTAATTTCAAGGTACTGATCCCAGCCCCAAAGAAGCCATACGTGATCCAGGTGCTACAAGTAGACATTTCAGCTCCTTGAAAGGAGCTCACAACCATTACTAAAGGAATGATGAGATCGGAAATGTGTTATGCTCCCGAAGAATTAGCGCAAGAGGAACCTTGCAAATAATCCAATCAAAGAAGGACCATTACTGATGGGGAGGCCAAAGATTTTGTGGCACATGATGCAGTCAAAAGATTACTCTGTTGTTGAACACTTACAGAAAACATTGGCCAGAACATCCGTGATGTCACTACTTTTGAGCTCTACATAACATCGTCAGGCCCTAATGAAGGTGCTAGACAAAGTCCACGTCCCAGCAGGGATGAGTAGTGAAACATTGGCTGACATAGTAGGCTACAACATTAGGGCTCATCCGATTTCATTCACCACTGATGAGTTGCCAAAGAGGGGACGACCCACAACAAGGCCCTCTACATCACCATCAAATGCCGGGATAAGGTTTTCTCCTGAGTATATGTCGATAATGGGGCTGGACTTAATATATGCCCCGAGTCAACACTGAGGTAGTTGGGTTACGACATTGGAAAAATACGCCAAAGCCATACCAATGTAAGAGCTTTTGATGGGTTATAACGTGATCCCTCGGGTGGACCGAAACATACAAATAGGGCCTGCCAAATTCACCACTGAATTTCAAGTTATGGACATTAGTGCCAACTACAATCTCTTACTAGGGAGACCATATATACATATGGTCGGAACAGTGCCATCAGCCCTTCACCAATTAGTAAAGTTTGTTTGGGAAGACCATGAGGTTGTAATCCATGGAGTGGGTAGAATTCACAACTATCCCAACAGTTTTGTGCCGGTAATAGAATAAGTCCCAACAGATAACGACTATCATGTAGTGGAACTTGTGGGAGCCACCCACTAAGGAGATAATGAAGAAATCCTAGTGCCACTGGTCTACAAGATGATCGCCGAATTCATGCTCCAGAATGGGTTTGAACCGGGCAAAGGTCTGGGTTGAGAGCTCCAAGGCATTCATGAACCAATGTCAATCCCAGAAAATGAGTACCGCTTTGGTCTTGGATACCTACCAAGCTCTGAGGAAGCCGCCGATGCTAATCAGAAAAAGAGAGGTCCTCTACAGCTCTGCAAGCCATTCACGGGTCTGTACCAGTTATTTTCGATCCGCATGCCCATGCACAATGACGGGGCAATGAAAAGAAGGTAATAATGATGCTATTCTAGGAGAAAGAGTGTGCCATAGTACTAGAGGAATGCTTTAAAACACCCACCATCTGCGACACTGATCCAGACGAGCAGCTGTCTAACTAGACCTCTACCCCACTTTGGGCTCCTCGGTAAAGTGAGTGGCTAAAACCTATTTTCAAAAATTGGTAGAAATCGGCTGAGGCCCGAGCATTCACCATTTATGTATTTATTTTTACACGTGTTGTTCAAAAAACGAAAATGACTCGACGTTGATCCAAATCAGGACCACAGTTTGTACTTTTTTTATCAAATCAATGAAAGCCTCAGTTTACACAAAACCAGTCTCTTTATTTATATATAACATTCTTTTACACACTAACCTTGCTTTGCCTTATTTTTCAGTAATAATAAAACAACTTATAATATTATGACATGAGACGAGCGAGTCGAGTGATAAAGACGAGAAAGAATATGAGGAGTATGATGAAGAAGAAAAGCTACCAGAAGACCTCATCGATGAGGAAGATCAGTACGAGAATATGCAAACACCTAATTTGGATGAAACAGAACCAATCAACCTCAGAGACGAGGAAACAACTAAGGAAATCAGGATAAGTGCGCATTTGGACGCGCCCACAAAAGAAGAGTTAATAAATCTACTAAGAGAGTACATTAATATATTTGCGTGGTCATACGCGGATATGCCTGGATTGAGCATGGATATCATAGCTCACAAGCTACCCATCAATGAGGGATTCACCCGATTAAATAGAAAATTTGACAATTCAAGCCATATCTCAGTATAAGAATCAAGGATGAAGTCAAAAAGTAGATAAAGTTAGGAGTCGTGGAAGTAACTCCATATCCCACGTGGTTTGCCAACATTGTGCCAGTACCAAAGAAGGATGGAAAAATCAAAATTTGTGTAGACTACCTAATCTCAACCGAGCTAGTCCCAAGGATAATTTTTCACTTCCAAATATCCATATACTCATTGATAACTGCGCGAAGTACGTATTACAGTCATTTGTAGATTGCTTTACCGATTACAATCAGATCCTGATGAGTGAAGAAGACGCATAAAAAATGGTGTTCATCACTCCATGGGAGTATACCACTACCGTGTAATGCCATTCGGCCTCAAGAATGCCGGTGCCACTTACATGAAGGCGATGACCAACATTTTCCACAACATGATGCATAAATAAATTGAAGTCTACACAGATGATGTTATAATCAAGTCGCGAGAAGGCTCTGACCACATCATACACTTGCTAAAGTAATTATGGAACCTATCCTCAAGCTGTTGAAAAAGAACGCACCCATTAAGTGGAATGATGGGTGCCAGAAAGCCTTCGACACCATCAAGAGATACCTCACCAATCCGCCAGTCTTGGTCGCTACAAGACTAGGAAGCCCACTATTACCGTATTTGTCGGTATTAGATAATACATTTGGATGCATGTTGGCACAACACGATGAAACTAGGAAAAAAGAACGAGCAATCTACTATCTAAGCAAGAAGTTCACCACTTGTGAGTCAAGATACACTTTTGTGGAAAAGACATGTTGTGCACTGACATGGATAGCCCAAAAGTTGAGACACTATTTATCGGTGTACACTACTCACTTGATATCCAAGATGAATCCCTTGAAGTACATCTTTAGCCGGCCCATGCCTATAGGGAAACTGGCCAAATGGCAATGCTTCTGAGTGAGTTCGACATCAAATACGTGGTCCAGAAAGATATCAAGGGACAAGTATTATCTGATTTCTAGCAGAAAGTCCGGTCAATGAAAAATTTGCACCACTAAGGATGTATTTCTTAAATGAGAAAGTAACGACAATTGAAGAAGAAACGGTCGAAGCCTACTCAAGATAGAGAATGTTCTTCGATGGTGCAGTCAACTACAAAGGTTCAGGGATAGGAGCAGTTTTGGTCTAAAAAATAGGTCAACATTACCCGATGACTGCCAAGCTCAATTTCCAATGCACACAAATGTCCTTCATGAAATGACTATTTAAATTTGCTCCATTGTTCATTATGATTGACTCTAGGATGCCGAATCGGCATATAATGTTGTTTCTTACAAAGTTGGCTAACACTTTCTTTATCACCGACTTGTGAGAAGTAGCTTCAACCCACTTTGTGAAGTAGTCTATGGCGACCAGGATAAGCGATGTCCATTAGATTTTGATGGCTCTATGAGCCCAATGACATCCATGCCCTAGGCTACACATGGCCAAGGTGAGCTCATGACATTAAGTTCATTTGGTGGGACCCTGATTAGATCTCCGTGAATCTGACATTGATGTCATCTTTGCATGAATTGGCTACAGTTGATTTCTACTGTCATCTGGTAGAAGCATGCTCTTAAGATCTTCTTGGACAAGATGAACCCATTCATGTGAGGGCTATAAGTCCCGGCGTATACCTCTTCTAGCAGTTTTGTGGCCTCTATGGCGTCGACACATCTGAGAAGCCCTAGATTGGGTGTCCTTCTGTAGAGTACTCCTTTGTTTAGAAAGAAACCACTGTCCTTTCTTTTGATGGTCTTCCTTTGATTAGATGTGATGTTTTCAAGATACTCTCCATTTTCCAAATATGTGCTTATGTCGATATATCATGGTTTACCATCGGGTTCTGCTTCCACATGGGAACATTAGGCATGTTCTTTCCTAATGCTGATCTCCAACGGGTCAATGTGACTACTTTCAGGGTGTTGTATCATGGATGCTATTGATGCAAGAGCATCAACAAATTCATTTTTGGCTTTCGACGTGTTCCAGAGTTCAATCTTTCGGAATCTGTTGCATAATCTCTGTGTGTGGTTGATGTATAATAGGATCTTCTCGTACTTGGTGGCCCATTCTCCTCGAACCTAGTGAATTAGTAGATCCAAGTCTCCTATTACTAGGAGTTCTTGAATATCCATGTCGATGGCCATGCGAAGACCCAAAATACAGGCTTCGTATTGTATCATATTGTTTGTATCACTCATCGGAATTCGACCGCATACAGGCCACAAATGAACGAAGCTCTAGAGGCAACAAACAAGAACATCAAGAGGATATTGAGAAAAATGATCGACAATTATAAGTATTGGCATGTACATCTGGCCTACGCATTGCTAGGACATCGAACAACCACTTGGACCTCAATAGGAGTAACTCCATACTTGCTCATCTATGACACCGAAGCAGTGATACCAGCTGAGATGGAAGTACCCTCGCTCAGAATCATACAAGAAGAATAATTGGATAATATAGAGTGAGTCCGAAAAGATATAAGCAACTAGCTCTAATTGATGAGAAAAATGGGTAAGATCCTAGATATTCTAAATAGGACAGCTAGTACTCAAGCATGTGTTTCTGCACCAAGACGAGTATGAAGGAAAGTTCGCACCCAACTGACAAGGACCCTACATAGTGCACAAGGTACTGTCAGGAGGAGCTATCATCCTCACAGAAATTGATGGCCAAGAGTGGCCCAAAGAAATAAACTCAGATGCAATCAAACGGTATTACGCGTGAAGACATGCTCTTCAGTTTGTAATCACTTTTGCTTGTAATTGTATTTTTA
Source organism: Anisodus tanguticus (assembly GCA_034509755.1). Lineage (NCBI taxonomy): Eukaryota > Viridiplantae > Streptophyta > Magnoliopsida > Solanales > Solanaceae > Anisodus > Anisodus tanguticus. The sequence continues at coordinate 27,026,063 of CM067545.1, forward strand.
CTTGCAATTGCATTTCCTTTGCTTGTATTAGCATTTCTTTGCACGTATTTGCATTAGAAAAAAACAAATCATCCCTTGTAATGAACTACGCGAGGACCTAATTCCCAAAATGAGATATATAGGCATCCATTTCAGACTCGATCTCTTTATTACCACAATCTATATTTCCTTGTATTATGAACTACGCTATGACCTGATTTCCATAGTGGGATACGTATGCGTATATTCAGGACTCGGTCGCATCATTATAAAGATCAACCATATTTATTCTGAACTACATTTTGACTTGATTCCGGAGATGGGATACGTAGGCGCTTTCGAGATCGGTCACACCAAACAAAAAACCAAAGAAACCCCTAAGAAGACTTAGGGATGCCAAAAATTTAAAAGATCGCCTCACAAAGTATAAACTGGGTCACCAACAAACCTGTCACAAAGAATCAGGCAGCCTAGATTCGCAATTGGGGTAAAATTTTCTATAGGGATTCATAAATTCCTTTAAGTGAAAATATGCACAAGAAGTCGGCCGATCAGAAACCTCAACTGGGGCAATTTTTGAGGGGACCAAGACGAGCAAAAAGAAAAAGTAGAGCACCAAAGATGGTCGAAGAGCCTCGCTCGAAGCATATATGTTATGACATTGAGTTAACAATATTTTAGAAATATAAATACTTTAATCAATTTTTTTTCAAAAGGTTTTTTCAGATATTCTATTCAAATTTTATCTCTCATAATACCAGGACCAAAAAAGGGTCCAGATCAGGAAAACAAAGAAACAACACAGCGGGAGTCGACTGTACGGATCGACCCCCATAAGAACTAACAATTTATCTCTGATTGTAGGCCACCAAAACGTCATCAGGAAGACGATGCGCTTTTCCACTAACTTGTTTTTTCATGTACGAAATAGGTACAACAAAAAACAATACGACACTAGAAGATGACAACTAGGTCATGAGAGCCACAGACAGAGCAAGTTCCAAAAAGGCATAATACCTAACTAAGAGAGTCAGGAAATGATGAATAAAAAACATTGCAGTCATGAGAGTCGTATAAAGTGTCAGGCGATGTAAAATCACTCAAAGAGGTCGCATTCTTTATCTTCAAAATTAGAATAATGTAAACCCGGTCAGAAGGCCGCAGTTTTCATTCTAAAGTAGAGTGATGTAATTCAAGTCGAAGAGCTATAGTATTCACTCCAAAATCAGAATGATGTAAATTTGGCGGAAGGCCACAATATTTATTCCAAAGCCAGAGTGATATAATTTCAGTCAAAGAGCTGCAATATTCTCACTAAAACCAAAGCGATGTAAACCCGGTCAAATGAGACGTAGTCTTTACACCAAAGTCTGAATGTTGTAAAGATGATCAGAAAGTCGCAGTCGTTGTTCTTAAGAGTCAAATTCAATGCTTAGAGGGTCATTTATTGCCGAGAAGGCCATTCATTGCTGAGAGGGCCATTCACTGCCGAGAGGTACATTCATGTATTCATTATTGAGAGGGCCATCCATATATTCACAGTCGAAAGGGCCATTCATTATCGAGAGGATCATTCTTACAAACTGCACGCCGAGAGGGCCATTCACATACGAGCCAGACGATGTCGGAAGTGGGATCCACTCCAATAGTCTTACACCACAGAGTCAACAATATTACCCAGTAAGTCCATAGAGCTAGACAGTGTTGAAAGTGGCATCTGCTCGAGTCAACACAACCAGTAGAGCAAGACGATGTCACAAGTGACATCCGCTCAAACAAACACCCCCCAGCAAGTCAACAGAGCCAGACGGTGTCGCAAGTGGCATCCACTCAATAGAATTAACAAGAGCCATATGATCTTAGAAGCGATATCCGCTCAAATAGCAAAGTCAATAGAGCCAGACGGTGTAGAAAGTGACACTCACTCAAAAAAGGTCACCCAGGAGGGTACAATAGACAAAGTCGCGTAGGTATAAAAAATATAAAATAATCAATATACAGGTCTTAACATATGGAAATAAGTCAAAGCTACTGGAGGTGGGAAGCAAAAAGACTACATCTAGACATAAGTGGAGCAAACGTGGAACTTGTTCTTTGGCAGCCGGTAAAAAATATGTACTAACAAGAGTCAAGCTCTATATACATGAGCTTGAACATCACTCCACGCCTCTCACAAATCATGATGGTTTTTATTTGTAAAAAACCCACAACCGATCGGGCATATACAGTAAAGGTTAAAGGATTTTCACATAAGAGATACCCTTTTTAGGATATCGAATCGAACTAGAAGTGACCTGATTCCCGAAAATCGGGGATACATAGGCCACTCAATATCCGATGATCGATCACGTTCCAACAAGATCATTCCAGAATTTTCTAGCTTGATACTTTTACTTTATCAGTTTTCTAGTAGTCTAATTGAGTCAAACTACAAGTGGCCTAAATTCTTATGTAACTTGAGATATGTAGGAAACCCATAAACCAGGGTTCAACCACAATTTTAAAAAATGTACAAAACAAGAAGTATTTCCCTATTAGTTAGCTAAAAACTAGGTGAGTCAAATTTCACTACTCAAAGATAGTCTAGCCATCCCCCAACAATGAATGGGAAATTGTTGACACCTAATTTTTACCCTCCAATAATTTTTATTTAAATATTCAGAGTTCCTAAGTCTCAAATGGAGTGAAATACACTTTCCACAAGGCGAATATGATTTTACAAAATTTTCCGAGAGTATTTTGTCATTTTATTTGACAAAATATCACTCGGTATATATATTGTATATCATGTCCTAATTTTACACAAATTTTATCATTAATCATAATTTTGGAGTTTTAAACTGACAATTATAAATGTAATTGTTTTTAAAAAAGAATTATCAAAATTGAAGGATTAGTGTTCCGCTCCATCAAAGTTGAGAAATTGTTTAATTAAATACTATAGGAGAATTACATCTCAATTTCAATTCATGTGTTAAATTAAAAGACGTTTGCATGCGTTTAATTTCCTAAATCCTAATTATTATCAAATTTTTGGGCTTAAAATGGAGCTTTTATTTTAATTAGGTAATTTATGAAATTATTCGGCTATTATCTAATTTAAAATGTGATTGCATTTGCAAAATGTGGCCAAATTCGATTAAATTGCTTTTAAAAGAAATATTTGGGCCTCACCCCATTTAATTTGGCCGAGCCCAAGGCAATTCAGCATAGGACCCGGCCCAAGCCCACTCAATAACGCGTAAAAAAAGGGGGCAAAGCCCCAATCTTTCTCTTTCACGATTTCAAGCCAAGGGGAAACCCTAGACGTTCTTTGTCACTGTCCCGTAGCCAAAATTGGCATGGACGACAGGGTACTTAGACATGACTTCAGCTTTGGTTCATCCCAAATGGGTAAGGGCATTAATTGCCCTTACCACTCTCACTTCACATGCCACCATACCCCATACCCCTAAGGCGAGGTTGCCCCTCCTTGTACTATGCTTTTCTATGATGATTTTAATTGCTCTTGTCTGATTCGTGATTCAAATCTCCTATTCTTATTGTTTAAGAACCCTTTTGGAGGGAATTTCCCCCTCAAAAGGAGTTCTCCCACACCGATTGATAGAGATATGCTAAGTTTTCATGTTCATCTATAAATACAAACTCTTATCCTTCGATTTAAAGTTCCAAAACTTGATTCTTGGCATTCATAATTTTTAGAGTTAAATTGAGTTTAACTTTAACTAATTGTGCTTAATTTGGAATCCTAGCCCTTTGGTGGAGCCCATACTTAGCATGATTTGCCGCTTACAACTAAAAACCTCTTTATTTTGTGTGTTTGCGAGTGTCGGAGGTCCGGAGTTGAAGATTCAAGCTCAAACTTTGACCCTAGGCTGCCTCCATATAAGATAATTCAACTTCCTTTTTAAATTATTATCTAATTTTCATTGTGTGATATGTTACGAGGTATTATATGTCTGTTAAACATGTTTTAGTTAAGATTAATGGTTGTTTGTGTTCATTAGGTTAATAGTTAGCATGTTTTGATTAGTTGAAGAGACTGTGTATGCTAATTACTGTGATTGTTAGTGTGTTTAGTCCACTGTTGGCATTTATTCTGATGTTATAAGCATAATTAGTTAGAAAAAATGTTCACCATATTGGTTTAGGATTAGCTAATCATGTCTAGACTATTTTGAACCACAAAATATGGCTGAGCATGTTAGTTGTTTAATCATATGAAGGTTGTTTAACTAGATTGATGTTTGATATATTTGGTTTTAAGCGTTGTTTGATTACATATAGGCTAGTTGTATGGTCTTAAGTTGATTAGTAGGTTAATTTTGAAATTGTTTAATCAAATATAGGATGATTAAATGATAAAGTTTGCAAAATAGATTAGATTAAGCTAGTGTAACAACATGAACTAAGTTGGTGAGCCTAATGTGTGAATATAAGACCATATATAAACTGTTTGGCTAGTGTAATAATTCAAATGGTTGATATGGACACTATAGTAAACCAAATTAAAGTGTTTTTTGAATGAGTATGAAGCATGATTAACTGAGTTATCAGATTTAGAAATAGTTAATATGCTTGTTGGGTTAATGTGATCATATTTGTTTCGAAATAACATCCAAGGTGTTGTATGAAGTCTGTTTTGGTTAAAATGAGTTATCTGGATTCCTGTCATTGTCCCTATGAACTATCCAAAGACCTAAACATGCAAATTAGAAGTATGATTTAGGTTATGGCCATCTGTTTGACTTGTTAAGAACTCATTTAGTTGTTTAGAAATATGTTTTGTCTGTTTGAGTGATCTATTGGATCCTGTCATGACTGGTATGGCCAATTTGACCTAGAAGTAAATTTAAAAGATAGTGTGGTAGTATGTGTCATGATTCTTAGCATGTTTAATGAGTAGGGTGTCCAACATGTTATATTAAGACTTGTTTGATTATGTGTGGACTGACTGAGTCAATATGAGGTCTAATACTGTCAACTTGAAATCTATTTAAGTTATAAAAGAGTTATTTAGTATAGTGTGATGACTAATGTACTATTTTGAAACTAGTTGTGTTATGTATCAGTTGTTTAGTTCTGTCATTTATCGTAAAAACATGTTAATGATTAGGAATAAGGTTAGCTGACCTATTAACAAAATTTGTCTTAATACCATCTAATGATAATGTAAAATCTGAAAGGATGTTGTTAAGATAGGGTAGATCTGACCTAAAAGAGTTTCTAGAAAAGATATCCCATACGTGCCTCATATTCATGTTGTATGCCCTACATGCTTCTTTGCCTTTCCTTGTATCAGTCAGTTTGATATTGATATACACTTTGATATATAGGTAGCTTGTACATATTGTATACTTGGTATATTAGAAGTATAAAGTTTGTATATCCTTGTGTATACTACTCTTTAGTTAATTAATGAATGTCTAGTAGGCCTAGCTTATCTCTGCTATCCTTTTGCCTGCTCTGCACAAACATACAATGGGCCTGGCCTACAAATTTTGTCAATTTGCCTATTTCCTCGTTTGTTTATATGGTATAAATTAGGCCATGCCCAATTGCATTCTTCTTCTTCCTTCCATCGTATATTATTTGGTTTTGGGCCAACGAAAATATCTTGAATTAAGTTTTATTTGTCACGGGTTGTTTGTGCATTTTAGTTTTGTTACTTATATTTGATAAGCCTAGATTCCTTCTAACTTGTTTCCTTGTTTCCCTTTATTCCTTGCATCTGTTGCATTACTCCGAGACGGGCCCTTACTGGTCCATCATCTTATTCAACCAAAGTTGAGTGTCCATTACATGTTGAGACGGTTGGGCTGAGGCCCAATCCAATATATTTTGATCAAGTTGGATGGAAAGAGAAGCTAATATTTGCATGAACGCCCAACTATGGGTTAAAATAGCTAACTTGTGGGCTTCGGTTGGCCCACCAACCTAAACCCTCCTTTTCATTTCATATATATATATATAGATGTATATATTTGTGTAATAAAATATACTTTCATTATTTGAATCTTTACTTATCGTTATAATCTAGGGTAGACAAACGATGCGTAGATTGTTTAGCTTAGATCGCCAAAAACAGACTTCAAAACATGTCTAAATCTGGGAATCAAATAAAGAAGATTGTTCTAGCCTTGTAAAATCTGGAAAATAGGTTTCTTTAACTTGGGATTAAAAGTGTTTTGGGCTTTAAGTTCACATTTTGTACTTTGAAAATTAATTTGGACTTCCAATATTAAGGACCCAAATTCGGGCCTGAGTGACTGGAATATAATAAACGGACTGTTGGACTTGTTTTGGACTGAAATTGATAATTTAAAGATATTTTGACAGGTTAAGCCCAATTAAATGATTTTGGACATTAAAACCTATCTTGGACTTGAATTGAGTTAATGGTTTTGGATGTTAGAATGTAAGTTAACCTTGGGAGATATAGAGTGCAAAAAAGGAACAAAAACTATTTTGTATTACTTTTTTTTCCAAAACCAACCTGTTACTTTAAAAAGAATTATGCTCATTTCAAAACTTTGAAAAGATTTTCAAAAGATGCAAGTGTAAAACAGTAAATATTGTTGGACTAAATGTAGTGTTCTACTCAAAGTTATATTTGGGTGTTCTTAGTCCGAAAACATATTGACTAAACTACTCCTATGCATACTATTTTGGTGGAAGCCTAACTCTTTGTTTTAAAATAAACCTCTTGAGTTTGAATAAATGAAATGATAAGTATTTTGTGGATATTTAACAATTAAAAACAACTTTAATCATTTTAAAGCATGCTATAGAACCCGTAGGCCAACCGTATTCTATGGATCCTTAATACTGGGGTGCTGACACCTTCCCTGGGGGATCATCAAAACCCTTACCTTGACTCTGGTTTAGATAAGATTTTTCAAACTCTTTGAATAAACCCTTTCACACTGGTTTTTCTAATTTACCTATAAATTATGTGGCGAGTCTAAAATAATTATCAAACTTAGAGCACCATCCAAACTTTTAGTAGATTTTATTCATTTACTCGCGTAAAAGTGAATTGTGACACCTTTCCCATAGCTTTATAATGATATTTATGAATTGAGGTGATGGGTGATGCGATTTCCGCGGCAATCAGATGAGTATTAGAGAGGAATTAGCAAAACTGGAAGTTCTTAAGTTAAGGAAATAAGAAAGTTTGGCAAAAGTCAAAACCAAAGGTTAGAGAGGTCGAATAAGAGTTTTATGGATTCCATGAGGTCCCAAATGTAATTTATGACTTAGATGGATGGTTAGGACGGATCTCGAGGGGCCCGAGAGTGATTTGGACCTTTGGTTTAGAAATTAATTAAGTTAAAGGATTTTATTTCACCACAGTTAACGTCGAGTCAAGATGACATAGGCCAGTATTTTGGAAGTTTCAATAGGTTTGTATGATGATTTTGGAATTTTTCATAAGTTTTGGTGAGATTCCAATGAGTTTCAGACTGATTTGGGGTGTGATGCATTCGTAGGTTGTGTTTCAATGTCATTTCTTTGAGCATAACGAATACCATATACATAAAATAAGCATTTGTGTGTTTTAATCGAACTATTTGATCTGTATTATAATTATGGAACCATAGAAAAAAGAATCATCCTACGAGAAAATTTTGATCGTTTTAGCGCGGATAATTATTGGTGGTATTTGGTGAGTTTGCAAATGCAAACTTTTAGTTGCAAATGTGAGATTCTGGTCGCAAATGCAAAATTCTGGCCGCAATTGCAATGGCTGCAAATGCGAAGGCCCTTTTGTATTAAGTTTCAGACTTCGTTCATTTAGTATTTTAAACATTTTTTGAGTTCTAGAGCTCCGGTTTGAACAATTTTCATAGCAATCTTCTCATTTCCAAATTGAGATCTAGAGCGTTAGGAGGCACTCTGGAAAGAAAAGACCATTTCTTGAGGTTCGTGCGATGTTTGCTCAGCATTCAAGGTATGTTAAGCCTTCTAGACATTGTTTGAGGGATGTTTTTGTTAAGTAAAGAATAGAAATGTAATAATAATGGGTATGGGCATAATAGGGTTATGTATATGTGACGTGATGGACTTTGGTACGAGTAGCGGTGCCATGATTTGGGAGTTTGTATCATATTCGAGTCATTTACGTCTGTGGTCAGAATGCCAAAACATGTGGACATTAGATGTCATGTGCTATGTGTAGACTTGATATTTGTTCTGTTTGGCATCTTAAAGAACCTCATACACTCTTGATAAACATATTGAAATTTTTAGCTATTAAGTCCGATTCGTTGATGGACTTAGCTGAACATATTGGCTACTAAGTCTGAACTATTGATGAACTTACTTAAACTTGTTGGCTATTAAGTCTGGATTTGAGGTGAACTCACATAAACTTGTTTGGCTATTAAGTCTGGATTTGTGTTGAACTTACTTAAACTTATTGGTCACTAAGTTTGGATTTATTAATGAGCGAACTTGAACGTGTTGACCTTAGAGTCCAAATTGCTAAGATATACACTCTCTTTGTGTTGTATCATGCATTGTAATATGGTTGGCTCGGGTTCCATGCCTGCAACAAATTGTATCATGGTTATCTTGGGTTGCACGCCTACAATAGACTATATTATGGTTGGATTAGGTTGCACGCCTACAAGGATTATATTATATTTGGCTCAGGCTCCATGCCTATAACAAATATATAGTCCTCGTGAGTCCCCCATGTGTCACGAACTCTAAAAGATTACTAAAGAGTTACGTGTATATACGGTTTTATAGAAGATTTCAGTGCTTGAGGTGCATCATTGCATTACATCATCATACTCTTACTTATTTGATTTTTTGTATTCTTTCTCCCACTTGAACACTTTAGCTTAACTTCCCTCTAGATTGCATGATAATCTAATTATCTGGCTATTTGACTTACTTGGAAATTGATTATTCTCTACCCTGTTAATTGATCAGTTCAGGTTAAGGTAAGATTGTAAGGATAAAAAGATTTTTCCTTAAATACTTTGTCACTACTTCTTGCATTGTCGGTCTATGAGATATAATGAGTACACGTGTTTTCCTTACTCATACTATATTTGTTGCACTTTTTGTGGTGTAGATTTTGTTCTGAATACGAGTGGGTCCATGGAGTGGTCTGCATTTGAGGGTGTTGATTCAGGAGATCTAGTGGTGAGATTCCTGGATGATCCGCAACTCTAGTCTCTCTTACATTCCAGATAATGCATTTAGTTGATTTAGACTTATGTTAGTATTCTTAGTAGCTCTTGTACATGTGACACCAGTCTTGGTGGGTATATTGGGTTGTTCCGCATCATTATATATACGTGATTATGAATATTTTATGTTTTCCACTTATTTAACCTACAATGAATCGGTTGATAATATTTTGGCTTACCTATTGGTTGGGAATAGGTGTTATCATGGCTTAGATTTTGTGTCATGACAATTTGGTATCAGAGCCGTAGGTTCATCAGTCTCATGAGTACAAGAGTAATGACTAGTAGAGTCTTATGGATCGGTATGATGAGCTCCGTACCTATCTTCGATAGGCTATTGGACATTGAGGAAACTTCTATTATTTCATTCCTTATCGTGCGTATGTGATTCGCTCTAAGGTATAAGCTTTTTTGTTTCATTTTCTCATCGATTGTGATGAAATTTTCTTGATCCTATAGAGTTGAAGTGTATTGAAGAAGATTAGAAATGGTTCAAGTTTGGTGACATGATGGTCACAATGGTAAGACATTCATTTGATAGGAGCATTAGGTGTGCTAAATCTAATGTTGCACGGAAGTATGAAAAGCTAGGTTAAGTTTGATAGGATGGCCTTGTGATCGTAGAATAAAAACAAGTGGTTTGACAGTTCTTTAAGGAAATTTCTATTAGCTTTAGGTTAAGTGGGGGAAGTTACTTGTGGAGACTGAATCTTATGGCAGTAGGTGATTGTAATCCATCAACAAAGGGCATGGTTGCAGCTTCGTTTGATATTCCAAGGTTGATGTTATTTACCACTGTTATTTGATGTGCAAAGGTGGCGAGCGACACTAGCATGGCGTCTTCTAAAGGTTATGGTGTCAGAAATGGGTAAACCTACTAGGTTGTCATAGAACGAAGCTACTATATTTATGATGTGGATGTTAAAGGAACATGAATTGGTCAGTAAAATTGACAATGTCGTAAGCTATTAGAAGTATAATGATCGGATAATGAGGATGGCTTTAGCGATGGATAAGTGTGCAGATTTATTACTTAAAAAGTTATCTGCTGTTGTACCTACGTTGGAGAATGGATATGGGCATTGTATATGTTGCCTATGACTCGAAAAATTCCTACAATAAATGATGATGTGATTCAGTGGAGTTGATGAAATAAAAGGGAAAATCATATAATTTATGGGGTGGGGGTAGGGTGGGGGTTCTAGTTCAGTGAAATAAGATAAGAGGTGATTCTTCGTGGCCAAGCATTGCATAAGGAATCTCGAGCGAGGTGTCAAACAATAAGGAAATTTAAAGTTGTAGATGTTAACCAACTCAAGTTGTGAAGTGTATTTTAGAAATTAAAATAAGGATAAGTAATACCATTTGAATCCAGGAGAACTGAATTCAATATAGTGCTTTTAGGTATCGATGTTGGGTTGGTAAACTCGTAAGCCAAGATGGAAGAAGGATTCTCCAGTTTAAGGATTTTCAAAAAGGATACTTGTGTGAAGCTATAAGAGAACATTAGTTGGAATCTGTGTTTAGTAATTGAGGATCACATTACAGATTATGGACCATTTCAGTGGTGGTTTGGGATATTACATTGGCAATAATGAATGACTTATATGAGTAACCAGAGTTGTCGGTACTTTCTAGTGAGATGGCGTGTTCATATGATGCGCTTGATTTAGAGGAGTATTCAGTTTTGGGGTTTGAGTGAGGTAAGGAAATTTTAATTAGATGCTCAATATCGTGGTTGACTACTATCTCCGTGATTGGCTTTGTTATTTACAAGATTTGTGATGTTCCGGCACACCTCTAGAGTGGGTTTGGATGATTTTGGTAAATAATAGTTAAAATAAATCATGAATGGAATATGGAAATGGAAGAGTGAGGATAAAGATAGCTTGCTCTCGAATTGGAAGGATTAAGGTTCATCTTTAGGAAAAAGAATTTGAATCCGAAGCAATGGGATAACTTAAGTCAAATGTGGATCATGACAACGTTATATTGCATCATCCAGTTAGGGTGTAAATTGTAGAGTATGATTGAAGAAGGAAGTCTACAGAATTTGACCGTGTTATGGAAAGTGCGATGGGTGACGGTGAGGTGCTGCTTTCAGATGACGAGCGTGACAAGATTGAGGAGGATATGACTTGCGTTGTACCAAGATGGGTAAATCCTTAACATTCTTGAATGAATGGGATAGAGGTGATTAATAAGAGGAAATATTGAAATCTCTCCAGTTTGAAAGTTGAAGTCATATTTTCGAGGTGAGACTATATTTGTGATAGTAGACTATGTCTAAGCGTTGCGAGCTAGATAACATAATTGAGTATTTGAAGTATGATTTACTTGGGGGTATTTGTGCGTGGTAAGACAAGTAAATTGCGAGAATAGGTACTTTTGGATTTTGCTAAAGGTGTAACGAGGTATTTCACTCAGAGATGTTATGGTTGTGAAAGGTAGAGTATGAGGCTACAACCCTTGCATCGAAGTGTTCGGAGTGGTAAATGAGATATGTGAAAGCATAAGAAGGGAAACTTGATGTACTTTGAATTCATAAAGATTTATCATATTTGGGTGACTAGCATGAATTGAGAAACATAAAGATTAAAGTTATAAGCTATAGTTCCTTGGTACTAAGTTAATGAGTTGGGTGAAATTTCATCTTTTGAAGATTAAAGTAACATAATAGGATTGATTATTCATGAGAAAATGGATGGAATGGGTCATCACAGACTTTTAGAAGTACTTACTTGTAACGTCCCGTATCTTCGGGTAACGGTTGAACACATAACGTAGGTGAGTAGACCCGGATCCGGGAAAATTTATGTTGTACTTGTGTATGTTAATAAGAAAAGTAGTTTATAGGACGTGACCCCAAAATAATTTTTGATTTAATAATGTGGCGGCGGTGTGTAATAATAATAATTGTGTATCCCCGAAGAGATTATAGACTGGTATTTTATTACAGGAATTATGATATTGACATAAGAGGATTTTATTAATTGTCGGGATTTAAATAATTAGAGATCGGGAATTTAATTGTGTGTATAATTAATTAATTGTGGGATTAATTAATTAAGGAGGGGACAATGTATAGTGGGAATTGAAACGTGTGTTCTTATAATCGATTTGGGGGTGACTAAGCCCCAAACCGATCTATCGACAGCAGCCCATAAGCCCCTTCTTTCTCCACTAATACATTTCTTCAACTCCATCTCTTCAACCTTCATCTTCATCAAGAATCTGTAGGAATCTTTCCATGGATAACGATTTGTTGCACTCCAAGCAGAAGGAGTAAAGCCCTAGTCGGTAGTTGCCAAAATTCTCGACCAAAATTGGGGATTTTCTGCAAGCTTTCATATAACCAAAGGGAGAATTCTTGGTATTCGGGTTTAAATTCCAAGTAGAACCAAAACCATTAACAAGCTTAGAAACTCGAAGCTTTACAAGAACCTTGAATACGAAAGGATTACGGTGCGAATCTATTTTGGGTTCTGTTTCTGTATGTCGGAAGCTGATTCAAGCAAGAGATTTTCCAACGATTCTCGTCGCTGTATTTAAGATAGGTAATCTTCCTTATTCTCTAAGTTTGTACAAGTTCTGGACTTGATTCTTGCTATTAGTTCTAAAGACGATTGTCGAAAATGCGAATTTGGGTTGGGTATTGTTGGGACTGCCGTAATTGGGAGTTACTGGGATTGCATGTGAAATTGTTGTACTGTTTTGGAGATTGTAGTAGTTTAAGAAGGAGGATTAAGAGAGTTGGGTGTTTCACTACTTACATAGATTTTGATATAGAAGGAATATAGGTTCTACGCGTTCAAGGTGTTCGTTAAAATGTCCCAATGAATCTATTTTTAGTATGTTGATTCGATTGTGATTTAAATCATCCGTATGATGTAGATAATCGTTCATAGAGCTTACAAGGACCCGCGGAACTTAGATAAATTCGACAAAAAGGTATGCAAGTCTCTTTCATTCTTTTGGCATAATTCTACGTGCGAAACGTAACCATCATGTTGCTACATAAACTACTATACTCTTAGTAGTTGAGGATGATCATGTTATTGATTCTTGTGTTAAAAGCCTATTTAAAAATATTTCAAAGTCCTTGTTAAGGCATACGGAAAAGAGATTGATATTCACAATGTTAGCCTAAGATTCAAGGATATTGGGCCAGGATGTGTTGTTGTCATTCATGCATTCTCATTTGCATTGCATTCATATATTATCCTGGACCACTGGTGTTATGCACCCTACTATATGGTAAATATTATATATATATGTAAGGGATATAGGAAAAGAGGGAAAGGCCTTATATACGCACACCACATGCAGCTGGTACAGACTATCACAAATGAGCCCTAAGAGGCCAATATGATGTGATGTGATGTGATGCCTATATGGCTTATTGGGATGGGTTGCACGATCCGCAACACTTACATTATGAAGGGTTACACGATCCGCAACACTAACATATATATGATATATATATACCGCATGTGCATCATGCATACATTCATTAAACATCATATGCTACGAGGCCCAAAACAACTAATATGGTAAGAAAGATGCCCGAAGAGGCCGATATATATGTGTATACTGCATAAAGCATAACATTTAGGCATGTGTATTAGGGCCCTCAGAGGCATTTACTGATGTCCAGTTGTTTCTGTTTCAGACTATGATATATCTTTGCTATGTTGTTTCTTATGCCTGACATACTCAGTACATCAGTCGTACTGACATCCCTTTTGTCGGGGGACGCTGCATTTTATGCCCGCAGGTTTATATTGAGAGGGTGACAGTTCACATTGGTAGGTTGCTGGTTCAGCTGGCGTCCAGAGCACTCTATTTGTTTCGGAGTCGCAATTTGGTCATGGTATGTTATTCTCTGTAGAGGCTTGTAGATAGGTAGATAGGTGTCTTGTGGTTAGATGTCGGATGTGGCCTTGTCGGCCCTAGTATATAAAAGTGTAACTTGGGGCTTTTGGGTTCAGACTTTAGTTAATCTACTATGGCCCAGTTCGTGTTAAATATGTTTAAGGGTGGAGTGTAAATGTGGTGCCCGGTGGGTAGGGTCCGGTGCTCGTCGCGACCCTTTGGTTTGGGTCGTGACAAACTTGGTATCAAAGCATGTCTGTCCTAGGAAGTCTACAAGCCGTGTCTAGTAGAGTCTTGGTTATGGGTGTGTTGTGCGCCACACTTATAAGCGGGATGCTACATGGCATTTAGAATTGTTTCTATTCTTTTATATCATAGATTGTGTGATAGATCCGAGTTTAAGAATTCAAGTTTAACTCGTGTCTGTTACCATTTCGGTAATGTCAATTACCAAGAAGACTCCGGTTGATTTATATTCTTATCCAGTAAGTGAGTGACTTCTACCAGACGAATCCGCTAGAAGGGCAGTATGATGTAAAATATTTCGAGATTATGAGAAATGGTCTCGCTCATATATGGAAGAGATAAGGTAAGCGGGAAAGCATAATGTTTGCTAAGGTTATATGTTTGGATTAATCAAAAGGAATATGTGGATTTTGCATGTTGATTGATAAGGTTGTTGTATAGTTGGGTGTAATTTTAGTTGAATCATGAAATGGCTTTTAAGCTATTTGTATGCATAAGTTAAGCAATAGTAACCTTTGTTTACTATAAGCTTAGAGAGTATGCTTGGCTTACTATTCTTGGTCTTTCTATGTGGTATCCAATGATTTGAAGTGATATAGCCTACATGTGGTTTTCCAATGACATGTTTAGCTTCAAATGTGACTACATGATGTCCTGTCTTTGCTATTAATATCTTGTTACTTCTATGGATCTATGGATGTATATTGTGGTATAAACTGGGGAAATTTTTTTGAAACCAAAGGACTTATTTTATTTATTGTTGGACTTAATAAGCTGAACACTAATCCAAGAGGATGTGATATGTCCAAAGGAAAGTTTCGTTCATGATTTATTTTCTTAGGTATGTATCTGTTGTGTCTATGTTCTTTTAACTTGGACTTTGTTATGTCTATCTGCATCCAGTCTAATTGTATCCATGTTATTATTGCCCATTTGTAAACCAATTCACCTAGTTTAAGTGCATGTGTAAGTTAGGAATTTTAGGACCACTATGGTAGTTGACATGTGTTCCCAACAAGTTAAAATGATAAACCTAGGCTAATTTCAAAGCATGCTAGTTTGAAAAGATGATTCAGAAAGTTCTTCTGGACCCTGTAATTTTGCTTCTGTGAACTATTGGTATGCAGCCTCTTAAGGTATCTGTTTTGGCCCCTGGACATGGTGTGATCATAGGTTAGGTGCAGATATTGAAGCAAGATTAATTCAGCAAGTATTTGATGTCTGTTAACTGTGATATAATAGTTGTTTCACTTAGTATTGGCATGCCAAGTTACTTACTTTTTCTGATGTTATGCTCTGCATAACCATGTCCAAAAGTGAGTGGCACAACCAATCTAGACCTGAATTTGATAAATGAACCTGTATTAATTATTATGAAGAATGTTTATGCTGAAAATAGTGATAATATGACAGTTTGGGAGCCTGTTTAATTAAATAAAAACTGACCTAAGTTGATATATGTGGATGTAGGTGTTATGATAGTTTAAAGCTAACATGTGCAGTTAAAACAACGCATGATGTGCTAATTTCGAGACTTGTACACATGCGGTGTTAGGTAACTTTATGCCTAAAGTCTTGTTAATTTAAAGTTGTTCCAGTTATATGTAGACTTTAACCTCCAAGATGAGTTTCAACCCTTCTTGTTTTAAAATATGACCTCTCATGTTAGGGTTCTAATTAAAGACATGTTATAGGTAAGAAAATGTGCAAAGGTTGCTTAGTCTATTTCTATGCCCCGATTGCATTTGCTTGCCTATAATCTTATTTGTCTTGTTCAAGGATGTATGATTGTATGAGAAGTGAAATATCCAAAGCATGTTTAGACCGGTTGTCGAAACCAGTCAAGATAATGAGGCATTTAGCTACCATGCTTGATACTATTATGGCAGTGGTTTGATGTTACCATTCTTTACAGTTGGTTAGGCTTGTTCTTGGTAATCGCTACTACTGTCCCTACTACACTTTAAACATATATTATTGCCTCAGTTGGGACAGATGTTGCTATCCTTTTTCAGTCTCAAAGGTCCTGTTTTCAGACATGTGCTCTCTTAGTTATCTTATTCATTGTTAAGACTTGTGTGGCTCTTAAAATACTTTGGATTCGAGTTATAGTTGCGCTTGTTTACCATTTGCTTTGTTACACGATGTCTTGCTGCCCTGGGTTGTAGTAAATTGGGAAGGCTGTTGTTACCTTTGAGATAAATTCTGGTTGTATGTTATTATTAGTTTGCTGCACATATAGCCTTGGGGATTGCCCTATGGTCTTGAAAAGGTTGCTAATCTCTTGTCTTTGTAATACAAATAACTTTGCATTGCATTCCTCCTTTGTGGTTGCTTTATTAGGACTGTTTAATTATGCTTTAAGGTTGTGGTTGTTGCTCCAAAAAGGGGAGTAGCTACTGTTGGTGAGGGGGTTGGTTCTTTCTTGTATGTAATTCCATGTTCGATTACTTGATGCATGTTTTCCATTAGGTCTTTGCATAGTTTATTGGCACTTTGTTGTATTGAGCTAGTTCCTGTATATATTTGTTAATTTCGATGCGATTAGCTACCATGTTTAGGCATTGTCTTTGTCTGGTTGTTGTTTAAGGTCACTTGTGGTGATGTTTTGGTTGTTGTTCTGCTGATGTTTTGACTTCTTGTTTGAGCTCATTTGCTATTGTTTTTTGGCTGTTATTTGGCTCTTTGGTTGGATGTTGTTTTGCTTTGTTACTCACCATTGTTATCAACTCTTTGCAGTTGGGTAGGAATTGTACCCTACACAAACACATGTTGCTTGCCTTTATTTTGAGGCAAATTGTTGCTGAAAAATCCAGAGCATTAACAAATGTGTTCTTGCACTCTAGCCCAAACCAATACAACAAAATGATCAATCGCAATAGTATAAAACAGTTACATGGCTAATTGCACTGATGTGTGAACTGTTTTAAATAACTATGTTGCGTATATGACTGAAAAATTAGATATTGACACCTTCTACCTCCTTTACCTATTGTTTGAATTTAAAGAATGTAGTCACCATGTGTTTATTTTGGTTTACATATGAAACTTGAATCTATTCTTTAGAAATAGTCATAGATTGATATGTATCTTCTCACAGTTTAAAAGATAGTTTGAATTAATCCATGAGTGTTGTATCCTCTATTTTTGATGAACTGGAATGACAAATTTGATTCTTGCTATTAGTTCTAAAGACAATTGTAAAAAATGCGAATTTGGGTTGGGTATTGTTGGGACTGCCGTAATTGGGAGTTACTGGGATTGCATGTGAAATTGTTGTACTGTTTTGGAGATTGTAGTAGTTTAAGAAGGAGGATTAAGAGAGTTGGGTGTTTCACTACTTACATAGATTTCGATATAGAAGGAATATAGGTTCTACGCGTTCAAGGTGTTCGTTAAAATGTCCCAATGAATCTGTTTTTAGTATGTTGATTCGATTGTGATTTAAATCATCCGTATGATGTAGATAATCGTTCATAGAGCTTACAAGGACCTGCAGAACTTATATAAATTCGACAACAAGGTATGCAAGTCTCTTTCATTCTTTTGGCATAATTCTACGTGCGAAATGTAACCACCATGTTGCTACATAAACTACTATACTCTTAGTAGTTGAGGATGATCATGTTATTGATTCTTGTGTTAAAAGCCTATTTAAAAATGTTTCAAAGTCCTTGTTAAGGCATACGGAAAAGAGATTGATATTCACAATGTTAGCCTAAGATTCAAGGATATTGGGCCGGGATGTGTTGTTGTCATTCATGCATTCTCATTTGCATTGCATTCATATATTACCCCGGACCACTGGTGTTATGCACCCTACTATATGGTAAATATTATATATATATATATGTAAGGGATATAGGAAAAGAGGGAAAGGCATTATATATACGCACACCACATGCGCACAGGTTGGTACGACTATCACAAAGAAGCCCTAAGAGGCCAATATGATGTGATGTGATGTGATGTGATGCCTATATGGCTTATTGGGATGGGTTGCACGATCCACAACACTTACATTAGGAAGGGTTGCACGATCCGCAACACTAACATATATATGATATATATATACCGCATGTGCATCATGCATACATTCATTAAACATCATATGCTACGAGGCCCACAACAACTAATATGGTAAGAAAGATGCCCGAAGAGGCCGATATATATGTGTATACTGCATAAAGCATAACATTTAGGCATGTGTATTAGGGCCCTCAGAGGCATTTACTGATGTCCAGTTGTTTCTGTTTCAGACTATGATATATCTTTGCTATGTTGTTTCTTATGCCTGACATACTCAGTACATCAGTCGTACTGACATCCCTTTTGTCGGGGGACGCTGCATTTTATGCCCGCAGGTTTATATTGAGAGGGTGACAGTTCACATTGGTAGGTTGCTGGTTCAGCTGGCGTCCAGAGCACTCTATTTGTTTCGGAGTCGCAATTTGGTCGTGGTATGTTATTCTCTGTAGAGGCTTGTAGATAGGTAGATAGGTGTCCTGTGGTTAGATGTCGGATGTGGCTTTGTCGGCCCTAGTTTATAAAAGTGTAACTTGGGTCTTTTGGGTTCAGAATTTAGTTAATATGCCACGGCCCAGTCCGTGTTAAATATGTTTAAGGGTGGAGTGTAAATGTGGTGCCCGGCGGGTAGGGTTCGGGTGCCCGTCGCGACCCTTTGGTTTGGGTCGTGACATTACTATTTAGAGGTATGACATGCTTATGGGGCTTTATTAGAGTTAACAAGGAGATTTGATAATATTTTGTTGATGGCAACTATACAGACAATTTTAATGGGTTACCCAAGTACTTGGTGATGTATTGAGGAGATAAAATGGATATCGGATGTCGTTGGGGTGATCGGTTGATTTTCTACAAATTTGGAACGACGAGATAATCATTAGAGTGATGTACATAATATATCTTTTGAGTGTTCAAGAGGAATTGGACGAAAAGTGATTATTCAGTAGCTTCAGCTTGAAGAAACGAAACTTACAGATTTGGAATTAGTGCAATCGACCTTGGATAAGGTCTGTTTAATGAAAATTCTTAGAATCGACTTAGAATAAGCAAGGATTATCTTATTCATAGAAGAAGTCATGATTTAGACTTGCGGTTTCTAAAAACGTTTTTATGGATTTTTGGTACTGATGACGGCATTAGAAGATGTGGAAGAAAGATAAGTAGAATCAGGATAATTAACTGGAGTTTGTCAATGGATTGCAGCTACAACTAAATATTTGTGGTGGCTATGATGGTTTTTGTGGAATCAATCAATTTTGTGTAGAGGTGTGTTTGTAATCCAAATTAGGTAATTCGAGGGGAGTCATTTTGGGTATTCGAGAATCTATTGTAGAGGACATTTCGGGCATGGAAAATGGAGATTTAGGTTATTGAGCTAAGCTAAAGAAAAAATTGACAGATAAAGTGAACAAGCGATGTTATCAGAGTGATCCTTGCCTATGGAGGCTTTCATGAGGTTTATAATACATATTTATTGTTACATGATAGTTTTAGTACTTTTATTTACTTGTTCGAGGATGAATGTTTGTTTAAGTGGCAAATGATGTAATGACCCCCCAGGTAATTTTGAGCTTTTGGACTATTTTCCTCCAAAATACCCTTTTTGTAGCTTTAAAATGGTATTCATGAATTGCGGGGATGGATGGTGTAGTTAGAGGCAATCAGATGAGTAACGAAGAAGAGTTAGCAAAATTTGAAGTTCTTCAATAAAGAAAATGTGAAAGTTTGACCAAAGTCAAAATTGGAGGTTAGAGAGGTCGAATCAGAGTTTCGTCGAATCCATAAGGTCTGGAACTTATTTTATGATCTGGTTTGATGTTGAAATGGATCTCGAGGGGCTCGGGAGTGATTCATACCTTTGGTTAAGAAACTAGTCAAGTAAAGGATTTAAGTTGACCACGATCAACGTCGGGTGAAGACGACCCTCAACCAGTGTTTGAAAGTTCCAACAGGTTTTCATGATAAAATTTTGTTATTTGCATGTTTTGGTGAGATTCCAATGAGTTTTGGATTGATTTGGGTTGTGATGCGCTTGTAGTTGGTGTTTTGACGTCATTTCGTTACTCATAACGGGTACCATATTGATCAAATAAGTTCTAAATTGTGTTTTTATTGAATCATTAGATCTATAACTTGATTACATAGCTGGATAAAAAGAATTGTCGAATTTCAAGGTCATATGAGGATGTTATGGTCGTTAGCACAGACATCTATTGTTGGTATTTGGTGAGTTCGTAACTGCAAACTTTTGGTCGCAAATGCGAGATATTGGTCACAATGAGGGTCCCAAATATGAAGGCCCCTGTGTATTAAATTTCAAACTTCGTCCATTTAATAATTTTAACATATTTGAGTTTTAGAACTCTGATTTGGGTGATTTTTGCGATGTTCTTCTCTTTTTTGAATGGGTATTTAGAGAATTCAAAGGCACTCTAGAGAGAAAAGGCAATTTATTGAGGTTTGTGGCATGTTTACTCGATATTTGAGGTATGTTCTAGACTTTATTTTAGGGATTTCGTTAAGTAAAGAGTAAATATGGAATAATAATAGGGTAAGGGTGCAACAAAGGATCTCGTATTTGTGATATGATAGGAATTGATACAAGTACCTGTGCCATGATTTGAGAGTTTGTATCGTATTTGAGTTATTTATGTCTATCGTTAGAATGACAAAGTATGTGCACATTATCTGTTATGTACTATGTGTAGGCTTGATTGTTGTTGTGATTGACATCTTAAAGAACCTCGTACACTCTTGGTAAACATATTGAAATTGTTAGTTATTAAGTGTGATTCATTGATGAACCGATCCGAACATATTGGCTACTAAGTCTGAACTGTTGGTGAACTTACTTAAACTTGTTGGTTATTAAGTCTGGATTTGTGATGAACTCGCTTAAACTTGTTTGGTTGTTAAGACTGGATTTGTGATGAACTTACTTAAACTTGTTGGCCATTAAATCTAGTGTTATTGATACACATACTTGAATGTGTGGACCCTAGAGTTTGAATTTCTAACATATTCACTCCCTTATGTGTTGTATCATGCATTGACATATGGTTGGTTCAGGTTTCATGCATACATTGGACTATATCATGGTTAACTTGAGTTGCACACCTGCAACAGATTATATTATGGTTGGCTTGGGTTGCACGCCTGTAATGGGTATCCCATGGATCACGAACTCACAAAGATTACCGAGGAGTTGCATGTATATTTGGTTTGAGAGAGGATTTCGGTGCTTGAGGCACATCATTGCATTACATCATCATACTCTTACTTAGTTGATTTTCTATATTTATTCTCCCACTTGGACACTTTAGCTTAATTACCTTACCCAATTTCCTGATTATTTGATTATTTGACTTACTTGGAAATTGATTATTCTCTACCTTGTTGATTGATCGGTTCAGGTTAAGGTAAGATGGTAAGGATAATTAGACTTTTCTGAAATACTTTGTCACTATTTCTTTTGTTGTCGGTCTATGAGATATACTGAGTACACGTACTTCTCGTATTCATACTACACTTGCTTCATTCTTTGTGATGCAACTTTTGTTCTGAATACGAGTGGATCCCACAGAGTGGCCTGAGTTCAAGGGTATTGATTCTGGAGATATTGTGGTGCGATGCCTGGATTATTCGCAATGCCAGTCTCTTTCTACCTTTATTTATATCTATCTCTGTACATTTAGACAGTGTATTTAGTCGGTTCAGACTTGTTAACGTATTCTTAGTAGCTCTTGTACACATAACACCAATCTGGAGTGACATATTGGGGTATTCCGCATCATTATATACACCTGATTATGAATATTTTGTGTTTTCCATTCTATTTTTCACTTATTTAACTTAAAATGAATTGGTTGTTAATCTTTTAGCTTGCCTATCAGGTTGGGAATATGTACCATCACAATATAAATTTTGGGTCGTGACACTGATCCTTCCCCAAAAAAGAACAATTTACCTGGATGGACAAATAAATACTTTATTCATCCATTATCCCATATGTGGGGAATCAAATTAATTTGGGGTCCTAAGACCACTCCTTAATCAAGGCCAAAAAGGGACTAAGTGAGAAGACAAATAGGAGTTTGGTGTCCAGATTCCTCTCACCCAAGGGCCACTCAAGGGGAATATGTAGCAAGATTTTCCACCTAAAGTAGACTATCAACAGGGATAAAATACTCAAGGAGCAACGAAAAGTGGAATAAGGAATTTCGCAAAAGGACATATCAAGGGAACGTCACACAGAACATGATTCTTACAAATTTTCAGGTATGCATCTTTATATAAATATATGTTAGTTCAGTAATGTCCAATCGCCAAATGTCATAAAATTAGCCCTCAAAGCCTAGTAAGTCCAAATAAAAAAGTTTCTTCTTAAATTATCTGACGTTCACATTACCTCAAACGTACAGAGCTTACTTAAAAAACTGACCTAACATAACTCGCTGAAGGCCCCGAGAGCTAATGGGCATCCTGGAAAGCTTGGGCCGATTGGAAGGCTTTGAACGAATTCGAAAGAAACATTCAGTTTTAGACTGAAGCAAGGAGGACACTTTATGTGACTCCCCTTCATTCCATATCCGGGTGCTATCTCTATATACACCTCCTCGAGCGAGTCCCCATGGCTATCGACTCTTCTTCGACTTCAGCAGCTCAGTGTTTTGAAGAGGAAAAAAAATCTCTCTACCTGCTGCCTAACTTTGGATGAACTAATGCGAATGGGTGTAAGCCTCGCTGCTCGGAAACACCCAGTGCCGACCACACTGAGAGACACGAAAGCGCAGGTAACGCCAGTTGGCTCTCTTGTTTCCATCCCACCGTGAGAAGGTAGAGAGCAAAACCAACCCAGCCATCTTAGCCAAGGACCCCACTAACCCGCTAAAAGATCTCATCCCCCGTCATCACTTGTGCAGGAGATGGAATTTTCACAAAGCAGGGACAAGTTTTTAATTCTCTTAGATACATATAGAACTGGTTCATCAGGGTCATTTGTGTTTAAATACCCGATTCCTTTTCATCATCCCTTATTTTCAACTCTTCCAAATCAAAGAAGAGGAAAACCCTTCAAAACCAAAAAGCTCAAAAACTGTCATCTTCATCCTATCATGTCAAAGCCACCAAAAAACAAACCCAAAACCCATCCTAACAAAATAATTTGCCACTTAATCCCGAGGTCAGTCATGAAACCATAAGAATTAAAGTTTAGGGAAGCAAGTTCGTGAAAGAGGGTAATCTCCGGTAGTCCCTTAGTTAGTAAATAAGGAAGTGACACCCGTGATGATCAACTCGCCATACGGCCTTATGTCTCCGACAGATATGTCCGTACGCCGTCATCCGTGTCCTTCCTAAAGCCGACCGGTTAGCCACAAGGTATAACCGCCGAAGGCACGGGTTTCTCCCAATAAGGGACGTCCTCTAAGGATCCGTGAAGTTACTCAACTTCTTTCATGCTTTGTATAAAGCGATAAACTCCGATTCCATCATGAATCGGCCGATGCAAGTTTGCTTAGAGGATTTTCCAAGAACCACCATACACATTTACTTGTGGCTTTGGTGTTCTTCGTATCCGATGTCCGCTTGCATCACCGTGTTCTCCCGCAACCGCCGGACATCCGTAATACAATAATCCGTAGATAAGCGAATAATTCCGATATCGTCATATCCGACTTAACGCCTTCTATTGATCATGTATTAAGATCATCGTGAACCTTAGTTCAACCGATCTGTTTGTTGGACGATACCAGTGTCGGTTGTAGTGTGTACAATACATCGAACTACACGTGACCCGAGCGTATCGCTCCTTGTCTATGGGTGCACCATGATTCCAATCAATTCTATGATTCATATCTATTGGTGGCTTCAACGAGACTCGTCAACTATCGACCGACTCCGTTAGATGTCTTAGAAATCCAATTCCTAAGATGTCATCTCGTGATACTCATATCTTTCATATCGAGACTTTGTTTCAATATGATTTTCACTCTAAGACCGTTGGTTTTCCAACCGTTGGCTTTCAAACTTCGTAGTCAATGTTTCGTGATCGATTCATTGTTTCGTTTTATCCGAGACTTTCGTGACCAAAATGTTAACATTTCGTGGACCAAAATGAAAGTTCGGAAAGAAGCCCAACAACAGTTCAAAGAAACCAATTTCGATCCTCTTCTTCCAACTCTCCGGTTTGGAAGGTCGTTTCAACACCCATGCCATGTAAGATTACAATGGCCCCGGATGTGAAGCTACTCACAGTGGGAGCACTTTTTATAACCCAAAGATTCTTTTCCCGAGGAAGATTAACTATTACACACGTATGGTTCTATATATGGAGTCTATTTCTCCCTTTAGCTTCTTTCCAAAGCAGCCGCTTTTGGAGATAACAATTATTTGTTAATTGTCCATGGTTCGTTCTCAACCATACAAGCTAGAAGGACCGGAACAAGTCTTTGTCCCCTCTTTGCTCCGTCTTGGTTCAACATCTAGAATCCCCGAGTTCTCGATCTGGAATATTAAGTTCCGGATAGACAAAGAACTTTCGAGTCATGAAGATACGGAACGTCTAGTTCCGGACAACAAAGCCCTCGCGGGTTCTTGTTAACCTTGAGCAATTACTCCTTTTTCCTATTTCAAGGAAAGTTATCTTCAATGAATTCAAAGATTCTTTGACGCCAAGAGGCGATCAACACTACCGTTATTTACTGCATCCAAAGGATATGCAATCTACAGCCTTAGGTACAACTTGACATGTTTCAAGATTCCAACTTTTACCAAGCCACCCCACATAATTTGGGCGTACGACTTTGCGCTTGGCTAACACCGTTGGACCGAAGTGAGAAATGAGCAATTGTTTAATGAACGATGCTTCACATTCTCCTCTATCACTACGAATTTCTCAATCCGTAGGCTTAGTTGATATTCAACTTCTCGCTTTGTAGCGCTTATCCGCTTCAACAACTTCATCTTTGCTTTTCAACAAACAAAGGATTCCATACGTTGTACCATCATCAATGAAGATCACAACGTACTTGTCTCCCCCTCTATTTTGTATAAACTTCAAATCACCCAATTAGGTGTGACTAAGTTCTAGAGGAGCGGTGCTTCTTTCGCTATTCCCTTGATGGAATTTGGAAAGGTGATTTTGCCTCTTCATGTACCTCACATTTATTTAGAGGGTTTATGTCGACGTAAGGCAACAATCTCAACATCGTTAGCTTTTGAATGACTTGCTATTTAACGTGTCTTAATCTATGATGGCATAGATGCACGGATTACAAATATATCATTCATTTGGCTACGTACATACCGCACCATTCTTAGTTATTACGTACACTGTTGGACTAGTCTCAAACCAAACTTGACCAACAGCGTCCCTTAAACCAAGTTAGGGACATGTATCACATCATCTTAGAGTGATCTCATTCCCCGAAGTCCTATCGAGGACAACCTCTCCAACCCCTTCTACTTTAGAGGTGGTGTTGCTTCACATGAACAACCTCTTACCCGTGGTTAGGCGTAACCGGATCATATGTGATCCAGATATTCGCCCACTCCGCCTGCTTTGCGCGACCGAGTGTCCAATTTCTTTTCTCGCCTTTTCTTTAGGCCTTCGATCATTTAGGACCCGGAAACTCGGCCCACCTTACTAGGTGTCCATTACTTTTCCTATGAAATGAATTCTGCCCCACCCGCCGCCCGCAGGCTTTATATGACTAAGTGTCCAATATCATCATATCAAAGGAATTTTGGCCCACTCCACCACCCGAGGCTTTGTATGACCGAGTGTCCAATATCATCCTATCAAAGGAATTTTGGCCCACTCTAGTCGCCCGAGGCTTTGTATGACCGAGTGTCCAATATCATCCTATGAAGGATCTTCTCGTCAAATAGTATGTGCTCAACGTCTTTAGCTTTTAGTCTTCTTCCGTTATGATTGGTGCCCAGATAATTCTTGGCGCTTACTTAAGAGTGGTAAAAGTTTTCGCACGCTAGTGGATCTTTCTCCATAGTATGTGCGACCATACTTTACACACTTTAGTAATTACACTTAAAAGAACAGATCTTCTTAAGTCGTTTACAAAATCCAATCTTTAAACGGAAAAGAAGACGAGATTAAACTTCGATTTGTTAAAGCATAAGGAATATAAATTATTTTCATATTCCTCCTTACTTTAATCCATTTTTAATCAGACATAATTTAATCTTTATTCTTGACAAGTAAGAAAAACTACTTATCATTTAATCCTTATTCTTGACAAGTGAGAAAAATACTTATCCCAATTTCGGATTCTGGCTCACTTCAGTCACTTCATCAGACTGAGTGTCCATTTCCTTCTCACCATTATTCGATCCTTTGTCCGGGACAGATATAGGCCTTCTCGCTACAAGATAGAATAACATCTTCACTCTTCTCCTCTTGTCCCGCTTGACATCCTCGTGCTCTCGAGAGCGCTTGTTTCCACCAGCCTTGGTGGCGGTGACACCATGAACACGTTCATCATCATCACTCTCTTCTACCAAAAAACCATTGCCATATCCGATTTGGTCACACAACTTTTGACCGACATCTTTCGAACACTAATAGTAATACTATACAAATATTGTCTTAAGTTGTTGGGACTTTTGCTCTATGGTACTTTATAAAGCAAGACGGGAAGTATTTAACTATTACAAGTATTCGAAAGGATAAATAAAGATTTCAATAATTCAACATGGAATCTGAAAATTACAATCGTTACATAAGTAAAAACCGAAAATTCCAGCTTTGTAGACGGAAAAATGTAAATTGTTTTTTGATCCCTATAGGTTAGCCGTAGTGGTTTTTGATGAAGTAGCTAGATTGAGAAGCCAATGAATCATTTCAACAAAGAAAAATGAAAAGGGCAAAGGGGTCGATATAAAGGGAGTTGTTACTTTGAGCCCCAGGATATATAAAGTGAAATTGACAGAGATCTTGAACACAATGGATTAGAGTGAGAGTGACAGCTCTAGAGAAGAAGAGTCTAATATGGAAATAGAAATAGAAATGTCACAAACAATGAGGGTTGTGAAGAAGCTTCTCAAAAGTACAAAGGAATTGACAAGGGCACCAGCCGAAAGAGATTTAACTAAAAGGATCAGACAAAAGCACATAGCAAGAAGAATAAGTGGGCACCATCTGTGTCCAAAGAAACCAAGAGAAGCTTCCTTGTTGCTATTGATGAATCCTTTGAAGAAAACAAATGAGAAACAACAAAAGATGGGACACATAATGAACGTTACCATCATAAAAATAAGTGAGGGTGAAAAAATGGTGGTTCTTGGGACGGGTCTAAACAGTCAAATTCTGAGTAGTCTTAGGGAAAATGGTTTATAAACCTGGGAATAACCTTCACCAATCTAGGAAATAGAGAGGAGTTTAGGTCGTAGTCCTCATGGGCGAAATCGGTGAAAAAATAAAGGACCAAGAATAGTCCTCAACTAGATGACACACCCTTCCAAGGGATAGAAAAAACATGCTCTTCCACTAAAGGACTGAAGAAAGAGGTAAACTTATTAGACTGCTGAAAGAACTCTCAAGAAAGAAAAGAAATAAAAAAAGCAGAAGCAGAAAATAAAATTCTAAGAGCTAAGATTGGAGACTTAGCAGTTGAACTTGTGGTAGAGCACATGAACTCAATTGAGATAAGTAGAAATTTCTCGACTGGTCTTCCATCCCCCCCACCAGCAAAGAGTTTAGTCAATAGCCTTAGCCCTTTCTTAGTAGTTAGTACTATCAATGTTTTGTAGTCCTTCACTATTAAAACAGTCTCATTTATTAGTTTTATTTCTATTTATGTGGTTGCAATTGGCGTGCTTTTGTAATTTTATGTTTAGATAGAGTTTTTATAACTCTGTTGATGCGTTGATGAAATTATCTTTGCTATTTAAATGTGTCTCTGATTCCGATATTGTATCTGCGATAATTTGCTTGCTAATACTGGATAGAACTTATGAAAAAATTGGACTGCACTACACTAATGACTATTGGTTAGTTTAAGCAATCACTTTTTTTATAATGACAAAAGAGTAAAAAAATTGATAGCAACTCATATAATAGTTCACAAAAAAATATGATAATCTAAGGAAACTAGTCCCCTAAAAATAGTAGGCAAAGTCTCCATGTGCAAAGTAAGGAACATTGAAAAGGAACAGGTTCTCATCTATAAATGCCTAGTTTCCATGTACTGTACATAAATATCCAAGACTAGAAATAGGCTACATTGTAAAGAAAACTGATTCTAGAATTCAGTCCTACTTAGAAATACTAGATAAGAGATAGGGGGAGGAAAAAAAGAAAGATGCACTACACATATTCAGTCGTCACATATGATGCATTGTAAAAGATCTGGTTCTTACTTATAAAAGAACCCATTCCTACTTAGAAGACACTAGAAAGGGAAGGGACACAAAATAAGGGGAAGAAAAAGCTATCCTGGTACAATGACCCATTTGATTGTTTATTCTATTTCGACCTTTTACTCCCAAGACACACTTTACGTAGCTTGGTTTTGGTATTTATTATTTACGGGTATGGGTGGGATGTTTCTTGGGGAAATCACGTGGGTTGCAGATGGAAATTAGAAAAATAGAAAGTTTCAAAGTTAAAAAAATGAAGATGTTTGACCAAGTCAACATCATGGTAAATGTGTTTTGTTCAAAGTTTGGTCAATTCTATTAGGGATAGAATGTGATTTTTGACTTAGCTGAGCCTTTGGTTCGGGTCTCAAAGCGTTTGGGGGTGATTTAAATAGTTGGACCAGAAACTAGTAATTTGGAGAATTGGAGCTGACCTCGGTCAACATCGGGTCAAAATGGTCCTTTTTAGGAACTTTGAGTGCACGAGCAAGTCTGAAACGTGATATATGACTGAAATGCATATTTGGTTTGTGTCCGGGAGGTCCCAGATGAGTTTTGAGTGTCAGATAAAAAAATGGGAAGACCTAGAGAAGTTGTGTTTCAGTTATCTGGTTTCCTTCTTTTCGATTGTGGAGAGGGTATCGTGATCACAGAGAAGAAAAAAGGAGAGGATCACGATCACAATGGGTAGGTCACTATCCTTAAGAGGTTTCATGGGCCGAGGTTGGGTTGTGATTTGCAATCGCAGCCATCAGGCCTCACTATCGCGAAGGCCAAATTAATGACTGGACGGAACTTAAATTTTATATTATGAGGTTGGAATTTATTTTTTCTATTTAAAGTTATAGAGCTCGGGTTGGATAGATTTTAAGGGGTTTTGCTCTTCTAAGCTTGTGGGTAAGTTCTTAATCCGAAATCTTTCAATCAACATTGATTCTTATCATTAGTTAGCTAATAAATCATGCTTTTGGATTGGAAATTTAGGGGTTGTTAGCCCTAGCTTAGAATTGAGTTTTTCATGAAGTTAATGGTGAATTCATGCTTAGAATTAGATAATTTTCTGGGTTTAGCTTAATTATGCTATGTGTAAACTATTTCTAAATTAAAATTCTAGTTTTTCCCTTGGAGCTTGGGTTTGGGCTTTTTTTATTTCGGGTAAAAGTTTAGTAATATGAGTATCAATAGACTCGTATACTCATGTAGATCGCATAATTGATAGATTTGGGTCGATTTGAGGTTTATCAGAAAGGAAAGGTGGTTGCTTGAGGGGTCCGTGGCACGTTACTCGGCTCCGAGGTAGGTTATGACATACTCTTTTAGACTCTGATTGGAGATTCATACTGTCATGACCTAAATCACGGGCATCGTAGTGGCACCTACACTATCCCTCGGTAGGTGAACCATCCCAAAATATTTTATACAATAAAACTATTTAACAATGTGGAAGATAAGAAAAAGTACAAATATAACAAATCTCTTTATTGAAAACATTAAACATCATTTAACCCTTACAACACTTCCTTTTCCCAAGACCTGACCTGTCTCGTACAAGGACTATTAAGAACAAAATAGATAGAGAAAGAAATAACAACTCCGCCCTGAGTGAATAGGGGCGGCTTGACTGGATGAAGACCAAGGCTACTAGGAATGACTAGGTCTGCCTTAACCTTCTCGTGCTCCAAGTTGCAATCTGAATAGACCAAATACATGCATACACGTAAAATATACAACAAGCGTAGCATGAGTACATAACTTACCCCCGTAAGCATTATAGGACGACAACGACGTAAGTTAAGTAACAGACATAAACATCAAGTTGACTCTCAAGTAGGTCATATTCTAAGATATTCAATAGTCACATAAGTCACCTTATTCACAGAAGAGTTCAATCATAGTGAAGTACGATTCGATTCATATTGCACACAAAGATCTTACAATTAATACCCACCGATATGTAATTTCTGCCTAAGTCATGTTCATATTTATCTCCATTTACCCAGCTTAAGACATCCAAAAGACGAGTTGACACTTAGTACACAACATCATTTAAGACTGCTTTCCAAAAGTATTATAATTAGGCTGACCATACCGGTATTAGCACCTTTATTATCTCTAACCCTTAGACTTAATTACGACTCTATACAGTTACCGGCATGACACATATTAGTTCATTTAACGTCCTCATTATACCCTAAGTAAAAGTCTATGTCATAAACCCTTGGATAAAGAGGGGATCTACACATACATAGTATACAAGTCAACAACCATAACGACGACTCTGATGTATATAAGGAGGGGATTGTATGGATAGGTGGGTCAGAGTTGTATTAGGACCGGGTGGATACGAAAATGGGGATCAAATGTAGGTTAGCGGGTTTCTGGGCAGTGTGTGTTTGGTTGGGGGTGTGCGGGTGAATTTGGAGGATGTTGGGCTAAGACGTTTGGAGGGGATGAACTAGACACGTTGTAGGTTATGTTGGTGGTTGGGTGGTGGTAAGGTGGCGGTAACTGGTCAGGACAGTAAGGTTGGCGGAATAGAGGTGCGATTTGGACGGTGGGGAATTGGTTGGGGGTTTAAGGTGTTTGTAGGAGGAGTCGGTTGACGCCCTTTTGGATGTGAGTTGGGGAAGTGTTGGAGTGTATTGTGGTGCAAGGAATTAGGCAGTTTGGACAAGGATGGGGCACAAAATTGATAAACAAATTCGTGTACGGGTAAGGTAATGTAGACCGAGAAGACCTTCAATGTATTTGTAACAAGTAATCAGATAGAACCTTGGCTTGGGTATAGTTAGATCACAAAAGTTCTAACTAGACTTACACTGAGGGTTTGGACCACAAAAGGACCAAGGGGTAGCCCACAAAAGGACCGGGTTTTGGACCACAAAAGGACCAAGGGTTGGACCATAAAAGGTCCGACTAAGATAACAATATAAAAGTTGAAAACTTAGCATGTTTGAGTAAACTCAAATAGATTTCATAAAACTTCAATGTCCCCTTACATCAATTACATCTCCTATTTATACTAGTTCTAGACCTTCTTGAAGAGGAAACAAGAAAGACACAAACATGTATCTTGGCTAAATGGGGGAGATGTTCGACCAACTCTTCATGTTCTCTAGGCCACCCTTTTGTGTCATCCATGTATCTCGGCCGAATGGGGGAGATGCTCTACCAACCATTCATGTTCTCTAGACCAACCCTTTGTGTCATCCATGTAGATAATTGCATGAACTAGCTAGTTTAAGAATTACCTTCTTGGGAGACGTTGAAAGCTTCTTTTTCTAGATGGTTCTCGGCTTAGTCATCTTATTTTATTACAAGGCATAGTAATTAAGCTAAAAGGGAAACTAGTAATTAAGCTAGAAATTAAAAGCAAGCTAAAAGATGGTCTCAGCCAAGACTTACATAAAAGTCAAAATTTAATGGCACTTCTTGGATCTTTAAGTCTTTTCTTCAACTCCACTCCACACTCCATTCCACATTAAGTATATCACCATAGGACGATTGTCAATCTTCGGCACTCTTAGGAAATCACCTCGTGGCTCATGTTGGGCACTTAAGCTCACGACTTTTTTTACATTATACTCCCATTCTTTAAATTCTCGTCATCTATGTATGGCCAAACCAAATGCTCCGAATACAAGACAACACATTTTGACTTCAAATAATGTCCCCATGGGACCAAGGATCTCACAATACAAAATTCTTTGTCATAAGTAGAATGATTGAACCGTGCACCACCCAATTTTCCACTAGAGAAAGAAATGGAGCTTTTATCTCGAATCAAGATGGCACAAATACCAATTCCACTAGCATCACACTCAATTTCAAATAGCTTCTCAAGGTCTAGAGTCGGTGCTTCACATATCATTCCCTTCAAGGTTTTCAAAGTTCTTTGTACACCTTGGGACCATTTTAACTCACCATTTCTCATGTAATTCAGTGATAGGGGCAGCAAGGGTACAACAATCTTGAATGAAATGACCAGCCAAACCATGGAAACTTCTTACCTTACTTACATTCGTAGGCTTGGCCAACTCCGAATAGTTTCCACCTTGGATGGATCCACATGAATGCCCTCGAATGATACTATGTACCCCATGAATGATCGTAGCACCTCGTGTATGAGCCTCATGAAAGAGCTGGGAGCATTCCACAATCCAAATGGCATCACAAGCCATTCATACAAGTCATACTTGGTTATGGAAGCCATCTTCCATTCATCGTCCTCTCGTATCCTTATTTGATGGTAGCCACTCCTCAAATCTATCTTGGAGAACAACTTGGAACCACTCAATTCATCTCAAAGATCATCTAATCTTGGCATAGGGAACCTGTACTTCACAGTGATGCTTTTGACCGCTCGACTATCAATACTCATGCGCCAAGTTCCATCTTTTATTGGTACCAACAAGGCGGGTACCGCACATAGACTAAGGATCTCGCGGTCAAGGCCTTTGTCTAGTAATTCTTGCATTTGTTCTTGCAACTCTTTAACCTCTTCTGGATGGTATCTATAGGCTCTAATTGGTGGTAATCCGGAATCACATTTTCAGATTTCTTCAAGAGTTCCTTCGAGTCGGCATCTTCAACCATATCTCCCAAGACTCTTCTTCTCCTCGCCCTCCAATGCACCTATAAAACTCCCCTTCTTCAATTCTTCTTCTATCTCTGATGCATTAAGCAAGAGGGCCTCAGACTTTTCCTTGCGTATCTTGGCATTTGGGATCTTTATTTTCTTCACCTCACTAGGTGACAATGGCATCAGCCGGATCTTCTTATTATCATTTTGAAAAGAATAAATATTCTTTTCTCCATCATGTTGCACTTTCCTATCAAATTGCCATGGCCGACCCAATAACATATGACAAGCATCTATAGGTAGGATGTCACACCATATCTCATCTTTATACTTACCAACCCGAAAACTAACAAGAGCATGTTTCATTACCTTTAGCCCTTTGTCTTTGTTCAACCATTGGAGAGCATATGGTTTAGAATGGTTGTGGGTATTTATGAAAATTCTTTTAGAGAAAGAGCTTCATTGTTTGGTGTCAAACTAGGATATGCGGTAGAAAAATGGATGATCTATTCTTTTTTTTTTTCAAAATTCCCATTTTTTAGAAAAAATTTATAAACTCGCTATACCAATAGTTCTCTGCCCGCAACCCCAGCTTAGGTAGTTTCAATTTGTCCACCATTTCCACGAAGGCCATATTGGCATAGCTTCCTCCATCAATGATCATATTACATACCTTGTCATTTACCTTGCATCGAGTGTAAAATAGTTGCTCTCTTTGTATCTCCTCCTGTTCTTCAAGTTGAACAGTCAAACACACGTTGGAATACTAAATTTTCACCCTCCTCCGGAAGATTAACATCTTCCTCAAGGACCTTCTTGACTTCAGGTTCTTCAATAACAAGGAAATCCCCACACTCTTGATATTCTTCAATAGTCATTACCCGAGGGTTAGGTAATTCATTTGCAAAGTGTCCTAATCCTTGACATTTAAAACACCTTTTCTACTTTTATCTACCCCTTTTGTAACCTGTACCTTCTTTCCTTTATCTTTTTCTACACTTTCTTGGCTATACAATGGGTTAGAAAAAGAGGTACTGCCCTTTTCTTTGACATTAGTGGGATTTACATAGTTTTTTGGGGTACCTTTATTTTGTTATTTTTCAAACTGAGGGCTAAGTGACATACGTCTTCAAATGTGTTGTATGTTCCAACTTCAACCTTTTCTTAAATCGCCACATTTAAGCCTCTAATTAATTATGCAATCCTTTGAGCCTCCTTTTCTTCTAAGTCACAAAGCATGGTGACTTTCTCGAACTCTCAAACGTATTCCTCAACTTTAAGAACTCCTTGACGAAGTTTGGTGAGCTTGAGGTATAGGTCTTGTTCATACTCCCTTCGCAAGAACTTCTTCTTCAAATGTTTCTTTAGTTTGTCCCAAGATTCAATCTTGGTATTCCCATTCCTCATCTGGCTTGTTTTGAGGTTTTCATACCACACAGAAGCGAATTCCTTCAACTTCAATGTAGCAACCTTAAAACACTTCTGGTCATCATATTGCTTGTATTAAAAAATCCTCTCAATGTCTCTTAACCATTCAAGAAACTCTTCCGGGTCCATATTTCCTTCAAAGGTTGGAAGATCAAACAGTAGGCTTCAGTCATCTTCCCTTTCATACCTATGGCTCTCTTTGACATCTTCCCTTTCATGCCTTGGGTTGTTTTGTGCAACATCCTCCCCGGACTCAACATCATTAATCATGGCACGCTCTGTAAACTCTCTTCTCAAGAGCTGCATTTGTTATGCAATAAGGTCACTTATGGTCCTCCGAAGTTCTTCATTCATGTTAGCCATAACAACAAGGAGTGGGATGGGAAAGCGTTGCTCTAATACCAAACTGATGTATATAAGGAGGTAATTGTATGGTTAGGTGGGTCGGTGTTGGATTAGGACCTAGTGGATATGAAAATGGGGGTCAAATGGAGGTTAGCGGGTTTTTGGGTAGTATGTGTTTGGTTGGGGATGTGCGGGTGAATTTGGAGGGTGTTGGGCTAAGGCGTTTGGAGGGGATGAACTAGACATGTTTTAGGTTATGTTGGTGGTTGGTATTTAGTGTTTGGGTGGTGGTAAGGTGGCGGAAACTTATCAGGACGGTAAGGTTGGTAGAATAGGGGTGCGATCGCGATAATGGGGAATTGGTTGGGGGTTTCGGGTGTTTGTGGGAGGAGTCGGTTGACGAACTTTTGGGTATGAGTTGGGGAAGTGTTGTAGTGTATTGTGGTACAAGGAATTAGGCAGTTTGGACAAGGATGGGGCACGAAATTGATAAACAAATTCGTGTGCGGGTAAGGTAATGTAGGCCGAGAAGACCTTCAATGTGTTTGTAACAAGTAACCGGATAGAACCTTGGCTTGAGTATAGTTAGATCAAAAAAGTTCTAAGTAGACATATTTCGAGGGGTTGGACCACAAAAGGACCAAGGGGTGGCCCACAAAAGGACCGGGGTTTGGACCACAAAATGACCAAGGGTTGGACCACAAAAGGTTCGACTAAGATAACAACACAAAAGTTGAAAACTTAGCAAGTTTGAGTAAACTCAAATATATTTCATAAAACTTCAATGTCCCCATACATCAAATACATCTCCTATTTATACTAATTCTAGACCTTCTAGAAGAGGAAACAAGAAAGACACAAACATGTATCTTGGCCGAATGGGGGAGATGCTCGACCAACCCTTCATGTTCTATAGGCCACCCTTTTGTGTCATCCATGTATCTCGGCCGAATGGGGGAGATGCTCGACCAACCCTTCATGTTCTCTAGGCCAACGTTTTGTGTCATCTATGTAGATAAGTGCATGAACTAGCTAGTTCATAAATTACCTCCTTGGGAGACGTTGGAAACTTCTCTTTCTAGATGGTTCTTGGCTTAGTCATCCTATTTTATTACAAGGCCTAGTAATTAAGGTAAATGGGAAACTAGTAATTAAGCTAGAAATTAAAAGCAAGCTAAAAGATGGTCTTGACCAAGACCTACATAAAAGCCGAACATTAATGGCACTTCTTGGATCTTCAAGTCTTTTCGTCAACTCCACTCCACATTCCATTCCACATTAAGCATATCACCATAGGACGATTGGCAATCTTCGGCACTCCTATTAAATCACATCGTGGCTCATGTTGGACACTTAAGATCACGACCTTCTTTACATCAGGCACCAGAATAAGTTCCTCACTAGACACTTTATCGAAATGACGCTATTAATCACCAAACAATACACAGATACATATAGTGCTCTTTGGTTTACATGATAGTTCTGGCAAATAAACAATATCGACCACAACAATAGTTTGACATCGAATACTTAGACTCATACGTTGTAAACCATAGAACCATATTCACAAAGATCAAACCAAATCATGGAAACCAGTCCGGTCCAATAGAATCTATCGAATTATCCAATTCTATTTAATCATGAAAATCACTCAAGTTCCAATAACCAATCCATATCACATAATCTCAATGTTTTCAACCATCTCATAATATATCGTTACCTTTCTGGTCTCATTGGACCCATAATATTTGCATACCACTTCACTTTCAATACCATCAGAACCATGAGTGTATGAATGCAATGACAATAACAAGGCAAGTAATTAGGATGTATGAGATGAAATCAAGTATAAGAGATGAATATCACATGCTTTCAGAACTCAATAACACGTAATTCCACATAGATAAGTTTATTATATCAAAAAACAACATGATGAATAAACATAACAATTATCAACAATGGCAACAAGCCCAAATAATGGCAATAAGCCCAAATAACAGCAGTCAGAATCAACTTTGGTTGATTCCCCAAATCACTGATCAACACAGTTCAACACTGGTACCCCACTCACTTACGCGGTACCTCTTCCGCAAAAGACATTTCGTAGATGTGGACTCATTAAATCATTAGGACCTTCACCTAAGCAGATAAACTCTATTGATGCAGGCTCACTGAAGTGACAACACCTTCGTAGAAGCGACACCCTATTTTCAGAAATTCCAAGTCAATTAACTTCTCTCTAAATTATCTAAAGGCTACTCTTACCCATAAATCCCACGTGTAATAATTTTTGGTGGGCACCCGAATGAGGAAAACAGAAAGAAAGTCCATAACGACCAAATGGGTCATTACACATATATGTTATATAAATATTGATGGGGTATGTATATGAGCCTTCGAGCACTGGAGGTAGTTTTAAATCTACTGGCTTGGTATGTTTGCTAATTATGTGGAGTTGATGGCTATGTTTGACTTATACTCTTGGTTGTTGATTCCTTATGTATTGGTCTCCCAATATCTTATCTAAATTTTGGAACAAGGAACTATCTTGGTCATTATATTGATATTATGCATTTTCATGTTGTCTAATTGTCTATGTGTCTATTTGTTGTATTACATGAACCACGACTTATTCATCATAACTTAAAAGGAATAATGTTCTATTTTGATATGAGGTAGGGTCAGTCTTTATATGTTATATGTATTATCTCTTCATTGTCGGCGAATGATACTTACAGGATACTAGTGGTTGTACTCATACTACACTTGCTATACTCCGTACAGATACCAATCCTTGCTCCATTTTTGAACCTCGTGGCTGATACCGAGGTACTATATCTGAGATATTTAGGGTGACCTACATGGTTGATCCATGGCCGCTGGACATCTCTTATTATCTACTTTCTATTTGATTTTAATAGATGATGTTATTTCATCCTACGAGATTTGTATTAGACTTATTTAGTGCTCTTGTATGATCTAGACCAATTTTTTGGATTGTAAAGACTAAGTTATCTTTCCATACTTTTATATATTTATAGTAAGGCTATTGGATAATGTTTCATATGTATTTAACTTTTTTGCTTACTTTGCAATGATTTGACAACTTAGGGATGGTTCGCCTACCAGTGGGATAGGGTAGGTGACATCATGACACGTGATTTGGGTTGTGACACTTGGAGAAATGATTTACAGAACTTGGTCCTTACATTGATCATTACATACAATTAGGTTCTACATAACCTAGTCGACTATAGGGTTGCAAAGAGTGGAATGTTAGTTCCTAGCGGATTAAGCAGGCCATCAAAACTTGCTTAGTCATGCAACCTAGCCATCTAGCAGGCTGCAATGAATAGAAGGTCAAGTCCTAGCATCCGACTCATTGAGATTGTAAATCTTGTTGTAATCGAGGGTGAACTACTATAAGTTTACAAACCTTGTGTAGTGAGCCTTATTTGTATCAACACGAAGTGTAGTGTTTTTAAAAAATGGATCTGGTTCTAAGGGGGGAGGTTGTCAACATTGTAGTTGAGCCAAGGGGGAAGAGTTGATCAAGAGCTAAAGATGATTGACTACCATCAGATCAATTCGATATTTGTGCAAAGTGTTCTGCCTATTTTATCGGACACTACCATTCTGCACGACCAACTGCACACCTCAGTATCAAGTGTGTGGCCACACATGGAGGTAAGTGTTACTACCAATTCTGTGCTCAGCTGCATGATATCACATGTGCAAAATGTTATAAAAACACCCTATGGTCGAGCCCTCTCTCAAGTCCGAAACTTTGCCCTATAGAGAGAAGCTCTCAAGAACCCAATTTCCTACAAGGTTCCTCCATCATCCAAGGTAATATTTGGCTAGCAAAGAATGTTGATGATTTCTTCATCATAATATAAATTAATACCTCCTACTCATGAAATCCATAGATTTTCAAGGAATCTTCTCTAGAACTCAAGTGAAGGATTTCTTCCTAAAGGTAAGACTACACCCTCAAACTTTCATGCATGACTAAGTGATGATGATATGAGTAATATGTTAGTGTTGGGAGTTATGAGATGGTGATTGGAAGCCATAAGTACTTGTCTTTTAATATTGTAGAGAATTGAAGAATGATTTTAGTTGTGGAATGGTTGGTTGATAGTATGTTGTTGACCTCATGGGTGATGAGGGGAGATTTTACACACCTATGGGTTGTTATTGTATTTTGGTCAGCAAGAGGAGGGGTGGGGGATGAAGAAACACTATTAATGAAGGTTGTGGAGCTTCATGCTTACTAGGTGTTCGATCAAATTGTTAGATGACAAAATCATGAATGTTCTTACTAATATTCGTTCCCCTTGACGTATATTATTGGAGATTAAAGTTGTAAGGGTGACCGAACAATAGGCGTGGGCAAAAAACCCGGAGAACCAAAAAAATCGAACCGAACCGAACCGAAACTTGGTTCGGTTTTAATCAGGATTTAGTGATTCGGTTCGGTTTTTAAATTTTGGATACGAAACCGAACCGAAAAAACCAAATTAAATATATAATTATTCTAATTTTTTATTTTAGGCTACTACTATCTCTTGAATCATAGCCATTGAAGTCAATCTATAAAGCTTTTATGGAAGTCGAATGCGGCATGAACTTGATTAACATATCACGGAAGCATTGGCATAAAATGTAGAGAGAGAAAGTAGTTGTAAATTGGTGAAACTTTAAATGGTCATAACTCTGCGCTCGGATGTCTGTTTTACCCGATTTTGATTTTGATTTTTTTGAGACGGGGCCGGCTCAAACTGCCACAAGGCGGTTTGGCGCAACCAATATTTACGAAAATGTTCGTTTTCCTAATCAATTTGTGTTTTTCCCCAAATCGGTTTCTAATTTTCCTTTTTCTTTAGTAAACATCTCACGATACACAATAGATTTCAACGTCGAAATTTCATGGTAGTGTAGGTGTGAATGTCAATTTCAGTTTTGGAAATTTAATTTTTTTTAAAAATAAAAATTCCTCGACCCGACCCGACCTGACTCACTAGAAAAAATCGATATAATCTGATACGTTCGACGATATAAACCGAACGTATTTTTTTTTAAAAAAAAAAAAAGTTGTATTCGGTTTTTTTTTAAAATGATTTTTATTCGATTCATATTTTTCGGATACAAAACCGATCCGAACCGATATACGCCCACCCCTACCGAACAATGTATTATGCTTAATGGATGGAACTGAGGTATGTAAAGCTAACTCTCCACGTGTGGGAATGTTTAACTATTCTTTTTCACGCCACATTCTTGAAATTTCATGTATTTCACTCAATATGCAAATTATGCCTTTATGTATGAAATGAAAAGTGCCGTTCATGTGTTTCACTTTGATATTCATGATATTCTCATGTATTCCATGGGTTTTCATTATAATACATCCCTTTAACCCAATAGTTCCATGTCAATAATGTGGTTACTACTCAACTTATGGTATCTCTTCAAAAGGGTTTAAATATGATGAACCATGTTTTATGCAAATTATGTTATGAATCTCATGATAATGAAATATGAACATGTGGATGGGCCATTGAGCCATTATTATTATGTTAATATTTTGGGAGTATAATTTTTCTACCAAGAAGGAGCGCAAACACTTGAAATTATGGATTCCACGTAGGATAAAGGTCACACCGTTGGTTTGGATGATTATTTCATGTTACCCTAGGGAGGGTTATTTATGGATCCAATTTCTAGCAATCATGAATATGTATGTCTCATCAATCTAGCAAGGTGGTGAGATGACTTAGCAGATCAAACTGAGATCGGACTCCATGCGCTCATATGGTGGATATGATACATCAGTAATTAATGAAACTCCCACTAAATTGATTTACCTTATATTTTTATTATATAAATGTTGATGTTATTTAGATGTCATAATTCTCATCTCTGCATACCTTATTCATATTGTTGTTGGGTTACCCTTCCCTTTATGTCTCTTTATTTCATTCAATTGGTTTTACATACGAGTACTATTTCATAGTACTTACGTCCTTTTTGTCCTGGGTGCTTCATTTCACGATATAGAAATAGAGATTTAGGGCGACACTACTCCACACTAGGTTTCCGTACTCTTAGCTATTGGCGAGCCCAATTTGATCTTCAAGGATTAGTTTCCTTATTTGTGTATTTTTGCTATTTTGGGTATATGCCGGGGCATTGTCCCGGTAGACGTTTGATTTCATGGTTACATTAGAGGCTTCATAGACTAAATGTCTAGTTATTCATTGGCGTTGTCACATGTTTTGGACTTATGTTCCCCGTTTAAACTTAAAGAACTTCTTTTATGAATGAGATTCTTTTAAAGGCTTTACAATATGAAAATTATTTCATTTGCTTTATGTATGTTTGAAAGTCATATGTCATGTAGACCTGATCGCTTGGTCAAGTTAAGGTACTGAGTGCCAGTCCTCCTAGACCAATGTTTAAGGCGTGACACAAGGATTGAATTTCGGGTACAATTATGAAATCTATACTTGGTTGGATTCAACAAGACAAGGCGAGAACTACTTCTATATAAACACAACACGAACACGCTTTGAAGCTTAACCACAATCATGATACAATTGCAACACGAGGCAAGAGTGAGCAGAGTCAATTCCTAGTCTCTCGAAGAACAAACTACAAAGAATTTGAGATTATCAAGATTTATATTTCAGTTATTTGTTTATAATAGTTAGGTTTGGATTGTGGTTCCATATATTTACCTTTGTTAGAATTGTGTGTTTGTATCGAGTTGTAAGGGACCTCTTAACTGAGTAGAGTCCTTGAGGTATTGCTAGCAGTTAGACACTATTATAGCTTAAGTGGGGAGAGACGGGACTGTTGGGAATAGTTCCTTCGGTGTACAAGTCATTGTAACCTTAAACTGATCTTGTTTGGTGAAATTTCGGAAAGTCCTATAAGAGGTAAGTCGTGATTTTTCCTCCCTTGAGCAAGGAGTTTTTCACGCAAAAATTCTTTGTTGATTTATTTATTTCACAACTTTACCTTCTTGCATAGTTGCTCGAAAAACTTGGCTCTTTGAATATATAGATAGTAGCCCGATCCTAACATATAATAATTTAAAAATCTTGATCTAGGAAATGAATACACAAGTATAATTCTTCTTCGTCTTTTTGTCTTTTTTTTTCGCGTAGTCAATAAATGAAGAACACATATATTAGGAAATTGGTATCTCAAGAAAAAAAAATCTTCGGAATAAGTTTTTCTTTGTAAAAATTGTATATAATGAAAGTAGAACTCATAATAGTTAAACCACATAAATTTCTCTTTCATGAACAAAACCTTTTCCATGTCTAACAAGATTATATTACTTGTTATGACTAATGAATCTCATCGATAAACTACATGCACTTCCTTGTTTCTTTTTTCCATTTCATTTCCTTGATATGTTGTCTGGTTAACCCTCTCCTTTCCTAAAGAAATAATCTCCATCATAGATAATTTCGTCATTCTATTATTTTCATTTTCTATGATCATGTCATTTTTTATTTTGCCAACAATAAAACTCAATTCAAGTACATTTTTAACAAACATCACTAAAACTTGGGAGCCAAGTAAAGACTTAGGTGTGCTTGCTAACAAGAAAAATATTTTCTTTTAAAAAGAAAGTAATATTTTTTAGCGTTTGGTAAGTAAGCAAGAAAATATTATTCCAATAGAATCTTATATAATATAGGAAAACACAACAGGAATGGGGTGGGGCCCGGGATGTGGGGGTTTAGGGAAATGGTGGGAGAGTGTGAATAAAACAATGAGCTTGAAATATCACTTATGAAACTTATTTTCCTTACTTTCACTAGAAAAGTTATTTTCTAAATTTTTTCGAAAAATGAATTCCTCCATATCAAACACACCCTTATTAGGCACTCTAATAAAAGACGTAAAATGAGGTTAACATTGAAGTAGAAATGCTAAATAAGACGAAGACAACTTAGATGCATTTATTACATTATTTCAGTGAAAATGTCCAATCAAGCCAAATCGAACAAAATTAAACCAAAATAAATAAACTTAAAAGAAACAAATTGAACAAAATCAATTTTCTTTTGGTTCGATTTTGATTTTCAATCCGAAACTTGAAAAAAACTAAACTCAAATTTAGTAAAACTGAATCGAAGCGATTCATGAATACCCCTACATATGAGTTTTTGCGATTCTTGACGTTAGCCGTAGTGAGTTTTCCACCTTCCCTCCATGGGGGTTATCTTAGACTATGTTTTTTTACTTTCTCAAGTTTCGTCCCATTATATGTTGACTTAAATTTTTAGAGGTTCCATGTACTCTATGAATTATGGAATTTGGTAGACTAACATTATGTTTGCTATTAAATAATAGTTATGCAACTATTATCAACAACAACATATTCAGTGAAATCCCACAATGTGAGGTCTGAGGGTTAGAGTGTACGCAGATCTTACCCCTATCTTAGGAGGTAGATAGGTTGTATCCGGTAGACCCTCGGTACAAGTACAAGCAATTCAAAGCAGTACAAAAAAAGAAATAATGAGTGTATAAGCCATAGGAAAATACTATAAAAATCATAATAGAGTCTGAAAAATAGGAGTGCTAACTACCACAAATTAATACGATTAAGT
Source organism: Anisodus tanguticus (assembly GCA_034509755.1). NCBI lineage: Eukaryota > Viridiplantae > Streptophyta > Magnoliopsida > Solanales > Solanaceae > Anisodus > Anisodus tanguticus. The sequence goes on from CM067545.1 coordinate 27,069,763, forward strand.
ACAAGAAACAATAGATAATAGCAGAAATCGAAGGACAAGAAACTCCAAGAGTAATACTACAACTACTAGTATGCAAGAATAGGGCGCCAATGCGCAACTACCGACTAACTTTGTTGGACCTTGCATGTTTTGATGATTGACCAAATGAATTAACCAAGTGAATGAATCAGATCAATTGGACATGTTCCATCGCATTCCGATGCGGCAGAACTCTTGAACTAAAGTAATCTCAAGATACAGACTTAGAGGACAAGATCTAGGAGTCCTTGTAAGAATTACTTAGAATAAACTTGGGACTCTCATGAAGCTTATCAAGCTGTGTAATAGCAAAGAGGTTGCCTCCATCACAAACACTATCTCTCCTTATGGGCCTTATCGAGTAAGATGTTTGTGGCCGACTGGATTTCTACAAAGATGATACTATATAGTATGCAAGTCTTCTACTAAAGAAGATTATGCAATCACATAGAGAGAAAAGCATATATCGAGCAAATAAGAAAAATAATTATTTGAGAGACTTCTGATTGGCTACTGAAGTGCGACCTGATACGAATGACCATATTGAAGAATCTGTTTCATTATGTAATGCTTTATAGTCTTCAAGTCTATTATCAAGTTGTATCTTTTCAGTTTTCTTAGAAGCATTGTAATACGTACAAACAATTGTCAAATTCATCTCAAAGTTAAAGGTAACTCGGAGGGGACTCAATAGTCTGGGTCGAGTGTTGAGTTAGGGATTAGAGTTAGTTGCTAGGTTACAAGAATTTTAATATGAATTTGTTGAAGCTCACAGTTGTAGTGATGTTTTCGGACAAATGCTGCAGAGGTGTAGGTCGTGGTTTTTCACCTTTGTGAGCTGAGTGCTTTTCACATAAAAATATTGTGTTGTTACTTTTCTAACTATCATTATTCCGCAAACTGAACTTAGGAAAAAATAAAGTAACCTGGTCCATCACCTAGGCGAAAATCAGGCGTAATCCAATTCACTCCCTCTTGTGTTATTTGGTCGTGCAAACTATCACACCTTCTACCCTAATTCATTTCCTCCATATCATCTATATAAGGTCATGTACTTGGTAAGCTGGGACTATACTATGCCCTGTCTAATTATCTTTCCCCAATACTTCTTCGGCCTACCTCTACCTCTCTTAAAACCATCCATAGCCAATCTCTCATAACTCTACATTGGTCATTTTTTCATTTCCTCTTCACATGCGTAAACCATCTTACCCCCGCTTCTCGCATCTTGTCCTTCACCGAGGCCATTCCCACCTTGTCTCGAATATATTTATTTTTAATTTTATCTCTCATAGTGTGTCCACACATCCATCGCAACATTCTCATTTCTGCAACTTTCATCTTCTGAATGTGAGAGTTCTTGACTGACCAACACTCCACCTTATACAATATAGTTGGTCTCACCACTATTATGTAAAACTTGTCTTTAAGTTTGGTGGAACATTCTTGTCACATAAAACTCCAGATGTGGGCCTCCAATTCATTCACTCTACACCAATATGATGTGTGACATCATCACCAATCTCCATATTTCTTTATATATTTTTCACACTCCGAACCGGAGGGGCATGACGGGCACTTGGGACTACCTTAGTGAGCACTAACATAACGTATATCCATAACCATGTTATCATGTATAAATGGGCCGAAAAAGATGTCATGAGATAATCTAGTTAAAACATGAAAGAATACTAGAAAAAGAACGACCCAAAATGATATACAAGCTTATATACATAAGACATACTGGCCTACAAAGCCTCCATGAACATCTATACACATAACATCTGTCTACAAGCCTCTAAGAAGTAAAAAATATCATAAGGTCGAGACAGGGCCCTTCCATACCCATGAAAAAATATACATAATCATACCGACTCAAAGGCAACACCGAAGCAGGTGGAGTGCACCAACATCTTCCGCTGAGCTGATAACATACTAAGGAGGATCATCAATCTGTCTATCGAGACATGCAGACATGAAATTGCAGTTCCCTAGACAAAATGGACATTAGTACGATTAAAGTACTGAGTATGTAAGGTAGATAACGACATAAGTAAATGAATCAATGTAACAGAGGAATAAGAAACTCAACCTAGGCTCTGTATTTCCACTGAGGGGCATAATATGTATGCTTTCGTTTAAAAAAATATATACAAAGAGCGGCTTAATGATGATGATGCAGCCCATATTGTGTCATATATATATAAGACACAATATGGGGCTGCATCATCATTAAGCCGCTCTTTGGGGTTAACATCATCATAACATACCCAACTGTAGTGGTGTGTACATATATGTGACGTACCCGACCGACTATAGTACGGCTTGGTGTCATAATATATATCTTTCTCAATATCTTGTCCTTGTAACCCAAACAGTGGGGTAAGGGACAGTGATAAGACATATACGTTCCGCAACCAAGATCGTGAATCTGTGGGTTTTTTCTCTTGTTTTTGAAAAAGTTAATGGTTAAAAACCTTTCTTTTCTAGTTTTTCTCTCATAAGCTTTCAGATTCTAGAGAGAAGTGAGAGCTCCAAAGAAAACCCCCCTTAGATTAGATCAAAATACCCCTCATATGATTCACTTCATATGACTTCAAATACCTTTAACAAAATTCATATGATTCAGTTCATATGATCCGAAATTCCCAAAATACCTTAAAAATTCCCAAGGTATCTCTCCTTGATATAAATCTTTGTAAATTTTAATATTTTAAAGAAATATTATTATAGATGGTATTACCTCCTAATCTTTTAAATACTTTATGCTTTTAAATTCTTTAAATTCCTGCATTAAATACTTGGCTAGTTCTACCGCCTATTTGATTTAAATTCCTGCAGATCCTTAAGATTATGGTTTCCTTAACTGGAACCTTAATTTGTAAGTTAATCTTGCTTTACTTTCTGCATATCTCAATTATCTTTTAATTCTTCAATCCCTTATATCTCAATTCCTTCTCAGTCTGTTATCCCCTTTAGATCCTCGGCCTATAGATATATAATGCATGATAGACTCATGTAATAACATTCTGAACCTTTTGGAGTGACGTAAGGTCAATAAACCTCTGAATACGTTATGTGAGCTAACTCGTCGACATATGATGTCATAAGAAGCAGAAAATACCATAAACATATGCCTTATATAAGAATCCAAGAATCAGAATATAATCATGATCATATACTTTTCATTGGAATGAAGAACTTGCACGTGTTCTAGTTATTAAGAATAGAACCTTATTGGGAGGACATTCGTTTATGTTACGTTCATCAGAATCATGCCAAAAGAAGGAAAGATGGTGCCAAAACATACCTTTGTCGTTTACTTAATGACTCAGTGTATAACTTCCCATAGCACTTCAATCTGTCTCATGACAACATAACCTATAGTTAATGCCATGGAAGAACATAAAACATATTTCTAAGCTAGTAGCTCTCTTATAGAAAATGGGCAGCACTTCCCCTACATTACCTTACTTTCCCGAATTCAAAACAATATCAAAAACAACATTACCAATGTCAATAACCAATCTCATTCACTCAGCCCCTCAACATCGTAAGAACAACTTCAACAACTCAAGAAATAGTACAATAAGCGGCAAGCTCGATTTACGATTAACAAAACTCTGGCTTTAAACTCCTTTTTCTTCCAGAATTTGTTAACAACATAAACCGAAAAATACTCAGTTTATTCAATGAATTTCCAGCCACAAAATACCATAAGGGGGTTTACAAAACACTTCAATAAATAACGACAACAAAACTCGGGTTTTCAATCATACGAGCTAGCTATAACTCCTACAAGCTTAAATACATAAAGGAGAAGTTAAATCTTACCTCAAACAACCAAGAAACTTCAAATATGCGGATACTTAAACTTGGGGTAACCTTTAAATCAACCACAATGAAGAGAAACTACGATCTACTAGCACCACAGAATTCCTGATGTTGGATTTGTGTTGTTTGCCTTTAGATTTACCCTTGAATAATGTAATAACTCTTAGAGGACCTTTAGGGGTGGTTTAGGATCCGTTTTGGTCGAAACATGACAAAAATAGAGCTCTTAAGCAACTTTAAACCGACCAAAGGTCGGCCACCGCCTCAAGTGGGTCCCAAAGGGGCTGCCTGTGCAGTCTCACAAAAATACGAATATCTCTCTACTCCAACATCATATTGACAAACGGTTTAATGTGTTGGAAACTAAACTGATAGAACTTCAATTTTATTAGTGGAAAATCCCGTAATTCCAAGTATATTTGGAGAAAATCTCAATGAAAGTATACCCAAATTTCAGTAAAATTATGAACATAACCTGCGATAACGTTTGCCGGCTTTTGTTATACAACTTGCTTGACTTCAAAACTTGTCATACAGATATTATACGATTGAAATAACTTAAAACACGACCTCTTTAGCATATTAAGCACCCCTAGTTTTACCTTGAAGGTACGAGTTATAACATATTTGATTCGTTTAACCTTCAATAATCATGATCATTCCTTAACACTTGTTTTAACCCATCATTATCTTTGTAAAGTTCATTAGCCTCTCCAGATCATATTGATTCACATACGATGCATTACAACATGAATATATGAGGTGTAACATCCTTCTCTCCTTAGAAACATTCGTCCTCAGTGGAGTCTCCATTATTAATTAGACTATCCCAAACCTGTCAAGCAGCCAAAAAACATACCATATGCCTCGCACTACCTCATGTACCTTGCCGTTTTACATAACCTTTGATAATTTGTTCAGTAGTAAGTATGGTTTTCCATATGGAATCGAACTTATCATATTCATAATGATTTTCATGTTAACCATTACTCATTTCCATGTCTAGGTTGCCATATTTTGTGTCAATCCATTAGATTTCTAATGTTCTATCTTGACTTGCTAAGAATTTAGACATTGAGCCACAAACTCTACGATGTTTTTTTCATATCATATGGCCAACGTAGTTCTTTAGTATTATAATATACCTTTGATATTTCGGGATTAATGGAATAGTGTAAATAATGGACCTCCATCCTAATCTTATCTTATAATCTTGTAACACTCGGGACACACAAACGGCCTTGATATCTTAAGACCCATCCTTCAATAAACTCAAAAGTTGTGATCTTCTTTTGCCGAATACCTCCTTTGAGTTTTCCTAAAATGGAACTGTTTCATTGACATTCCTTTCTCATTGGTCATAAGAAGCGGCTTTACTAGATTCTGGACTACTAAAACCCCATCGTCCGAGCCTACTAGGCAGATTCCCAAACCCGCTAAATAGTGAAGACCTCTAGCCAACTCTTTTCTTTCTGGCTTGATCATTTATCAATCACCCGCGACTTTACGACTAAACACATTTGCTATGATATTAGCTACATTCTTTACACCCTAGTTTAAACAAGCCATCCTATATGAAAGGACACTCATCCTTGTCCTTCTCACTGCTATTAGTTGCCAATGGCTCCTTATATAAGCTTATTTTTATTACACCTTACTCGCAACTCTGTTCTCACTCTAACACATTCTATATCTCTCATACATATATAATTATGACATCATTCTTGATTCCCATCCTCATGTTATCATACATGTTAAATGATAAATTCTAAATGTATTCTCTCATCGGTTGTACTCAAAACTTAGAAGAAGCTGATGTTATCTAACCGCTCATCCTTATACTAACTCTTACTATTCCCATCATTTTCTTATTTTCCAGTTTCATCCCAAGACTTACCTTCTGTACTGACTTTATATTAATAGCTTAATGTTTTATACTAGCTTCCTTGTCATTGCTGCCATTTAGGTCATTTCTCGAGGTTGCAACTTAATAGTGGTAAACTAATTTCGGAGTAATAATGCCATTTGGATGTTTCCTTGGATAGTCTTTAACTTCATGTATAGTCGTAACTAGGTTCTTTTCTAGTTCCGTATCGTTTCCTCAACCGATTTACCTTCACATCTCAATTCCAGATAACTACTTTTGAAGTCATCTATCCAACTTTGATTCCTTCTTCAGATAGATGTCTCTTAGTATAACGTATCCGACTACGTTCATTGTCAATTGGTAAATTAATCTTGTCTCATATCCATATTGCTTACATTCACGCATTACTTTAAAGTTTATTTCTAATCCTTTCTTCACAATCCTTCTATCATTTTCGTTACTAAACAAGGCACGTTTCTGACTTAGTACTTTACCATCTCAACTTCTCCCTTTAGGGAAATAATTCATTACTCTTCGCTTGAAATCATACTCGTCTTTCCAGCTTTCGTAGATATGTATTCCTAGCAGCTTAAAATTGATCTTGGAGTAACTTTTTTTTTTATCTGAAGTGATTAAAGAGGTCTATTTACGTAGAGGGTCATATATTCTTGCTGGCATACTTGCTCTCGAAGAACATAACTTTGATTCACGCGGCTTGTTAAGGAGTTCCCTATGAATTCTTTTAGGTTTCTGCTTCCACTAATCACTTTCCTCCTTCTACTCATTCGCACATTCTAGCACTGCAATGGTAGCAGTGCAAGAGTCCTTCACATCTCTAATCGGTGTCTTTGTTCTAATTCATCTTAAGCTGTCTTCCAACATCGATGTCTCTAGGTTATATGGTTAAATTGATCTTCTGATAATCCCCATTAAGATTATTAAAATTCACCCTTGATGAAAACGTGGCCTTCACTACTTCGTAGCCTAAAAGCTCACGTATTCCTTATCTTTTCTTGCCTACGAATCTTGTCGCACTTCCATATGTTAACTTACATCTTCTAATTGCCTCCCCCATTTCATAATTATTGCTTTACTCAGTTTTTTATAATCACTTTTCATAATATTCCACTTCTAATCTTATTTGGACTAATCCCAACAAAACATCTTTAATTCTTGACTTCCCTTAATCTGTCTGGCCCCGTTCTTTAGTCGTCCGATATTTCTTTACTTATTTAATAACCTCATAAGTTGTAAAACCTCCTCAATGGTATCTTACACATCCTGCACTTACCGCCCATATTTAATACACTTGCATATTCTACGACTTACTCATAAGAATCAGAAACTATCTATTTGTGCTTCCCCGTACACTCGAGTAACATTGTAATAGTCAGCATAAACATTATAAAAGAAAATTGGGTTGTGTATCTGTCATAATCCCGATGATGGTTCATAACACACTAACTTTATAGGATGTAAGTACGACCCTTAATTATTATTCGAACATAAGAACTCTACTCCGGTCTTTATTTTAAATTTGCAACTTATTTCCATTGGGATGACCTATGTAACGCCCTGAACCATGGCCCGAACAAAACACAACACTCGATGCCTGCCTGCATGTGACCGAGCGAACCATATGGGCTGCTGAATCAATATGGACATCAATAGCAAGCAATAATAATAGTGATTTAAAACATGTAAACTTGAATACTGTAAAGATCATCTGAAATATCATAGAAGAAATAGTCAAAAAACATAATAAGACTGAAATCTGATCAACTGACGTGACATGCTATCTAGTCTATGAAACCTCTAGAATATGAGTCTGATTGTAAAACTATTTTACCAGGAAAAGGCCCTGGCATACCTTTACTACAAACCATAATATGAAAATAACTAAACTAAAACCCCAAATGAGATGAGGCTCACTAATAGCTGATACTGATGAAATCCTAATGGGCAAATCTGCCATTCTGAAACTTAATACCTGCTAATGTAGGTATAGATGGATTTGAATTGGTAAGTGGTTCGGGTTGACCTGAAATTAGGCAAGGAAAATAGGATTTCTCGGGTTCTCGGTAAGCCGAGATGTGGGGTGTTTGGCGATGGTGTCGGGTAAATGGAGAAGGAGTCGGGACAAGGTGCTTTGAGTGGTGGTTGCGGGTCATGTGAGGGTTGGTGTGATGGTTAGGGTTTGGTAGTTTAGTGGTGGTAGGGTTGCGGCACCAAGCTGAAATAGTGAGGTACTCAGTTTATCAGGTAAGGTAGGTAGTGTGGTGTTAGGATGGAGATTCCGCAAGGCTACGGGTGAAAGTGGGCTTAGGCGCTTTAAGGGGTGGTTTCGGGAATGTTATGGGAGATTGGGGTAGTGGAGATCTGGTGTTTTAGTGACGGTAAAGACTCAGAAGTTGACCGAGACAGTGAGGGTATGCGAGAAAGGAGTTTGGATAAGGCGTTGATATGTTTGGAGGTGTATCGTGGCATTATGGTTGGATTCGGATGAATGTATTTTGAGAGGATGTTAATGAGGTGTGGTGGGAGATAGTGTAGTGGGGAAACAAGTAATTGGAATAAGGAATGTATACGGATTGTTGGAAACAATCCGAGACACAAACCAAGTCTCAATTCGGTCGATATGTGGTTCTTGGATGGTAACACGAGGAGTTAATTGCTCGTGTGGTCTCCAAGGATGTTGTGGTCAATTGCACAAGGACTAGGTTGAGGTTTGCTGACTGCGAAGCACAACACTAACCAAGCAAGGGTGACCGAAACCTTATAAAATATGGGTGGTTCTCCCGGAGAATCGAGCGACCCTCCCGGAGGATCAACTAAGAAGTTCAATCTCGGATTGAAAGACTTAGCAAAATGATTAAACACTCAAGTTTTATATCAAACAACTCTGCTTCATACAATATCCTAAGGGCTCCTTTTATAGTTGAGCAAGGACCCTTCTAGAAGGAAAACATAAAGACACAAACTAAGACTTAGTCGACTAGGTGGGAAAAGGGAGAGGGGAGGTATCCTCAGCCGAGGGGAGCTTCACATCCAAATACAATGGTTTAGAACCTTCTTTGATGGCTTCCATACATGGTTAGTTAGCACTTGAATGAGTACCTTGGAGTGTGTTGAGATTCATGCCCATTGGTCGATCGGTATGGAAAACAACTCGGCCAACCCCTCGGCTTCACAAAAATGCATCCTTGATGAACTACATACACACGGTTTGTCCATCTTGAAGATCACATATTATAGATGGTGCATGATCCTCTTGTGGTCGTGTACACACTTGTCCATGTCATCCCGGGATGAGGCCTCCCTTGGCTTTGTCATCTTTCCCTTATTGAATGTGTCCTAGTGTGTAGCTATGAGATATTACATCACTTTACTATGTCCTAAGTAGGGATGACAACGGATCGGATCTGGACCGGATCCTACTAGATCCAGATCCGTTTTTCATACCTGAATCCAGATCCGGATCTAGATCCATCGGGTCCATAAAAATCAGATCCAAATCCGAATCCATCGGATCCACCGGGTCCACGGATCGGATCTGGATCCACATGTAAAAAATTTGCTTTGCTAAGAATGTAACCTTGCTAAGATTTTTTTTTTGAATTGACAAACGATACTTAGCTAACAGTTTACTGTATTTCAATTTTGAAATGTTCATATGAGATATTTTGTTCGTTGTCTCGTTTTGATTGTGAGCTATTAATTGAAAATGTTGGACAATGACAATAGTTGTGGAAAATGCTGACTAGTATTTCCACAATGCAGAACTTGCATGTGCTTGAAATCTTCACAAATGAAGTGAATATAATTTTAACTACTTGTCTATGGAGATGTTAGTCATTCACTAATATAACATTGATTTTATTATCGAAGTTACCTCTTTATTTTTTGTTTTTGAGTTAACGCGGGGATAAATTAAACTTGTTTTGAGAATTAAACTTGCAAGGATGTGCTTAGCAATTTTAAGAAAATACTTATAAAATTACATTCTAGGTTATAAATATATTTAATAAAAAATGGATCCACGGGTTGGATCTGAACCGGATACGGATCTCAAATACAAGATCCAGATCTAGATCCGATCCGTCAGAAACGGATCCGGGTCCGTCGGGTCCAAATTTTGAAGATCCATATCCTATAAAACGGATCTGGATTCACCGGATCCGGACCGGATCCAGGATCCACTGCCATCTCTAGTCCTAAGTAAGTTAATCTAAGAACTTAAAGACAAGAACTTAAAGACAATAATTTAAAGGAAAGGTCTCAGCCAAGACCAACACATAAGGCCGAATAAAATCTAACTTTTTGAGACAATCACGTATTGTCTCCTACGCCATTCTATACTCCATACACTTTCAAGCTTCTAGTCGTGTGTTCATGATTTACCATTGGCATCTTGAAGCTTTACTTCGTATCTCGAATTGAGGAATTATTTGCGGGGTTTGATTTACATCATTCTTCCCTTCTTTGGAAGAATTTATCCTCAAATTCTTGGGGATCACATACGAGAACAACTCTAGATCATACCACGTCGCATCCACACTTTCATTTGGGCTTCATTTCTTGCAAGAACTTTTTTGAAGTTAGGCTAACCATTAGAAGGGACCATCCTTCAAATATGTCTCCCATTGGACCAAGGAATCATATTCCCAATGATTGTGATGTATACCATTTAATTCCGCACCATAGGCATCCACGACTTGCAGTTCTTGGCCTAGGTCGGCATCAATTTTGTGTTCCTTTTGAACAAATTCTCCCCCGGTTGTGATAGGAGCATCAACATGTCCATGAACTTGGGATATCCGAGGGTAAGAAATACTCACACCATGGTCTCGGCTAATTTTTGAAATCTCGGACCAATCTTCTTTGTCTTTTATATCTCTCGGGTAGCCTAGATCAACATTCATCCCAAATGATTCCACAATCCTCTTAGACTCATCAAGTTGTCTCTCAGGAACCACCGCTTGATCACCACTCAACATTATCCTAGAAAGAAGATTCCAATATCCATCCACTCTCGGTTCGTGCTTCAAGACCAATTTGAGGATCTTGTGACTGTCGACACTCATGAACCAAGCGTCACTTCCTTCTTGGGCCAATATAACCGATAGTGGCACCAACACGTTCCACGATCTCCCCTTTTTTAGCTCTTCCTCTCCTCTTCGCCCCTCAACCAGGAGAGCCTCAGATTCAGCCTTACATTCTCTTGCGTTTTGAAGTTTCATCATTCTTACTTGGCTAGGTAAAAGAGGTCGTAATCGGAAGTCCCTGCCATCCTTATGGAAGGAATAAGTGTTGTCCTCCCCATCGTGCAATGTTCTTCGGTCGAATTGCCATGGTCTCCCCAACAATGTGTGAAACGCATCCATTGGAAGGACGTCGCACCACAATTCATCAACATATTCACCGATCGTGAAGTTGACACGGGCCTAAGTTGCTATGGTGACCCCATTTCCTTTATTGACCCATTGAAGATAGCAAGGTCTAGGATGCATACGTATTGGCAATTTCAACTCGCCGATTATTCCGATGGAAATCAAGTTGACACTACTACCTCAATCTATAATCATATTGTATACTTCCTCTTTTATTTTGCAACGGGTGTAGAATATCTGCTCCCTTTGCGATTCCTCATGCTCCCCTGGTTGGCTATTCAATACATGTTGGAGCATCAAGCTCACACCATCTTCCATAATGGAATCATCCTTCTTCTCCGAATAAGAACCATAAACTTGATGGATAGGTGGTCAACTCCAGGAAGTTATTTCCATGTTACATGTAGTATCTCCCGCGAATGGTGGCACGATAATATCCGTACACGCATCCTTCACTAATTCCTTCACGGGTTCTTTCAGGGCCGCATCTTTAACCGTGTCAATTGCGAGGTCATTCTTGCCGACCAATGAGTCTAGAAGACTCAATTTCTTGGCTTCTTCTTCTATTCCTTGCACATCGACTAATAAAGCCTCGACTTTGTGCTTCTCCGCCCTTCGGATTCTCATATCCTTCACTCCACTAGGCGACATAGACAACAACCAAATCCTCTTGCCATTACTCCGAAGAGAATAGTTATTCCTCTTCTCATCGTGTTGTGCCTTACGGTCAAGTTGACATGGTTGGCCCAATAGAATATGGCAAGCATCCATCGGTAGGATGTCACACCAAATGTTATCTTCATATCCTCCCATATGAAAACTAACAAGAGTTTGTCTTGTTACTCGTAGTTCTTCATCTTGGGTTGGCCTTTGGGGAAGATACAACTGAGGATGGTTGCGGGAAGGTAGATCCAATTTGTTTACCATCTCGATTGAAGCCGCGTTGATACAACTCTTCCCATCAATGATCATGTTTCACACACGGTCTTTCACTTTACACCAAGTGTGAAAGAAATGTTCATCTTGTGTCTCCTCTTGTCCTTCAGGTTGAACACTCAATACATGTCAAAGAACTAAATTTTCACACATCTCCGCAAGTGTAACATCTCCCTCCATATTATTTTGATCATCCAATGAATTAATAAAGGAGGTACCGGCCTTCTCTTCATTGTACAATGGGTTGGTGTACAAGGTACTGCCCTTCTTATGCCATGGGTTGCGTTGCAAACCCCAAATTCAACATTATTTACCACGGCATGATCCGCAAGTCCCTTTTTCAAGGCTTGCAATTGGTCGGTCAAAACGTCATACATGATCCTCCGTAGTTCCTTTCTTGTGAGAGGCATAGCGTCAAAGCGTGGGACGGGATTGCCTTGCTCTAATATCAATTTGATGTAAGTACGGAGGGCTTTGAGTTGGTAAGTGGTGTGGGTCTTGGTGAGATTCGGGTTGACCCGAAATTAGGCAAGGAAAATGATGTTTCTCGGGTTCTCGGTAAGCCGAGATGTGGGGTGTTTGGCGACTTTGTCGGGTAAATGGAGAAGGAGTCGGGACAAGGCGCATTGGGTGGTGGTTGCGGGTGACGTATGTTATCAATAATGTTTCTCCCTTCTATAAATGCATATCCAGTAGGACTTACTATGGTTTCGATTACAGTTTTGATTCTATTAGTTAAAACCTTTGTAATGATCTTATATATAGTAGTGCAACAGGAGAGAGGTCTATAATCTTTGACCATAGTGGGAGTAGCAACCTTTGGAACCAATGTAACAACAATTCAACTAATAGACTTAAAGGAGTTTACCAATTGAAAATAATTTCTAGATAGCCTGAAGCACAGCATTCTGAACAGTCTCCCAGTTTTGCACAAAGAACTCCACTGGAAAACCATCAACCCCTAGGGACTTATCATGAGGCATCTCCTTTATAACTGCAAGTATTTCTTGAGAAGTGACAGGCTTAATCAATGCACATTTTTGCTGGTAGTTTAGGAAAGTTCCATTTCTTATAACAACAGAATTAGGCCATGACAATTCCTCAGTTGTTGACCCCATAAGATTTTTGAAGAAGTCTAAAAACTCCTTTTCAACCAGTTGTGGATCAGTGATCTTTGCACCATTGGTATCATAGATAGAGGATATGTGATTTCTACTTGTCCTAATCTTGCATTGGGCATGAAAATATTTTGAATTAGCATCCCCAGAAGCAATCCACAATGCCCTTGACCTTTGCCTTAGAACTTTATCCTCTACCAAACTCCACTTATGTATGTCACCCAACACTTCTTTTTCTTTGTCTATCAAAATCTGATCTAAGTGGTACTATAAAATTTGACTTTGCACAATAACCAAGACTTGTCTAGCCTTCTGTAAATGCTGCTCATAAGTAGCCATTTAGGTATTAAGATCCTGTAATCCCCTTTTTAGTCCCTTCAGTTTTTGCCATACCTGAAATATCTTTGTACCTCTACATTCTTGAATCCAGGCTGTCTGTAGTATAGCATCAAATTTAGCGTGGTTTAGCACTGTCTTGAATAGTTAAAAAGGCTTGGGATGCAAATTTATCTGGGGCCTATACTGAATGAATATTGGAGAATAATTAGAGAAGTCAGGATTAAGGAAATCTGCTTTCACTTGCCCATAGGTTTGAATCCACAATAAATTCCCAAAAGCCCAGTTTATCTTTGTGTACACCCTACTGTCATGTTGCTGTTTGTTGTAAAAAGTATAATGCCAACCTTTTGATTTCATAGGGGTTAGCTGGAGAGTATCTACACAGTCCTAGAAGTCCTTTATTTCTGCAAGGACTACTGGAGAGTATCTACACAGTCCTGGAAGTCCTTTGTTTCTGCAAGGACTACTAGAGAGCCTAATCTATCATCAGAGGAAATCATAACATTGAAATCTCCACTCAACAACCATGTCCCTTGAATTGTGCTCATTTGACTCAGATCACTCCGAAGACTATTCCTCAACTAGGCATCATTATGTGCACAGACAATAGTAAGAAAAAATAGAGAAAGAGGTTGTTGAATCTTTCACATGGCAATGGATGAACTGCTACTTTGTAGTAATAATCTGCACCTTAATATGAGTTTTCCAATATAACCATGTCCTACCATTTGGAGCCATAGGATAATTGCACCAATTATTCCATCCATTTGCTACCTTCATCAACACATTTTGGGCCTTATGTTCCTTCACTCTTGTTTCCAAACAACCAAATACATCTATTTATGCTTATTCAGAAAGAGTATCATCTCCTTCTATTTGAGGGGTTGGTTGAGCCCCCTCACATTCCATGGTTTGGCATTACATCTTCTTTGTTGTAGGAGAGAGTTTTACCTTTATGAGCTCAAGTTGCCGCTTTAGAAAATTGTGAATCTGTATTAGAACCCAGTAGTAGCTCCTCTTCCTCTGGGATATATAATCTTTATAATAGCTGATTATGAAAATATCTAAAAGAAGGATTAGCATTTTGAAATTCAAAGAAAAAGTCCCTCAATTCAAAAAATATTAATGGAGAGGTTGTAATTTTTTCAATGTGAGTTGATGATTAAAAATTGGACGATGATTAGGAAGACAAGTTTGATTTTCAAGGGATTCTTTATTCATTCACTTTAAATGTGAATTGAGTATTGTATTACAAACTTTAAAGATTGAGGAGGTTAAATGAAATTAACTCTTAATAGTATTCCTACTTAAAAGATTCCTTTCACTTTCAGTTTTTTTTTCTTCTAATAAGGAGTCGAATCAGGCCCTATTAATTCGGATCTATCTTTACAAACTACATTAGTGGTAATACTGAAAATTTTGCTAAAAGACAGCAATAAGTGTGATTACTCAGAGTAATTAAGAATTGTGCATTTTTTCTCTTTCAATCAGATCACACGAGAATACACTTCCTTTACATTGTCATTTGTCACCATTTTCATTTTACAAATCCAAACATCTCTAGTTAAAATAGAGAACTAAAAACGTTGTGCAATAAATATATTAGTCCTAACATGCAATAGAAAAATTCTAAGTAACAACCATATGGAGGATCTCAACTATCTTAGAATTTTAAAACTCCTACAAGTATTGTTCACAATATCAATCATTAGATTTTCAGCATGTGAAATTAAGAATACACATATTGTTGATGATTTTAGGCAAATAATATTGATAGAGAGATTTGGTTTTGCACCAGATGGGCATGTAACCATTTCTCTTGACTATGTTTCTTGGAGATCAGATGAACCAGCTGCAAAGCTTTATCCTTCTTCTATGGGATTTTGCCTTGTTAGAGATGTATCGTTCCCACGACTCTTGAACGAGTCCATTTTCACAGAAAACTTTTGCGTTTTATCTAGTAAGTATGTAAATCTTGTCTTCAGATTTGACAAGCTTGGCCCTGATTCATCCTACAACACATCAACTACAATCGATGAGCCTGATGAGTATAATTTGATATTTGGTAATTGCCAAAAGGAATTTCTTGTGACAATGAATGTGCATACTGAAATGTATAATGTGAATAATAATGGGGATAAAGATTTTCTTCCAGCTGGTCAGACTCCATTGCCTAATTTCTATTTCCTTTTGTTCGTTGTATATTTTGTATTTTTGATCATATGGGGATTCATTTGCTTTAAACAGAGGAAAATAGTTCATAAGATCCATTTGATCATGGCTATGCTATTGGTTTTCAAGGCATTGAAGATGATATGTGCTTCAGAAGACAAAATGTACATCAGAAATACAGGGAAGCCCCATGGTTGGGATGTGGCATTTTATATTTTTGGATTCTTGAAAGGTGTAACACTCTTCACTGTCATTGTCCTTATTGGAACGGGTTGGTCTTTCTTGAAACCTTTCCTCCATGACCGCGAAAAGAAAATTTTAATGTTCGTGATCCCTTTACAAGTGATCGAAAATATAGCTTCGATTGTGATAAGTGAAGGTGGACCTGTTGAGAAGCACTGGTTAGCGTGGAATGAGATGTTCTTGTTAATAGATGTTATGTGTTGTTGTATTGTACTTGTCCCAATTTTATGGTCCATTAAAAGCCTTAGACAGGCATCCAAGAATGATGGAAAAGCAGCTGAAAATCTCAAGAAGTTAACACTTTTTAGGCACTTTTATGTTGTCTTGATTATGTACTTGTATTTCACTAGATTTGGAATTGCTATGATTGAAAGTGTAGTGACTTACATGCATGAATGGGTTAATGTTGTTGCTGCTGAAGGTGCAAGCTTGATGTTCTATATGTTCATATTCTACAATTTTCAGCCAATTGAGAAAAACCCCTATTTGGCTATTCACAAAGATGATGATGATGAAGAACAAGAAGAAGATGATGATGATGATGGGGAGGAGGATGTTAAGAATCTGTCCATTTAAGGGGAAGTTGCAATGTTAGTTGACCTGCTCTCAAGTAAAATTGTACAATGAACTTTTATGTCATGTTTACTTCTAGTTTTCTGGACACTTAGTATTTGTAGAATCTATAATTTATATAGTACATCAAGTTCTTATAGAAGCATTTTCCATGTTGTGATGCATTTTTTATCGAAATATGACACACTACTACATGTGCAAAGTAGAGAATAAAAAGTTAGATAAGTGAAAAAATGAGTTATTTGTTATTTTTCTTTAATGAAGTCTTTTCATTTGGTTAGCTAATAGCTCTGCCACTTGGTTTTAACTTCACTTTTGCAATTCTAAATGGAGTAGAAAAGCTAAATATTATTGATATATGTAGTTCTACACAAATCTAGCAATTTATGAGGATCTAAGGCCAAGTGTTATTAATATATGGACTCAACATTAGCTAGAGTTATTTTGAGTCATATTGTAAAGCCTCGATAATTTCTACATCTGATTTGAGCTTATTCAGGGCTAAAAAATCATTTATAAAGCTAACTTGAGAAACATGGTGATCAAACACGTGTAATAAGGGGGTGCTTTGTAATGACCTGATTGGCGGTTTTGTAATTTTAGCCTATTTTTTTTTAAATGACACTTTCCCTAGCTTTATTTTGACGTATTTGACTTGGAGGGATGGGCGGTGTGAATACCGAGGAAATTGAGCTTGTATCGGAGGGAAAATCCTATTTCTGAGTTTTCTCAAGTTTTAAATTTGAGAAGTTTGACTAAAAGTTGAATTTTCGATAAATGTGTCGTAATCAAATTCTGCTAATTTTGTTTGGTCTTAAGCGTGATTTATGACTTAGTTGGGTAGTTGGTACGTTTTCTGAGAGGCTGTCAAAGGTTTTGGATGGTTGGTTGCTAAGTTTTGATTTTAAAAAAGTTAGAATGATTTTTGTTGAAAAATGTGCTTAAATTACGTTGGATCGATGTTTAGAGTGTACGAGCAAGTTTGTAGAATAGATAATACTCTAGTATCATGTTTGGTTGGTATTCAAGGGATTTCGAATGAGTTTTGGGTGTTTGATTGAATGTTTTTGGGTTGGGATGGTTGCTGGTTTTTCTTGAGTCAGGCAACCTTCTTTGCAATCGCGAGGATGGTGTTGGGATCACATAGCTTGGTGGGACTGGCAATCATGATTGCGTAGATGTGTGTGTCGTAGAAGGTGAGTCGCGGGCCTTTTCAGTTGTAGGATATGTCATTCGATTGTGATTGCTTTGTGGACCGGGTCGCGAAAGACCCATCGTGATCGTGATGGGGCTATCCGCGATCGTGATGAGGAGGTCACTGGCAGTGACTTCTTCTCCAAGTCCTATTTTGGCATCATTCCCTTATAATTCAAGTTCTAAAACTCGATTTGGGGAGATTCCAAGGGGGATTTACTCATCTAATCTTTGGGGTAAGATTCTAACCCTAAATCTTTCATTTACCATTGATTCTTTTCATTATTTAGAAATTAAATCATGATTTGGGATTAGAAATTTGGAGGTTTTTAACCCTAGTCCAGAATTGAGATTTTCATGGGATTGGGGTTGATTCATTGTTAGTTTGAGTTGATTTTCTAAATTTATCTTGCTTAGACTATGGGTAAACTATTTCTAAAATAAGATTTTCAGTTTTGCTATTTAGGGTCTGTTTTTGGGTTTTGAATAAAGTATGACAATATGGGTGTCGATACACTCATATACTCATATAGAACACGTAAATGATAGATTTAGATCGATTTGAGGCTTCTAAGAAGGACAGTGTGGTTGCTTGAGGGGTTCATGTCACGTTGCTCGACCTTCGAGGTAGGTTATGACTTACTCTTTTAGACTATGATTGGAGATACATATATAGAATATAAGTGTTGACGGAGTATTCATATGAGCTTTCGGGCATTGGAGGTGGTGATAAATTTACTGGCTTGGTATGATTGTTTCTTATATGGGCTATGTTATCCATGTTTAAATTATACTTGTGATTGTAGATTCAACTCAGCTTCATTATTCTACATCTTGTTAAGATCATGGAAGAAGAATCGTTCTTGAAAATGAAGTGATATTTTGTAAAAAGGATGACACTCACTTACCATTTTCTTACTCTCTTGATACTATTGGCATATGGCATCACTCACACTATATTCATTCATACGTACATGCTTGCTGATGTGAGTCACTGATTGAGGTACGAGATAGGCCTATGAGGCCAAAAAAGAGGTAAAATTGATGCTTTCGCAGACTGAAGGGAAATAATTTCGGATGATATGATATGATTCTCACACTCCAAGAAGGAAGTGTTCCGGATGATGGTGAGTTGTATATTGACCTCACTAGTACCCCATAGGGCATGCCTATGTGGAAAATCCCTTAGCATGTGTGTATCGAGTTTGTATTGGCCAGATGTATTGCATATCACTTGCATTCATACTATTCTTAATTGACTATGTTTTTCCATGATACATTCATATGATTTATTGAAATGCCTTAAGCTTTGTACTTGTATTTGATGAAGACTATGTTTTAAGGGTAAATCAAGAAAGAATTAAGTTTTATGACTTGATTCGGATGTGAACTTGATAATCTCGTTATCCTAAAGAAAGAAATGTTCTAAATCACTATGTGTGGCATGTTAGTATTTATATTATACATGTGTTGTCTCTTCGTTGTCGACCTATGATACTTACGGCGTCCTAGTGGTTTATACAAATACTACACTTGATGCACTTTGTGCAGATACAAATCCCGATTCTAGCTCGAGACCTCGTGGTCGATACCGAGGCACGTCATTTGAAACTTTCAGGGTGAGATACATGTCCGATCCATGGCCGCTGAAATTCTCATCTTTACTTGCTTTCTGTATTTGATTTACACATACAATTTTATTTCATCCTACGGGACTTGTATCTGACTTATTTTAGCGCTCTTGTACGACTTAGATCCGTTTTTGGGATATGGATTGTACTTTTAACTTTTTCAGTATTTATGTTATTAAGACTTGATAGAAATCATATTTATTTAACTTTTTTTGCTTTACAAGAAAATTTGTATTTCGTATGATTAGGGATGGTTCACCTACTAGTTAGATTGTATAGGTGCCATCATGACCCTTGATTTGGATCATAACATGCTTGAACAAACTAAAACATGAGTTGAAAGTATTTGGACGGAGGGAATTAGGCTAAAATGTGAAAGAAAAGAGAGGAGGAAACCAAATTCTAGCGTGGGGTACCCTAGGTCACGCGCTAGAGACGGGTAGGTGGGGATAGGAAATGCACAAGAGCTATGTGTGTGCCATAGCGCGTTGGGCATAAGCTACAACAGGAGGAGAAGGCTTGGATGCCAACCCTAGCGTGTAGCCTAACACGAGAGAGCAGGGCGCAAGACACAAGCTAAAAGGAAGGGGAGCTAGCGCACGACGTGCGTCTCCTGGCGTGAAAAGCTAGAACTATGAAGGAGGTAGGGAGAGAGAAAATTAATTGCACATCTGGAGTTGGGGTGGTAGAGAAAGGAGCACTTCGGTCATTTAATTAAATTATACATTGATGTGAGATTTCTTGATGCATTAATGGTTTAACAACATTATTTAATGATTGAATTAACATCTTTACTAATCGAAGTCGATGGGAAATTCCTCAAACTTCAAGATTCACACTCAAGCTCAAGCTAGGGTTTGGACCCTAAAAGATAACCACTTTAATTTATACATGAATATTATGGCATGATTACCATTGGAGATATAATGTGAGATAAAAATCACTCATTAACTCAAGTTTTATCATGTTTTTGAGTTGGATATTTAAGAGCTAGGATTCTTGAGGTTAGAGACAATAAATAGTAAAAATTTGGACTTTATGAAAATTGTTTGAATATCCTAATAACTTTAATAGCGTAATACGGATTCAGTAATGAATTATTAGAGAATAACAAGGGCCTTAAAATCATGAATGGGTGTCTGGGTCTTGTGACCAAATTTATATTCCCGAAGGGGTTATGTTTGATTTTGTTGGGATTTAATGTATGTCAATTGACTTGTATTGATTTAGATATACGCCTTGGAATATGGTGGAAAATGTCGAGCCGTTTGAGGAGCGCAATCGAGATATATTGAGATGTACTTTCCCATAGAGTTTCTTCAAAGTTCATGTCTTCCAATTTTTTTTTTTAAATGTCTAAATGAGTATAGAATGTTAATGTATAACTATGCAAGATAAGTAATCATGTATTATCCATGGGTTTATAAATGTTATATTTTACAATTTATGATGTTTTCAGACTAAGAACAAGTATACAAATGATGTTATGATTTCCAAATGAACTTTATGAAATGTTTTAAGCATATGAGGAAAGGAAGAAGAAAATATTTCAAGGCTATATGTAAAGTTAAATGTTTTGGAGCATCTTTAGGTCACTAAGAGAGTATTAGATAAAAGAATAAAATACTTGAAGCTACACGTACAGATTTAGGGTTGTGGTTTTAAACATTAGGTTTGTAACATTCCATAAATCCGGGTTAGGTGTGAATGAATTAAATGAGTGTTGATGTGTCATTTTATTATGTGAATCCCTTCGGGATGAATTCGGGATGAATTCGGGTGATAGATATTTGTTCTGAAGTCAAACCAATAAAGGGAGTTCGTAAAAGTTCTTAAATTCATTTAAGTCTGAGGTGGTTTTCACTTACGCTCAGTTTTCGGGTAGTTATGTTAGGAATCTGAGAAAACCCAAAACATGAAAGTTGTAGGTCTTTGGAATACCGTTCCAACCATATATGATAGAACTCAATGGAGCTCTATGCTAGGAGACATGCCCATTTACCAAGCATCAAAGCACTCGCGCATTGCACTGAAAACGTGTATTTGAATCTCAATCTCATAGGCACGTGCGATGGGTGTGCGATGCATGGACATTGCGCACCCCCATATGTGCGATGGACGCACGACGCATGGCTATCGCGCGACCTGTTTTGTTGGTTCTGAATTTTATAAGTTAAAACCTCATGCTAACTTTTTCCCACTTTGTTTTGGATGAACATTTGAAGATAAATAACCCTAGAGACCTCTCTTAAACCTTAAGATGAGTTCCTAATCGATCTTTATCAATTCTACTCCAAATTCAACTTTGTTTGACACTAGTTCCTCTTCCCAAATCCTAGATTCTTGAAAACTCAAGAAATGAGAAGAAGGTGTGTGTGGGATTTAGTCTAAAAGGTAAGACCTATGATTTATATGATATTGTTGAAGATTATTAGGCTAGTATAAATTATATTACGGGATTAGGATCCACGAATGATTCATACGAGATTCAAGAAAAAGTTCTAAGACTTGAAAAAGCCCTAGTTTTCAAATTAGTGAGAAAACTCGTAGAAGTGAATAAAGTTTTAATATTTCTAATCTATATCCATTGTAGAGTGATTGTTGAACTTGAGATATTTCATTTGGTAGCATTTTAGTGGGATTAGAGGTATGTGTCTTTTTCGAACATACTTTTTAAACTTTTAAAGTGATTCTTTATTAGATTTTTGTGTGTGAGGGACAAGCCCGCATTAAACCTTTATGTGTATTATATTATATATATGTATAAGCTCATGGTTATAAACTTAGAGGTCAAGAGACAAAATAAGAGAAAGGTTGGGGATGATCGGCCAAGGATTGGATGGGGAGGCCTGACTGAGATCAAAGCTCTGGAGATGAAGGCAAAGTTAGTGGCTATAGGAGATTGGGGGAGTAGTGGGTACGCATATAGTATGTGGACTAGGACAACCAAATGCATCAGGGAAGCAACTAGGGAGGTGTTAGGGGTCTCTAGGGGTAACTCAGGTGTACGTAAAGGGGATTTGTGGTGGAATGGAGAGGTCCAAGTAAAGGTAGAAGCCAAGAAGATTGCATATGCGGCATTAGTGGAAAGCGTGGATGAGGACAAAAGGAGGAATAAAGAGAGGTATAAGGCAGTGAAAAAGGAAGCGAAGTTAGCTGTCACGTCAGCTAAAATAACAGCTTTTGAGCACTTGCATAAAGAGCTCGAATGCAAAGGTGGGGGATAGGAAGTTGTATAGGCTCGCCAAGATGAGAGAGAGAAAGTCTCGCAACTTGGATCAAGTGAAGTACATTAAGGACGAGAATGGTGAAGTGTTGACAGAAGAGGCACACATTAGACGGAGATAAAAAAACATACTTCCATAAGATTTTGAATGAATGAGGGGATAGGGATATCGTGTTGGAGGAGTTAGATTAGTCAGAGAGTGGTAGATACTTCGGCATTGTAGGTGCATAAAGGTTGTGGAGGTTAGGGGGGCTATTCACAAGATGAGAAAGGGAAGAGCGACCGGGCCGAAGGAGATACCGGTAGACTTTTGAAAGATCGCGGGTGACACAGGTACATAGTGGCTGACTCGATTGTTTAACGTCATATTTAGGACAGCTAAGATGCCAGAGGAATAAATGTGGAGTACAATGGTCCTGTTGTACAAGAAAATAGGTGATATTCATAAATGCAATAATTTTAGGGGTATCAAGCTGTTAAGCCACACTATGAAAGTCTAGGAGAGGATGATGAGGGATGTTTTGATATCAGAGAACTAGTTTAGATTCATGCCGGGGCGATAAACCATAGAGGCTATTCATCTTTCAGGAGATTGATGGAGCAGTATAGGGACAAAAAGAGAGACATACACATGGTGTTCATTGATCTAAAGAGGGCATACGATAAAGTCCTTCAGAAGGTCTTTGGAGATGTTTAGAGTCTCGAGGTGTGCCGGTGGCCTACATCAAGGCAATTAAAGACATGTAAGATGGTGCCAAGACCAGGGTTAGGACTATGTGAGGTGATAACACTTTTCGATCGTGATATGGTTGCATCAGAGATCAGACCTTATCCCATTTCTATTTGTTTTAATAATGGATGAATTGATTTGACATATTTAAGAGGAGGTGTTGTGGTGTATATAATTTATAGATGACATAGTTCTGATTGACGAGACGCGTAGATGGGTTAATGATAGGTTGAACGTTTAGAGAAAGACCTTAGAATCTAAAGGATTCATGTTAAGCAGAACTAAGACAGAGTATGTGGAGTGTCAATTCAGTGACGTGATGCAGGAGACGGATGTCATAGTGAAGACTAAGGCATAAGCTATACCCAAAAGAAGAAGCTTCAAGTATCCTGGGTCCATAGTACAAGGAGATGGGAAAATTATCGATGATGTCGCACACCGTGTTGGAGCAGAGTGGATGAAATAGAGGCTTACCTTAGGGGTGCTTTCTGATAAGAAGTTGTCACCTAGGCTGAAAGGTAAGTTCTATAAAGTGGTGGTTAGACTAGCATTGTTGTATGGGGCAGAATGTTGGCCAGTCAATAATGTCCACATTGAGAATATGAAGGTAGCGGAGATGAGGATGCTCAGATGGATATGTGGCCATACTAGAAGACACATGATTAGAAATGAAGTTACACGGGACAAGGTCAGAGTGGCCTCAATGGAAGACAATTAAGAGGTGTGAGGATTCACTAGTTAGGAGGTGTGAGAGACTGGCGATAGTAGGAGTTAGGAGAGGTAGAGGTAGGCTGAAAAAGAATTGGAGAGAGGTGATTAGACAAGGCATGGCGCATCTCCAACTGACTGAGGACATGACCCTAGATATGAAGATTTGGAGGTCGAGGATTAGGATAGAAGGTTAGTAGGTAGTTGAGTTTTGTCACACTATGAGTGAGCGGTGTATGGGGTTAGCCTATCCTTCTCCTCTTCTCCCTTTCTTTGTAGTATTGTTTTGGTTTTGCGTAGATTCATACTCTTATGTGAGTATTCTTATGTGTTTTTTTATTATCTTTCTATCTTATTTTCCTTGAATTTATGCATTAACTATGTTTTTGTGAGCTGGGGGTCTATCAGAAACAGTCTTTCTACCCCACAAAGGTAGAGGTAAGGTCTGTGTACATCTTACCCTCTCTAGACCCCACTGTGTGGGATTACACTAGGTATGTTGTTGTTGTTTTTGTATATGTATACATTATTTTTCCTTATTGAAGGATGATTGGAATTTAAATATTATGCTTTAATCTTTGAAAATGGATTACCCCATAAGGGATGCTTAAACGTAATTTCGGAAAGCATAGATATTTCATGTATTTTGCTCTATGAATAGATTGTGTTGGTACCGAAGCTCATTTAGTGATTAAACTTGGTTTGTAAACCCATAAATGATTGGATGTACCCCTAATAACGGGATGATGAACATAATTCATAATGAATTATTTGGCTTCTATGCTATAATTAAGAATTGGTTATTTTGTCATGATTCTATTGTCTGTGGTTGGCCTAGCTACTTAGGAGAAAGAGTAGTCACTATCGATCCTAGTGTGATTTTCTTAGCCATTCGGGAGGAAGAGTGGACACCGAAGGCCAATAGCCTCAGTGTAGTTTACCTAGCCATTTGGGAGGAAGAGTGGCCATCGAGGGTTCATAACCCCGATGTGGTTTTGCCTAGCTATTTGGGAGAAAGGATAGCCATCATGGGTGACAACCCCGATGTGGTGTTTCTATGCAGTTTTAGGGAACCTTAATGGTCATCCATTAATTTTATTGATTTGGCTTGTATTGGCATGATTATGATTGTTCGTGAGTGACTAGGATGTTGATCTTAAGTTCATAAATAGAAGACTTAATCTCGAGAAATGGCATAATGGTTTGAAAGTGATTTAATTCTCTTTTAATGGTTTATACTAACGGTTTCTATAAGTTTGGTTAACTATTGTATCTCTGGGTTTTGAACTGCCTTACTTCCATTGTTTTACATTATCTATTATTCCGGAGGCACTCACTGAGTACCCAGTACTCAGGCATACCATTGTTGTTTTTGATAGTATGTCAGGTAATGTAGAAGAGTAGGTTCATGATATTCCTATGACTTAGGAGAACTTGTTGCTTTCGAGACTATTCGGTGAGCCTACATGTGTAACTACCTATCTGGTCGTTATGAGCTTTCCGTCTTTGTTCCTAAAATATCCCTCCATGGGTACTCACCGATATGGTTACATATGGAATTTACATGTAAGAGTGACCCTTGGCCACTGTAGGGAATAGACTATTTAAACTTGAGAATTTCCGAAAGCCCTACCTTCACCTCGGCGAAGACGGTACAGCCCCAGTAAGTCCGCTCCTGCGCATACATTGTCCGCTTTTGCGGAAGTCCTAAGGTTTAGTAATCTGTCTTTTGCAAAGAGTCTTTCCGCAAGAGAGGTACCGCGCCCGTGCAAACGGGTTTGCGCCAGCAGTTATCGTTGGGCAGACCTAAATTTTTATTTGTTAAGATCCCCAACTCCAGCCTCATTTCCCTAAACTCATTTCAGCACCTTGGAGGCTAGAGTGAGGGGCATATTTTCGAGGGTTTCGACATTTAATGCCTTGGGGTAAGATTTATGAACCCTATTTACGATTCTTGAGCTTTTAACTTATGTTTTAATGGTGGGTCTTCGGTGGAGAAGATGCCTTTTGTCTTGAAAACCTTAAAAATTGGATATATGATTTTTTAACCTAAAACTCAAGTCTTAGGATGGATTTTTGTATATTACGCATGTATTGGTAAATGGAATCAACTATTGTATTGATTTTTGAACTTGAAATTAGTTTCTTAAATGAGATCAAAATGAGGACTTTTCTTATAAAAATGATGGCTTTCATTCAATCGACAAAAAACTAAGGTGGATTAAGTAGTTAAGGGTTAAGATGAGTTTCAATAGTCCCATTATGGACCAGGTAGCATGTATCCCGTTAGAAATAGCCTTATGCATTGATTTTTATGTGTGTAAACCTAGGACATCTATGTGTTTGTTTGAGTTATAACCATTTGATACCATCCAAAACAAGCGTCGTGGACTAGGAGTTCGTGGCACCCACTAGACAATGAAATAGGCTATGGTTTCTTTCTTATAGACTTCAATAGAAGTGCATAGTAGCTATAGGTATTAAAGGGTAATGGGCGTGTTCGGGAGTCCCACCTTAGTGGTTGTGATGAATGCTTGAGTAGGTACCGGTGTATAAATGGATCATGGGTAATTTGGGGAACCGACTTAAGCCAATTCCGACTGCTATTATTTGGTATTGTTGCAATTATTTAGGCTTGTCGCCATTATTTGAGATTATTGTGCTTACTCATTATATGGTTTCCTAAGGGTAACCCAATGTATATCTAAAAATACATTTTGCGCTGGCTTGCAGCCATATTTGACATCTCTACCCTTGAATTAGTTTTCCATGCATTCATCACTCTATATCTCATCTAAATACTTGACAATGGATTTACAATATCGATTGTATTGATTATGTTGATTGCATAGTGTATACATATACATATCATTCATACATATTACATTTGACATTTGAACTGTTGAGACATTGCTGAAAGAGGCTTAGGAAGCTGATTATGGGATATCATACATGATATGAGAGTGATGACTAATAAGGACACTTCATCTACAGATCTAGTATCTGATGGGATCGGATGGGTATATGGACCTCATGAGTCCCCCATGGGTCACGTAATAGCTACTGCAACACCATGTGTATACCAAGTACATATAGTTTTTACATACATACACATATTAGTTGCATTGTATTTCATTCACAATCTTCCTAATTTGGTGCTGTGTGTACTCAATGTTGATTTCTGGTAGACTTTGTGATCTTTGATTAGTGATAGAACAAGTGTTGGGTATGGAAGTATGCTTGATAATGGAAATCCAGTCATACTATACAAGTCTTTGTACGGTGTTGGTTGTTGAGTAGATGCAGTATATAATATGATTGTTGGTGACTTGAGTAATGGTCATGTTTAATTGTTGCAATATCATTAGGTTGTGTGTTGCCTTATTTTCTAAGTGCCTGAATACTCCCTTTTCCATTAGTTGGTGTGTGTAAGATATGTATTATTGCTTGTGTTGAAAGAATAACCTTTAAAAGGATTATCAAATGGCATGACTGTAAACGCATAGTGACATAATGAAACTTGAAGACTATGACTAATAAGTTAGTTATTGTGGGTGTGATTAACTAACTATCTAATGGGTTGGGTCGAAAGTGTAGAAAACATGAATATGGTGTAAGTAGAGGGTTAGATCACCGGGTGTCAGGGTATGAGTCCTTATGTGTTCAGTGTTTTAAGTGTATTTGACTTATGTAGATAAGTGGATTAGATAAGTGATATACCGCCTAGCATAGGACCTATTTGTAGAGTAAACATGATATTTATATCTGTTCAGTAGCTTCCGTCGTTGTCGGCCTATGATATCTATGAAGGTACGTTGTGTACTTATGTTGTTGCATCTTTTATGTGGACGCATGTACTCGGTCTATTCAGGTTGCAGCTTGGAGCACGAGAGAGCAAGGCAGACCATTCATTCCTGGTAGCCTTAGTCTCTATCTAGTTAGGATGCCCCTTTCCATTCAGGGCAGTGTTGTCATTTATTCTATTATTGCCATATATCTTAGAGTCCTTGTATAAGTGACACTAGATTTTGGGTAGTAACTATCGTATTTGGTGAATTGTGTATCTTTCAAATGAGTTTCATTATGCACAAGTGTAATCTTTATTACTTCCACATTAAGGCTCATGAATTCTCCTATGACTAAGGCTAGTGGTTCTCCTACACGTTAGTGTAGGTGCCATCACGGCAAAAATGAGATTTTGGGTCGTGAAAACATGATTATTCATGGGGCACCATTCCATATTTATTTTATTAGTACTAGTCTTCGAGTTGCGTCATGCAGTTAGACTATTTCCTTTTATCATCTTAGAGGCTCCATAGACAGATGTTGTTTTATGGGTATTGGTTGAAGTTGTTGTTCGATTCTCATAGGCATTTCTACGTTTTTGACAACTTATTTATTATAGATTTTCACTGATTTTGTTTCATAAATTATGACCATGATCTTTATTTAATTATTTATAACTTAATTAAAAAATTAATGAAAGGTTAAGCAGGGACTTGATATTATTAATTCATAAGGTGCTTCCGATGTTGTTCATAGCATCGGATGCCTGTTACTTTCAGGGTCGGGTTTGGAGCGTGACAAGCTTGGTATCAGATCCTAGGTTTATCCTAGGATTATCTGTGGAGCCGTGTCTAGTGGAGTCTTCTTTATGCAGACTGGCCACCTATATAGAGGTGTGACTACCAGGACAGTTTAGGTATTTCTCACTCTTCTTAATTCTAGATTGTGCTAAAGATCTTGAATTTCTTTAGGATCATTATGATGTATTCATTAAATTCGTGCCTCACAGAAATGGCCTTAACTCGTGTGGGAGCTGCTAACCAAGGAAGTAATGATTCTTTTGATGCATCAATCGACGACAACCCATCAAGATCACTAACCACGCCGCTACTTGGGTCAATCTTGAGGCTGAGCATGACAATGGAAATCAAGCACCACCTCCACCACCACCTGTAGCCCCTGCTGAAGGTGTAACCAGTATTGGATCAATGAGCTGCGATCCAGATGCTCACCACTCCGGTGGCATCCCAGCAACAACGTGGGGGTGTGAATCCGACAGTTAGTGGAGGAGGAAGATTTAAGCAATTTTTGGGGTTGAATTCGCGCAAGTTCTTTGGTTCGAAAAAAGAAGATGATCCTTAGTACTTTATGGATGAGACTTTTAAGGTTCTTAGGGCTATTAATGCCCATGGTTATGAAGCTCGTGGAGTTTACAACCTATCAGCTGAAGGATGTTGCTCATGTTTGGTTCAGAATGTGGGAGTCTGAACGAGGTGTCGATGTTCCAGCTTCTACTTGGCTTGAGTTTGAGGGGGCATTTATGGAGAGGTTTTTATTCGATGAGGAGTGGTTTGCTATTGCTACTAAGTTTGAGAAAATTGAGCAAGGTACTATGTTTGTTCGTAAGTATGGTTTGAAATTCACTCGTCTGGCAAAGTATGCAATGTATATGATTCCAACGAAAAAATGCAAGTTGACCTGATTTGTGCATGTATTGACGCCACGTATTATGTCTGTGTGTGTTGCTGCTACTATGTCTCCTGCTTACACATTTTCATTCTTGGTTGGGTATCACACCCCAACTTGGGGAAGCGTGTCTGACACACAGTGCCCTACTTGGTCCCGAGCGAACCATCAGTAACTCATGAATGCTAAAGACAACACTAATTTGGCTCGACAAGGCCATACTCTACACAATTTGTAATAACATCTATCTCTTTTGAAACTAAGTCAACCCAAAAGATATATATATATATATATATATATATATAGACTGGCCGGCAAGGCCACCATACTGACATGCACAATAAAACGAATAAGTCTACAAGCCTCTAGAGAAGCATAATTGTGCTATGGTCGGGACAGGGCCTCGACCTACTTATAATGTCTATATATATACAGGAATACTCTAAAAATATGGACATGGTAACTCTGGTTGAAATGGATCTTACCGTTCGGCAGAACTCTGACGTACTACTCGGGGCACCTCTCTACCTGTCTCTCAGAACCTGTAGGCATGATGCAGCGTCCATAAATAAAAAGTCATCATTGCAAAATAATATACTGAGTACGTAAGGCGGCTAAATAACTTAAACTGTCACATAAGTTTGCTGAACAAGATAAGGTCAGAGGTAACCTGAAATGTAGTCGACTATATCTACTCAACTTATATACATAATATACTCTCGCGTCTACACAGACACATATATAGGGCTCAGTGTATATCTACCCGGCCATATAATCTCGGTGTCATCTACCCAGACGTATAGGCTTAGTGTTATCTACCCGGCCGTATAGGCTCGGTGTCATCTACCGAGCCATTTAGGCTCGATGTCATCTACCCGGCCGCATATGCTCGGTGTCGCTCTCAATAACAACCCAACAACTATCAACAATAGACATATAAAACTACCAACAACTCTATTGTGCAATAATAAACTCTAAATACTGAAAGTACTCCTGACAAGGGACAAATAGGATAAGAGAGCAATAGAACTCTAAAGAAATGGAATCGAAACTCTTTTTGGGACATAAACTCCTTTCATGATTACTTTCAATAACGTACCATGTGTCGCGCCTGTTTTTCGACCAGCAGGTCAAAGCAGAGTGCAACGTGTTGGTGATTCCTGGGTATGATTAAGGAGTCGCCACCTAATTTTTAAGGTGAATTAGGACACCTAAATATTGAATAAATGCTGCAATATAACTCCAATTTTAAGGTCTGCGAAACTAATGAGATTCTAGATAAGGGTTCTTTATTATCCTAAAGGGAAGGGTTAGGCATCCTTTAAGATCCGCTAACTTGCGATTATCCGATCAAACTTACGTTAATTATTGCTAAGAAAATACATGTTTAAAAGTATATAAAGTTAAAAAGATATTTGCAAATATTTAGTAAAGGATGCATTTTGTACAAATATGCATTTGTATGATATTAAAGAAAAAATACATGTAAAGTTGAAAAAATATGCATTTGTAACAATTAATAGTAAGAAAAAAATAAATTATTTATAATGCCAAACAAGTAAATTTTTTTGGAAATCATTGAGTTGCAAATTGAAAAAAAAAGATAAAACTTATTTGTATGATAAAAAAAAATGAATAGAAGATGATCATAGTTGTTTTTTTTTTTTGAAAATTTTGAATATGCGAGCCTAAAAATAAATAAACAAGCGGAGGATTTCTAAGTTTGAATAAACCGAGCCTACAAGTAAATAAGCTAGCAACGGGTTTCCAGTTTTAGACTACCCTATGAATTAATTCTAAGTCTACCTATTCTAAGCATTTCGACAATTACATAAGTGCAATAGATAATATTACAATACAGAGCGAGATAAAGTTGAATTAAAGAAAGTAAAAACAACAAAATAAATAATCTCCGAGGAGTATTTTCCTTCGTTGACTTTGTTCCTGGCAAGCTGTCAAGACCAAACGGTTAGAAATAGTTAAATATAAATAATTTCGGATCCGTATCCAAACAGTGAATGTTTTGATCACGGAGGGTTCAGACTTAAATTTTGAAAAGACCATTCCAATCACGTCGTGGCTGCAAACATATGACTCGGTGGTAATTTTAATTGCCTCGCCTACTAAACATGTTGGTCTTTCGGATGAAAAAGAAAGATCATTCCAATCACGTCGTGGTTGCGAACATATAACTCGTCGGTCATTTTAGTTGCCTCGCCTACTAATACATGTTGGTCTCTCGGATGAAAAAGAAAGATCATTCCAATCACGTCGTGGCTGCGAACATTTAACTCGTCGATCATTTTAGTTGCCTCGCCTACTAAACATGTTGATCTCTCGGATGAAATAAAAAAGATTTAAGTTTCATCATTTCCCAGAAGTTATATTTCCGTCTTTACAACTGTGGAGGCCTAAAAAATCGACGGATATTTTTTCATCGGCCAGTGTAGTATCATGTTCAAATCAGTAAATTATACCAAAGCAGCAAAGCCGAAACCGAGAGGCAATTTCCGAAGGGGCACGACCTCAAATTCAATTTCATTGGCCTAAGTGTGGTATTTGTTCAAATCTGTAAAACAGACCAAAAACAGCAAACTGAAACCGAGAAGCAATTCCCGAAAAGACGCGGCCTCGAATTCAATTTCATTGGCCTAAATGCAGTATAAGTTCAAATCAGTAAAACAAACCAAAAAAAAAAAGCAAACTGAAATCGAGAAGCAATTTCCGAAGGGACGCGGCCTCGAATTCAATTTCATTGGCCTAAATGCAATATTTATTCAAATCAGTAAAAAAGTAAGATATCCGTATACGAATGTTTAAATGCCAAAAATAGTAAACTGAAACCGAGAGGCAATTTTCGAAGGGACGCGCCTCGAATTCAATTTCATTGGCCTAAGTGCAGTATCTATTCAAACCAGTAAAATAAATAACATAGCAATAAACGGAAACAGAGAATTAATTTTCGAAGGGACGTGGCCTCGAATTCAATTTCATTGGCCTAAATGCAGTATTTATTCAAATCAGTAAGACAGTAAGATATCCGTATACGGATGTTTAAATGTCAAAAACAGTAAACTGAAACCGAGAGGCAATTTCCGAAGGGGCGCGGCCTCGAGTTCAATTTCATTGGCCAAAGTGTAATAATAGTTCAAATCAGCAAAATAGAATCAACATAGCAATAAACTGAAATAGAGAAATGATTTTCGAAGGTACGCGGCCTCGAATTCAATTTCATTGGCCTAAATGTAGTATCTATTCAAACCAATAAAATAAACAACATAGCCGCATAACGGATGTTCAAGTGCCAAAGTAAACCAACAGTAAGCGATTAAAATATCCGACCCGAATTGTGAAATTTCGGAACTGAAACAAGATTCGAAATGTTTATGAAAACCCGACCCGGATTCTGAACAGTGACCCGAATGTGCGACCCAATTTTCAGGTCGACCCGATCCGAGAAATGCAACCCGAAGCAGTGACCGAATCGGAATCAAATTTTTGATTTTTCAGATATAAACAAATAAGATGTAAAACACAAAATCTGGAAATATATACCCAAACCGGGTCGGTGACCCGACCGGATCGAAAACCCCATTTAGTGAAGAACAACAACAACAAAACAAAATAGATTTTTGGATTGGGATTAACGAAGCCAATAGAAGTATTTAACACCAAAATTTAAGAATGAAACTCACCCCTTTTCCTTCCGATTTTGGACTTGTTTTCGGACTTATTTCTTTGAATAATTAGGAAGGCGAATGCTAAAAATCAAGAACACAACATATATTTTTATAGATGGAATCGGACCTCCAAAAATCCTCCCGACTGTGAACAAAAGGGGGGTATTTATAGATGGATTCAAACTCTCCAACGTTCACCCCCATACCCCATTTCAATTGAGTTTGAATTTCAAAAATAAAGTGACGATTTTGGTACGGATTTGAGGGGATATGGGTCACGGATTTTGTGGGGATAAGGGTATGGGTCGAAGGGTTAGTGGTGTCGGCGTAACAGGGGGGGGTGTTGGTGGTGTCAGGGGTCGGTGGTGGCAGGGGTGAGGTGACCGGCGACGTGAGTATGGGGTGTGGGGTCGAGGGTTGCGGCTGATGGGGTGTGTTTGGTTGAGAAATGATTTTTAGGGTTAGGAGATTTGGTTTGAGGGGTAAAGGGAAATAAGGGGAAATGGGTTTGGGGTTGGTTGGGCCGGACGGATGGGAATTGGGCTCGGGTTTGGCCGACTTGGGCCTTTTCGGTTGGGCCTCGGATGGGTCCGAGAATGGGGGTTTGGTTTTTTGGTAAAATTGTTTTGGGTTGGGAAATAAATGGGTTATGGGTTTAAAAATATAAAAAGGGGTTTAATATTAAAAATGCATTGAAGAAAAAATGTAACTTATTTAAAATAAGATATAATGATGTGATAATAATAAATCACAATATTTGCGAAATGTTTTAAAAAGCTTAAAATGAAAAAATTCGATGTCGTTTTGCGAAAATAAAAATAACATAGAATTTTCGGATAAAACTATGATTATGACAAAAAATGCAAATGTCAGTAAAGAATGCGAAAAATAATAATAATATTGAGAATAATATATATATATATATATATATATATATATATATATATGTATGTATGTATATAGTTAAAAAATGTTTTGAGGTGTTAAAAATAATTAAAATTGCAACAAATTCAGAAAAGATGGGACAAAAATGGGTGTCAACAGATGCCCTCTTTGGCCGGAGATGATGAAAGAGTTTTCGGACAAAGAAGTTGACCGAGTAGCCAATTTTGTCCCGACCTCGGCTTTGAACGAGAAGTAGGGACGCACAGGTAAAGATAGAATTCCGAGGGAGAAGAAATTGCGAAAGTTGGTGCGAATTTAAGAAGTATTTCCCTAGTGTCGAGTTACGATGACATTAGTTGTAGATGTGGCAAAATTATTGGGGAATGAGTGGAACGACGTTCGAAGTAGGCTGCTGACCAAAATTGTCTCGGTTCGCCGTAAGAGATAGTTCCACGTTGTGCTGAAGCTCCTGCAAATTAAAGCTCCTGCAAACTAAAGCTTAAGAAAAATTAGTGCATAATTGCTAAGACAGAAATAACAGAGAATGAGTACATAGAAATGGGACCCTGTGAGTCGAGATGACGTCTTTGTACAAACGTAATGTGATGACATTGTTGTAAGAATGTAATGTTGATTTCGTCGTTGTAAAGTTGTTCATGACGTCGTTGTATGGACGTGTTGTGTTGGAGATGTCATCGTGTAGACATGTTGCGTAGACGTAATGTTGATGACGTTGTTGGAAGAATGTAATGCGATGCCGTCATTGTAACACTGTTCATGACGTCGTTGTATGGACGTGTTG
Source organism: Anisodus tanguticus (assembly GCA_034509755.1). Taxonomy (NCBI): domain Eukaryota; kingdom Viridiplantae; phylum Streptophyta; class Magnoliopsida; order Solanales; family Solanaceae; genus Anisodus; species Anisodus tanguticus. Next base: position 27,104,581 of record CM067545.1, read on the forward strand.
TATTGAAGACGTCATCGTGTAGACGTATTGCGTAGCCACAATATTGATGACGTTGTTGGAAGAATGTAATGTTGATGCCATCATTGTATGGACGTGTTGCGTCGAAGACGTCATTGTAATGTTGTTGACGTCGCTATAATGCGGTCTGCCGTAAGATATAGCTGTTGTGCTGAAGACGTCATTATAATGCTGTTTTGCTGTAAAAGATAGTTGTTGTGTTGCCGTAACGTTGATGACATTGTTGTAATGTTGTTTGTTGTAAGAGATAGCTGTTGTGCTGAAGACGTCGTTGTAATGCTATTTGCTATAAGAGATAGCTGTTGCGCTGAAGAAGTCGTTGTAATGTTATTAACGTTGTTGTAATGTTGTTTTGCTGTTGATGACGTCGATGTATAGACGTGTTGTGTCGAAGACGTCGCCATGTAGTCGTGTTGTGTAGACATAATGCTAATGACGTCAATGTAATGCGGTCTACCGTAACATATAGTTGTTGCGCTGAAGACGTCGTTGTAATGTTGTTGACATTGTTGTAATGTTGTTTTGCTATAAAGGATAGTTATTGTGCTGCCGTAACGTTGATGACATTGTTGTAATGATGTCTGCTGTAAGAGATAGCTGTTGAGCTGTTGACGTCGTTGTAATACTGTTGACATCGTTGTAATGATGTTATGCTGTAAAGGATAGTTGTTGTGCTGCCATAACGTTGATGACGTTGTTGTAATGCTTTGTCTGCTTGTAAGAGATAGTCATGTAATCGAAGACGTCGGTGTAATGCTATTGACGTTGCTGTAATGCTGTAAAAGATAGCTTCACATTGTGTTGACGTAACGTTGATGACGTTGTTGTAACGTTGTTTGCTGTAAAAGATCACTGTTGCGCTGAAGACGTTGTTGTAATGCTGTTGACGTCATTGTAATGCTATAAAAAATAGCTCCACGTTGTGCTGAATCTTCTGCCGATATAAACTCCCGTGGACCGTGAATTGAAATGTCATCCTTGCACTGATGAAAAATGTGATGCGACGTCTTTGCCGTCGATTTGTCGGGTTGCTGTCAGTTTGGCTGTAATAGATGGTTCCACGTCGGTTTGCTGTGTTTAAGCTCCCTGTGATTCGATATAACATCCTTGTGCAGACATAATGGTTGGGGCCCTGTAGGTCAAGACGATGTCTTTGTATAGACGCAAAACAGGAGTGTGATCCTTGCGGTGAGCCGTGATGCGGAAATTCTTTGTGAAATTGATCATAAGTGATGTGGCTTCCCTGCTTCTTTCAACCTGAAGAACTTGTACTCAAAGAAAATTTGTGAGTTCGGGGGAGGGGCGGTTGATTCGTGTTGACTTTGTAGCTTTAGCTCTTGATAGTTGCATGTCCTGTTGATTCAGACTTGTAGCCCCTGTCTGGTTCCCAGTCTTGGCTAACCGTTAATGAAAACAATTTGTTTATAAGAAAGTATGCATATCAGTAAAAAATTCTTGTCGAACTCTAAGGAAAATAATAATTTGCTTATAAGAAAGTATGCATCTATGTAAATGTCTGTCGAGCAAGTGACATGCGGTGAAACAAAGCAAAACGTCTTATCCAAAATCCTTCCGGCTGAAGACTTAGTTGGTCGACACTTATCCATGTCTATCGGCGTCTTCTTGCAAGTAAACCCTTAAAATTTTGCCCCGGTTTTCGATAGGTGAGGATGCTCGAACTTTCGAATGGACAACCGAGTCTTGTGTGGGTTGTTTGCCTGTCCTATCGGGTGATCGATGGGTGCATTTTGTCATATGTGAGATAAAGGAGAAAAAATTACCTAATGGTGGGACCGAAGCCGATTTAGGCCGCCTACGTATCCCCATGAGGGAATCAGGTCATAACGTATCTATTCGATAAAGTTACCCCGACACCCAATTTTGTCCCATCTTTTATGATGTTATTTGCAATTTTAAGTATTTTTAAATATAAGCATATATAGGTATATATATCATCATTTTATTATTATTTGCATTTTTTATTTGTCATTTTTTATTTTAATATCATAATCATAGTTTTATCCATAATATTCTATGTTATTTATTTTTCGCAAAATGGCATCGCATTTCCATTTTTTTTATCAAGCATTAAGCATATCGCAAATATTATATTTTTTTATTATTATCACATCGTTATATTCTTATTTTTTATAATTTACATTTTTTTTTCTTCAATGCATTTTTTAATATTAAAACCCCTTTTATGTTTTAAACCCATAACTCATTTCGTTTCCCAACCCAAAACAATTTCTACCCAAACTAAAACCCATTTTTTCGGCCACCCGAAATCACCTTACCAAACCCCCAAAGCCCAACACCCCTTATTCCCTTCCCCTTTATTTCCACCAATTCCCGCCCAACCGGCCGACAACCTCATCAGCCGCCGCGACCCCACACCCCCATACCCTCACCCCCGCCGCCACCAACCCCCCTCTCGTTGCGCCGACACCACCAAACCCTTCGACCCATACCCACAAAATCCGCAACCCATGCCCCTCAAATCCGCGATTTTTGGCTCCTTTATTTTGAAATTTGAACTCGTTTTGAACACCAAAAGGGTGCGAATACACCTATAAATACCCCCTTTGTTCTTCATTAATGGAAGGAATTTTTTGGAGGGATTTTTCGGAAGACGTTTTCATATATAAAAAATACTTATTGTGTTCTTGATTTTTTAGCATTTTGCCCTCCTTGTTATTCAAGAATTAAGTCCGAAAACAAGCCCAAAATCAAAAGAAAAAGAGGTGAGTTTCATTCTTGAACTTTGGTATTTAAATACTTCTATTTCTTCACCGATTTCGGGTCGATCCGAATTGGATTTCCCAATTATTGCATTTCGCATCTTGCATGTCGGTTATCGAAATTGGTGCAAAAAAATCGATTTCGGGTCGAATCACCGTTTCGGGTCGGGTCACATCGATCCGGGTCGGGTCGACCCGAATTGGATATATTTTAGAATTATTGCATTTCGCATTTTTTGCATGTTGGTTATCCGAAATTGGTGCAAAAAATCTGATTCGGGTTCGACACGGATTTCGGGTCGGGTCGACCGGTTTGGGTATTATTTCCGAAATTCTTGCATTTCATATTTATGTATGTTGGTTATCCGAAATTGGTGCAAAATCGATTCGGGTTTGACACGGATTTCGGGTCGGTTCACTGACCCGGGTCGGGTCGACCCGATTTGGATAGTTTCCGGAATTCTTGCATTTCGTATCTTGTATGTTGGTTATCTAAAATTGGTGAAAATATTTGATTTCGGGTTTGGCACCTGATTCGGGTCGGGTCACTGACTCGGGTTGGATAATTTCCGAATTCTTGCATTTTTAGCTGTTGTTGGTTATCTGAAAAATCTGAATTTTTTTATTCCAATTCTGGTCACCGATCCGGGTCGGGTCACTGATCCGGGTCGGGTCGACCTGATTTGGATATTTTCAAGATTATTGCCTTTTTTCATATCTGTTGCTGGTTGTCTAAAAATTTGAATTTCTGATTTCATTCGGGTCTTTTTTTTTTATTATTTGTTTACAGAATTTGGGTCACCCATTCGGGCATCATTTTTCTGTTTTAATCCACTGTTTTAGCATTTTAAACATCCGTGCAACGGATATTTACTGTTTTACTAAACATCCCATCTTTTCGAGAATTGCCTCTTTGTTACTGTTTACTGCCTACTACCGCTGCCTACTATTTTCAATTTAATTTTTTTTTGCTGATTTGAACACGATACTACACTGGCCGATAAAAAATATCCGTCGATTTTGAGGCCTCCACAGTTGTAAAGACGGAAAATATAACTTCTGGGCAATGATGAAGACTTAAACCTTTTATTTCATCCGAGATCAACATGTTTAGTAGGCGAGGTGAATTATATATTCGCAGCCACGATGTGATTATAGTGGTCTTTTTCACCCGAGAGACCAACACGTTTAGTAGGCGAGGCAATCAAAATAAACCACATTAGTCATATGTTTGCAGCCACGGCGTGATTGGAATGTTCTTTTCAAAATTTAAGTCTGAGCCCTCCGTGATCAAAACATTCACTGTTTTGAATACGGATATGAAGTTATTTGTATTTAACTCGTTTCTAACCGTTTGTTCTTGACAAATTGCGGGGATTAAAGTAAATAAAGGCAGATTATTCCTCGGTGTTTATTTATTTTATTTCTTTCTTTAATTCAGATTTTATCCCGCTTTGTATTGTAATATTATTTATCGCACTTATGTAACTATTGAAATGCTTAGAATAGGCAAACTTAGGATTAATTCATAGGGTAGTTTAAGATTTGAAACCCGTCGCTAGCTTATTTATTTGTAGGCTCGGTTAAATTCAAACTTAGAAATCCTTCGCTAGTTTATTTATTTTAGGCTCGTCACGCGTATTCAAGATTTTCAAAACAACTTTTGTCATCTTTTATTTGCTTTATTAAATCATACCGAATAAGTTTATCTTTTGTCAATTTACAATTCATTGATTCCCCAAATTTTACTTCTTTGGCATTATAAATAATTTGTTTTACTATCAATTGTCAAATACATATTTTTTCAACTCTACATGTATTTCTCTTTAAATACCATACAAATGCATATTTAAAAAATCTCTACATGTATCTTTCTTTTTAAAATGCATCATTTACTAATTATTTGCAAACATCTTTAAATCATGTTATACTTGTGAAAACATATATTTTTCTAGTAATAATTAACCTGAGTTTGACCGGATAACCGCAAGTTAGCGGATCTTAAAGGATGCCTAACCCCTTCCCTTTAGGATAATAAAGAACCCTTACCTAGAATCTCAAATAGTTTCGCAGACTTTAAAATTGGAGTTTACATTGCAGCATTTAGTTTAATATTTAGGTGTCCTAATTCACCGTAAAAATAATTAGGTGGCGACTCCTCAACCCTTTTTACCCAGGAATCACCCGAACACGTCCGTGCTCCGCTTTTTGACCTTCCTTGCGGGTCAAAAACGGGCGCGACAGAATGGCGACTCCACTGGGGATATTTCAGGTTCTTAACCATAGCAAAATCAGGTTAATTATTATTGTGCTTTACTTTTTGCTCATTATTTGTTTTAATATGTTTCATTTGTGAAAATTTTGCATAATTGCTTTAATTGCTATATTGTTTTACTGCTTTCCTTAAATTGGCATTCCGCTCATATTTCTTCCACTCGGAAAATTGACACTATCACACACTACACGCGAGGTGTGTTTTGCGCACCCGCAAATTTCTTTCAAATTACCAAATTTTTAGGAGAGTTGGTATATGCGCGGAGCGTCCGGACCATCCGGTTGGCCGCGTAGCCTTCTCACTCGAGCAGTCCGCTCGGGAACCTTGAGTCTAGTCAGCCAAATCTTAGGAAACTTAGGATAGAGCTATACCACCCTTTATTTTAAGTCATGCATGCATACACCTTAGGTGGGTCGATCCTTGGTATCGACTCCACAATTAGGAAATCTACCAAAAAGTGTCAACGGGTCCCACAACCCAACGACCAATCAGCATATTATGTGTAGCGTGATAATGATAGACTATTCCAAGCCTAATCATGACATGCCGAAATTGGGAAATGTACATTCATTTTGTCTCATTTCCGACAATAGCATTGCAGTTTAGCAGCTTGGATCAATCTATTCTAATCCCGCATATCTGGCGTTTAGGCCCACCTCCGGCATAAGAGAGGCCCCATGTATATTAGGATGCGCATTTAATTTCCATACAATCTGCTTGTTATTTCATGCTACTTCCCACTCTGTGCATATTATTTGAAACAATAATTACTCGCCTTATACTAACTTGGTTCTCTTCATTTTCAGGAGGTTTATTTTGTCTAATTTATTTCTCCCCAAAGGTTGATTCGTATTGACTAAAACTGGCGGAGCACCCCATCTTTTATTTCTCAATCATGTCTACCCAATTTGTACTAAAATTTAATGAAACAATGCGATTCAGATTGAGGCCTGAATCTCATTTATGCATTTAATGTGTTTTGCCTCCATCTTTTGAAAGCCTAAATGACAAATCCATTTGCACTTTTGTTATTTTTTAAAATTTCTTTGTCATTGCATAAATTTTATTCTCTCTTTCAGCATACAAACTAATAAATCTGTCGATAATATGAATGCGACATGCAGCGAAACAAGTAAACAAAATTCAAACAACGAACGGGACTTCGAAGAATATGAAGAAGACTCGCATCCAGAAGAATTGACAGAAGGATTGGACCATTTTGAAAATAAGCCAAAGCCAAATCTGGAGGAAACAGAGGCAGTAAATCTGGGAGATGCAAAACATGAGAAAGAAACAAGGATCAACGTCCATATTGAGCACCGCACAAAAGAAAGAACTGACGGATCTTTTGAGACAATATATAGATATATTCGCTTGGTCTTATGACAATATGCCAGGTCTGAGCACGGATATTGTTTCGCATAAATTGCCTATTGATCCATCCTGCCCTCCAATAAAACAAAAGCCAAGGAAGATCAAGCCTGATTTGAGTTTAAAGGTCAAGGAGGAGGTGTCCAAACAATTCGATGCAAAGGTCATTCGAGTCACAAGATACCCCACTTGGCTGGCCAACATTGTACCTGTGCCGAAGAAAGATGGAAAAATACGGGTGTGCGTGGATTATCGGGATCTCAACAAGGCTAGCCCGAAAGATGATTTCCCTCTCCCAAATATTCACATACTCATTGATAACTGTGCGAAGCATGAGTTACAGTCATTTGTTGATTGCTTTGCTGGGTACCACCAAATCCTGATGGACGAGGAAGATGCGAAAAAGACGGCATTCACTACACCTTGGGGGGTATACTATTACCGAGTGATGCCATTCGGACTCAAGAACGCAGGGGCCACTTACATGAGAGCCATGACTACCATTTTTCATGATATGATCCATAAAGAAATCGAGGTATACGTGGATGACGTCATCATCAAGTCACGAAGGGCTTCAGATCATTTGTCAGACTTGAAGAAATTCTTTGACCTACCGAGGCGGTACAACCTAAAATTGAATCCCGCAAAATGTGCATTTGGGGTCCCCGCTTTGGAAGTTGTTGGGTTTCATCGTGAGCGAAGAGGCATTGAATTGGACCCTTCGAAGATAAAAGCTATTCAAGACTTGCCTCATCCGAAGACCCGAAAGGACGTGATGAGTTTTCTCGGTCGTCTCAATTACATCAGCAGGTTCATAGCACAGTCGACGGTAATATGTGAGCCAATATTCAAATTACTGAAGAAGGATGCTGCTACCAATTGGACAGCAGATTGCCAAAATGCTTTTGACAGAATCAAGGAATATCTGTCTAATCCGCCAATTTTGGTACCTCAAGAGCCCGGAAGGCCTTTATTACTATATCTGTCAGTGTTGGAAAATGCATTTGGATGCGTGCTGGGGCAACACGACGAAACAGGAAGAAAGGAGCAAGCTATATACTACTTGAGCAAGAAGTTCACACCTTATGAAGCCCGATATACTTTGCTAGAACGCACTTGCTGCGCTTTGACTTGGGTCGCTCAAAAGTTTAGACATTACCTGTCAGTGTATACCACCTATCTCATCTCAAGAATGGACCCGCTCAAGTACATCCTTCAGAAGCCCATGCCTACTGGTAAGCTAGCAAAATGGCAAATCTTGCTAAGCGAGTTCGACATCATATACGTCACCCAGAAGGCCATCAAAGGACAAGCACTAGCTGATCATCTTGCCGAAAATCCCGTGGATGAAGAATACATCCCTCTTCGGACTTATTTTCCGGACGAGGAAGTATTGTTCATTGGGGAAGGTATCTCAGAAACATACCCGGGTTGGAGAATGTTCTTCGACGGAGCTGCAAACTTTAAAGGTGTTGGTATCGGAGCGGTCTTGATTTCAGAATCCGGTCAACACTACCCAATTTCGGCGAAGCTCGATTCCCATGCACCAACAATATGGCGAGTACGAAGCATGTATACTTGGACTCAGAATGGCTGTTGACATGAACGTCCAAGAATTATTGGTTATCGGCGATTAAGACCTATTGATCCATCAAGTGCAGGGCGAATGGGCCACTAGGAACATGAAGATACTTCCATACCTACATTGTGTGAAGGAGTTGTGCAAGAAGTTCAGGGAGATAGAATTCATGCATATCCCACGAACACGAACGAATTTGCGGATGCTTTGGCAACTCGTCCTCCATGATTCAACATCCGGATAAGAATTACAATGATCCTATCAAGGTGGATTTGTTGGATCAACCACCCTCTTTTTTCCACGTAGACAAAGAACCGACGGAAAGCCCCGGTACCATGACATTAAGAGCTATCTCAAGGCAAACGAATATCCAAAAGACATAACCAAAGACTCAAAAGAAGACACTACGGAGGTTAGCAAACCATTTCTTCCTAAACGGAGAAATTCTTTATCGAAGGACTCCGGACTTAGGTTTGTTAAGATGTGTTGACGCCCAAGAAGCGAGCAAGTTAATTGAAGAGGTACACGGGGGCACGTGCGGGCCTCATATGAATGGTTTCACTTTAGCAAAAAAGACTCGAGAGCAGGGGTATTTTTGGATGACCATGGAGACAGATTGCATTCGCTTTGTGCAAAAATGCCACCAAAGTGCGTATTCATGGCGATTTGATCCGAGTGCCTCCAAACGAACTCAATGTGACGAGTTCTCCTTGGCCATTTGCAGCTTGGGGCATGGATGTCATTGGCCCGATCGAACCCGCAGCATCGAACGGGCACAAATTCATTTTAGTAGCAATTGATTATTTCACGAAATGGGTAGAAGCATCATCATACAAGTCAGTGACAAAGAAGGTGGTGGTCGACTTTGTTCGCAATAACATCATCTGTCGATTTGGAATCCCTGAGTCGATTGTAACAGACAATGGAGCTAACCTCAACAGCGGTTTGATGCATGAGACATGTGAAAAGTTCAAGATCATTCACCGCAATTCCACTCCATACCGGCCTCAGATGAATGGAGCAGTCGAAGCAGCCAACAAAAGCATCAAGAGAATACTGCGAAAAATGATTGATAATTACAAGCAGTGGCATGAGCATCTGCCCTTTGCCCTGTTGGGATATCGCACTACAATCAGGACTTCTACTGGGGCAACCCCGTACCTTCTGGTCTATGGAACGGAAGCTGTGTTGCCAGCAGAGGTAGAAATACCGTCCTTAAGAATTATCCAGGAGGCCGAGTCCAATGAGGCCAAGTGGACACAGAATCGGTACGAGCAATTGATGTTGATTGATGAAAAGCGAATGAACGCAGTCTGTCACGGACAACTTTATCAAAATAGGATGGCTAGAGCTTTCAACAAGAAAGTGAGACCAAGGACGTTCAAACCAGGGCAGCTGGTGTTGAAACGCATATTCCCACACCAAAGTGAAGCTAAAGGAAAATTCGCACCTAACTGGCAAGGGCCTTACACGGTTCACCGTGTGTTACCTGGAGGAGCGTTAATCTTGGCTGAAATGGACGGCGAAGTGTGGCCAAAACCTATCAATGCAGATGCGGTAAAGAGATACTATATCTAGGGTTTATTATTCTCCATGTAATTCCTTTTCTTATGTTGTAAAAGTTGCGCTCCCTGGCGGGATACGCAAAGAACCCATGTCGGGTTCCGTTCCTTAGATTGCGGATTTCCCTAAAAACACATTTCTTTGTAACAATGAACTACGTTATGACCTGATTCCCTCGGCGGGATACGTAGGCGGCCACATCGGCTTCGGTCCCATTTTTAGAAAATCCTTACGATCCACTTTTGCTTGTAATGAACTACGTCACGACCTGATTCCCTCATGGGGATACGTAGGCGGCCTAAATCGGCTTCGGTCCCACCATTAGGAAATCTTTTCTCCTTTATCTCACATATGACAACATGCACCCATCTGATCACCCTGATGGGACAGGCAATCAACCCACACGAGACTCGACTTGGTCCAGTTCGAAAGTTCGTCATTCTCACATATCGGAAACTGGGGCATTTTTTTTTAGGGATCGCTGCCAGAGGAAGCCGATAAACAGGGAAAAGCATCGGCAAACTAAGTCTTCAGCCAGAAGAAGGATTTTGGATAAGACGTTTGCTTTGTTTCACCGCATGTCGCTGCTCGACAGACATTTACATATATGCATACATTTTTTATATAAGCAAATTATTTCCAACAAATATTTTTATTAGGATTCAACTAGGATTTTATCGATTTGCATACTTTCTTAAAGCACAATTATTTTCAACAAATATTTTCTTTAACAGTTAGCCAAGACTGGGAACCAGGCAGGGGCTACAGGTTCGAATCCGCAAGACATCTAAGTATCGAGGGCCAAAGCTACAAAAGTCAATACGAATCGACCCCCCCCCCCAAAACTCACAAGCTTTCTTTGGATACAGGTCACATCTGCAACGTCCATACAACGACGACATCAGCATCGTCCATACAACGACGACATCAGCAACGTCCATACAACGACGACATCAGCAATGTCCATACAACGACGACATCGCAACGCGTCCATACAACGACGACATCGAACGTCCATACAACGACATCAAGCATCGTCCATACAATGATGACATCGACAACGTCCATACAACGACGACATCAACGTCCATACAACGACGACCATACAACGTCCATACAACGACGACATCGCAACGTCCATACAACGACGACATCAAGAACGTCCATACAACGACGACATCGCAACGCGTCCATACAACGACGACATCATCGCAACGTCCATACAACGATGACATCAACAACGTCCATACAACGATGACGACGACGCGTCCATACAACGACGACACATCAACGTCCATACAACGACGACATCGCAACGTCCATACAACGACATTACGCCCATACAACGACGCCACGCGTCCATACAACGACGTCATCGCAACGCATACAACGACGTCATCGCCAACGCCTATACAACGACGTCATCGCATTACGCCCATACAACGGCGTCATCGCATTGCGTCTATACAACGACGTCATCAGCAACGTCCATACAACGGCGTCATCAGCATTGCGTCTATACAACGACGTCATCAGCAACGTCCATACAACGACGACAAACGCATCACGTTAATACAACGACGGCATTTCAGGCACCCACCTTCCAATGCGGGTATTTTATTTTAATTTCGATCAGGCGCCCACCTTCTAACGCGGATATTTTAATTTAAATCACGCCTATGCAACAACACCATTTGCATAACGTCTAAGCAACGACGTCATCTCATTACGCATATGCTACGACATCATCATCAGGGAAGCATGGCGAACGTTGTTCCGCCCTTCCCAAGTATCTCGCCACATCCACAACCGTGTCATCATAAGTCGACACTGGGCATTGTTTCCTGAATGTGCACCATCTTTTTGCAACTTCTCTTCCCCCCTCGGAATTTTATTTCTTACCATGCATCTCTAATCTTCCCTCGAGTCCTGTTGATCAGGACAAAATTGGCTACTTAGTCAACTTCTTTGTCCGAAAACTCTTTCATCGTCTCCGGCCAAAGAGGGGCATCTGTTGACACCCAATTTTGTCCCATCTTTTATGATGTTATTTGCAATTTTAAGTATTTTTAAATATAAGCATATATAGGTATATATATCATCATTTTATTATTATTTGCATTTTTTATTTGTCATTTTTGCATTTTAATATCATAATCATAGTTTTATCCATAATATTCTATGTTATTTATTTTTCGCAAAATGGCATCGCATTTTCATTTTTTTTATCAAGCATTAAGCATATCGCAAATATTATATTTTTTTATTATTATCACATCGTTATATTCTTATTTTTTATAATTTACATTTTTTTTTTCTTCAATGCATTTTTTAATATTAAAACCCCTTTTATGTTTTAAACCCATAACTCATTTTTTCTACCCATTTTTTTTGGCCCACCCGAAATCCCAACCCAAAACAATTTCTACCCAAACTAAAACCCATTTTTTTTCGGCCATTTTTCGGTCACCCGAAATCACCTCACCCCTTCCGCCACCAACCCTCCTCTGTTGCGCCGACAAACACCACCAAACCCTTCGACCCATACCCACAAAATCCGCAACCCATGCCCCCCTCAAATCCGCAATTTTTGGCTCCTTTATTTTGAAATTTGAACTCGTTTTGAACACCAAAAGGGTGCGAATACACCTATAAATACCCCCTTTGTTCTTCATTAATGGAAGGAATTTTTTGGAGGGATTTTTCGGAAGACGTTTTCATATATAAAAAATACTTATTGTGTTCTTGATTTTTTAGCATTTTGCCCTCCTTGTTATTCAAGAATTAAGTCCGAAAACAAGCCCAAAATCAAAAGAAAAAGAGGTGAGTTTCATTCTTGAACTTTGGTATTTAAATACTTCTATTTCTTCACTGATTTCGGGTCGATCCGAATTGGATTTCCCAGAATTATTGCATTTCGCATCTTGCATGTCGGTTATCTGAAATTGGTGCAAAAAAATCTGATTTCGGGTCGAATCACTGTTTCGGGTCGGGTCACTGATCCGGGTCGGGTCGACCCGAATTGGATATATTTTAGAATTATTGCATTTCGCATTTTTTGCATGTTGGTTATCTGAAATTGGTGCAAAAAATCTGATTCGGGTTCGACACGGATTTCGGGTCGGGTCGACCCGGTTTGGGTATTATTTCCAGAATTCTTGCATTTCATATTTATGTATGTTGGTTATCTGAAATTGGTGCAAAATCTGATTCGGGTTTGACACGGATTTCGGGTCGGTTCACTGACCCGGGTCGGGTCGACCCGATTTGGATAGTTTCCGGAATTCTTGCATTTCGTATCTTGTATGTTGGTTATCTGAAAATTGGTGAAAATATTTGATTTCGGGTTTGGCACCTGATTCGGGTCGGGTCACTGACTCGGGTTGGATAATTTCCAGAATTCTTGCATTTTTAGCTGTTGTTGGTTATCTGAAAAATCTGAATTTTTTTATTCCAATTCTGGTCACCGATCCGGGTCGGGTCACTGATCCGGGTCGGGTCGACCTGATTTGGATATTTTCCAGATTATTGCCTTTTTTCATATCTGTTGCTGGTTGTCTAAAAATTTGAATTTCTGATTTCATTCGGGTCTTTTTTTTTACAGAATTTGGGTCACCCATTCGGGCATCATTTTTCTGTTTTAATCCACTGTTTTAGCATTTTAAACATCCGTGCAACGGATATTTACTTGTTTTACTAAACATCCCATCTTTTCGAGAATTGCCTCTTTGTTACACAAGCATCGCCTACTACCGCCGCCTACTATTTTCAATTTAATTTTTTTTTTGCCGATTTGAACACGATACTACACCGGCCGATAAAAAATATCCGTCGATTTTGAGGCCTCCACGGTTGTAAAGACGGAAAATATAACTTCGGGCAATGATGAAGACTTAAACCTTTTATTTCATCCGAGATCAACATGTTTAGTAGGCGAGGTGAATTATATATTCGCAGCCACGATGTGATTATAGTGGTCTTTTTCACCCGAGAGACCAACACGTTTAGTAGGCGAGGCAATCAAAATAAACCACATTAGTCATATGTTTGCAGCCACGGCGTGATTGGAATGTTCTTTTCAAAATTTAAGTCTGAGCCCTCCGTGATCAAAACATTCACTGTTTTGAATACGGATATGAAGTTATTTGTATTTAACTGTTTCTAACCGTTTGTTCTTGACAGCTTGCAGGGATTAAAGTAAATAAAGGCAGATTATTCCTCGGTGTTTATTTATTTTATTTCTTTCTTTAATTCAGATTTTATCCCGCTTTGTATTGTAATATTATTTATCGCACTTATGTAACTATTGAAATGCTTAGAATAGGCAAACTTAGGATTAATTCATAGGGTAGTTTAAGATTTGAAACCCGTCGCTAGCTTATTTATTTGTAGGCTCGGTTAAATTCAAACTTAGAAATCCTTCGCTAGTTTATTTATTTTAGGCTCGTCACGCGTATTCAAGATTTTCAAAACAACTTTTGTCATCTTTTATTTGCTTTATTAAATCATACCGAATAAGTTTATCTTTTGTCAATTTACAATTCATTGATTCCCCAAATTTTACTTCTTTGGCATTATAAATAATTTGTTTTACTATCAATTGTCAAATACATATTTTTTCAACTCTACATGTATTTCTCTTTAAATACCATACAAATGCATATTTAAAAAATCTCTACATGTATCTTTCTTTTTAAAATGCATCATTTACTAATTATTTGCAAACATCTTTAAATCTGTTATACTTGTGAAAACATATATTTTTCTAGTAATAATTAACCCGAGTTTGACCGGATAACCGCAAGTTAGCGGATCTTAAAGGATGCCTAACCCCTTCCCTTTAGGATAATAAAGAACCCTTACCTAGAATCTCAAATAGTTTCGCAGACTTTAAAATTGGAGTTTACATTGCAAAGATTTAGTTTAATATTTAGGTGTCCTAATTCACCATAAAAATAATTAGGTGGCGACTCCTCAATTCTTTTACCCAGGAATCACCGAATAAGTCCGTGCTCCGCTTTTTGACCTTCCTTGCGGGTCGAAAACGGGCGCAATTGCATAGCAAAAGCAATGCAGGTTTGTCATTTTGAGCTTTCAAAAGGCGTAGGCAAAACACATTAAATGCGTAGATGTGATTCGACCTCAATCAATCGCATTGTTTCATTAAACATTAATGCAATTAACTAGTTTCCGGGAGAAACAAGGTCGGGGCACAAGTCCAATTTTCCCAAAACATCTCCTTGCTCGCATTCCAAATGGTTGACTCTCTAGCGTAATCATCGAGAATCACATTGCATTTTTCTTCTTCTTCAAAATGAAAAATCTTTTGAATTCCCTCACAAGGTTGGCTGCATTGTCCTTCTTTGATTCTTGAGTGCCGCATGCTTTGACGAATGACTGACCAAGAGGTGGAACATGCTTTGGTAAATGAGCATCTCTCTTCCTTTGGAGATTGGTTGATAAGATTTTTTTTCGGGAAAGGATGGTGCCATGATCCGCGACTTTGGAGGAAACACTTCTACTCTAAAAATTGCCCTTGACTGGACTGTAATCACAGGGGTGATAAAGGCCGATGATTTAACCTTTTCCTTTCTCTGGACTGGCATAATAGTCCCTTCCAAATTATGTTCTTCATCAACAGTAATCATGTTCACATTGGCATCGTCATGATTTGGCAAGGGGTTATTGTTTACATTAGAGGAAGGTCCTTTCGCTTGGATAACTCCTTCTTTGATTAATGCTTCGATTTTGTCTCCGAGGGCATAGCAATTTCAAGTGTCGTGTTCGGGGATTCCCGAGTGGTATGCGCAATGCTTCGTCTCATCGTGCCATTTGAGAACAGGATTGGGGACATTTCCTGGGATGGGTTGGAGTATTCCCCGCGGTTCTCGCGTTCATACAACCGGGCTCGAGGTTCGGCTAAAGGTGTATAGGTTTTTACCGGCTTTCTTTCGTGTTTTGCACGGGGTTTGGGTGCGTTTGGTAGATGGACTCGTGGCTAGGGTAAGTATGCGGGCTGGTATTATGGGGGATTTGGATAGGCAGCGCTCGAGGCAGGCTATATATTGGCCGGATATGGTAAGCGGTGTAGGGAGCGGTGGGTGTTGATAATAAGGTTGAGTGCTTTGGGCGTATGGGCTATAATAGGAAAGCCGAGGACTTTGGTTGTTTTGATTGTAGCAGGGAGGTCAGGGTGATGGAATTTGGTAGGTTGACATTTGATTTGGTCTATGTTTCGAACCGTCATGACAGGGGGACACTCCGTCTCTCTTCTTCTTTATTGCTCCCCCAAATAAGTCCGACCGAATTGCCTCGCTTGTTGCTTGCAACGCTACAAAGTTTGTAATTCTTCCAGCTTCTGATACCCTCTTCTATGAAATCTCTCATTTTTACAACTTCGTAGAGACTCCGTCCTATGACGCTTATCATTCTTTCATAGTAGATTGCATCTTTCAAAGATTGTACAAAGAGAGTGGTAATCTCACTTTCCGCTATCGGGGTTGAACTTTTGCTGCTTCTGCCCTCCACTTCATGGCATATTCTCTGAAGGTCTCTGTGGATTTATTTTCCAATTTCATCAGATAAAATCTATCCAAGACTATGTCAGTGTTGAACTTAAATCTGTCCACGAAATCTTATGCCATAGTGCCCCAATTACGCCATTTCCGCGGGTCTTGGCTCGCATACCAGTCAAATGCATCTCCTGTCAAACTCCTTACGAACAACTTCATTATGATGGCCTGGTCTTTACCTACCCCAACCAGTTTGTCGCAGTACGATCTTAAATGAGAGTGAGGATTTACCTTCCCATCAAACAAGTCAAATTTTGGCACTTTATATCCGACAGGCAATTCAATGTCGGGATGCATGCAGAGATCTTCATACTCGAGTTCTTCATGCCCCTTGCTTGTTTGGATGTTCTTGAATGCTTCTTTTAGGCTATGAATTTCTCTTAGCACACTTTCATATGTTCTGGTCCTTGCTTGCCTTTCCATCTCTTCATACTTTGTTCAATTTCCGGGGAGGCATATTTTTGTGTGGTGGTAATAAAAGGTTGGGCTTCTGTTACATATACTGGTGGCATATACTGCTTGTTAGGGTTAGCGATGTGTGCCATCGATATTTGTTGGGTTGCATGGTAATTTTGCGTGGGAGTTGTATTTTTGACGAGTAGGGTAGTTTGGGTAAGTGGAGCTTGAGGCGCATATGAAGTTGTGAAGGACACTGGATCATTTTGTAGCAGGCTGGCTTGGGTGTTGATATGATGTGGGTTAGTGTGGTGTGGATTGGTTTTGCTTAGTGAGGAATTTTGGGGAAACGGTGGTTCAGGAGATGGAAAGGTTTGCGGTGCGGTTGCACTCATCCCTTGTTCAAGGAGTGGAGTATTGAGGCTAATGGACATGTTGGTAAGATTTCGGAGACGCTCGATCTCAGTCTGCATGGCTTCCATCTGTTGCAACAATTGGGCGAGGTATTCATCATGGACGGTAGTATTTCGCCTTTCTAAAGTCTTCGGTTCATTCCTTGGAAGAGCGTTAAGTCCCGGGCCAGTCTGTTCGAATGCACCTGAATCAGTCATTTTGCTGAATGATCGTGCCTTTGATCTCGTGAAGTAGGGATGCTCTGCCAGTTTTAGTCAACGCAAATCAACCTTTGGGAAAAACAATTTAGACAAAATAAACCTTCTGAAAAATGAAGAAACCAACGTATAAGGCGGGCAATTATTGCTTCAAATAACATGCGTAGAGTGTAAGCAAATAGCAAACAAATTGTATGAAAATTAAATGCGCGTCCTAATATGCATGGGGCCTCTCTTATGCCAGAGGTGGGCCTAAACGCCAAATATGCGAGATTATGACAGATTGATCCAAGATGTTAAACTGTAATGCTTTTGTCGGAAATGAGACAAAATGAATGTACATTTTCCAATTTCGTCATGTCATGATTAGGCTTGGATTTGTCTATCATTATCACGCTACATGTAATATGTTGATTGGTCGTTGGGTTGTGAGACCCGTTGATAATTTTTGGTGGATTTCTTAATTGTGAAGTCGATACCAAGGATCGACCCACCTAAGGTGTATGCATGCATGACTTAAGATAAAGGGTGATGTAGCTCTATCCTAAATTTTCTAAGATTTGGCTAACTAGACTCAAGGTTCCCGAGCGGACAACTCGAGTGAGAAGGTTACGCGGCCAACTGGATGGTCCGGACGCTCCGTGCATATACCAACTCTCCTAAATTTTTGGAAATTTTGAAAGAAGTTTGCGGGCTTCCAGTAAGAAAAAAATGAATTATTTATAATGCCAAACAAGTAAATTTTTTTGGAAATCATTGAGTTGCAAATTGAAAAAAAAAGATAAAACTTATTTGTATGATAAAAAAAATGAATAGAAAATGATCATAGTTGTTTTTTTTTTTTTTGAAAATTTTGAATATGTGAGCCTAAAAATAAATAAACAAGCGGAGGATTTCTAAGTTTGAATAAACCGAGCCTACAAGTAAATAAGCTAGCAACGGGTTTCCAGTTTTAGACTACCCTATGAATTAATTCTAAGTCTACCTATTCTAAGCATTTCGACAATTACATAAGTGCAATAGATAATATTACAATACAGAGCGAGATAAAGTTGAATTAAACAAAGTAAAAACAACAAAATAAATAATCTCCGAGGAGTATTTGCCTTCGTTGACTTTGTTCCTGGCAAGCTGTCAAGACCAAACGGTTAGAAACAGTTAAATATAAATAATTTCGGATCCGTATCCAAACAGTGAATGTTTTGATCACGGAGGGCTCAGACTTAAATTTTGAAAAGACCATTCCAATCACGTCGTGGCTGCAAACATATGACTCGGTGGTAATTTTAATTGCCTCGCCTACTAAACATGTTGGTCTTTCGGATGAAAAAGAAAGATCATTCCAATCACGTCGTGGCTGCGAACATATAACTCGTCGGTCATTTTAGTTGCCTCGCCTACTAAACATGTTGGTCTCTCGGATGAAAAAGAAAGATCATTCCAATCACGTCGTGGCTGCGAACATATAACTCGTCGATCATTTTAGTTGCCTCGCCTACTAAACATGTTGATCTCTCGGATGAAATAAAAAAGATTTAAGTTTCATCATTGCCCAGAAGTTATATTTCCGTCTTTACAAGTGTGGAGGCCTAAAAAATCGACGGATATTTTTTCATCGGCCAGTGTAGTATCATGTTCAAATCAGTAAATTATACCAAATCAGCAAAGCCGAAACCGAGAGGCAATTTCCGGTAGGGGCACGACCTCAAATTCAATTTCATTGGCCTAAGTGTAGTCTTTGTTCAAATCTGTAAAACAGACCAAAAATAGCAAACTGAAACCGAGAAGCAATTCCCGAAAAGACGCGGCCTCGAATTCAATTTCAATGGCCTAAATACGGTATAAGTTCAAATCAGTAAAACAAACCAAAAAAAAAAAGCAAACTGAAACCGAGAAGCAATTTCCGAAGGGACGCGGCCTCGAATTCAATTTCATTGGCCTAAATGCAGTATTTATTCAAATCAGTAAAAAAGTAAGATATCCGTATACGGATGTTTAAATGCCAAAAATAGTAAACTGAAACCGAGAGGCAATTTTCGAAGGGACGCGGCCTCGAATTCAATTTCATTGGCCTAAGTGCAATATCTATTCAAACCAGTAAAATAAACAACATGGCAATAAACCGAAATAGAGAAATAATTTTCGAAGGGACGCGGCCTCAAATTCAATTTCATTGGCCTAAGTGCAGTATCTATTCAAACTAGTAAAATAAACAACATAGCAATAAACTGAAACAGAGAAACGATTTTCGAAGGGACGTGGCCTCGAATTCAATTTCATTGGCCTAAGTGCGATATCTATTCAAACCAAGAAAATAAATAACATAGCAATAAACCAAACAGAGAAACGATTTTCGAAGGGACGTGGCCTCGAATTCAATTTCATTGGCCTAAGTGCAGTATCTATTCAAACCAGTAAAATAAATAACATAGCAATAAACTGAAACAGAGAAACGATTTTCGAAGGGACGTTGCCTCGAATTCAATTTCATTGGCCTAAATGTAGTTTTTATTCAAATCAGTAAAACAGTAAGATATCCGTATACGGATGTTTAAATGCCAAAAATAGTAAACTGAAACCGAGAGGCAATTTCCGAAGGGACGCGGCCTCGAGTTCAATTTCATTGGCCAAAGTGTAATAATAGTTCAAATCAGCAAAATAGAATCAACATAGCAATAAACTGAAATAGATAAATGATTTTCGAAGGGACACGGCCTCGAATTCAATTTCATTGGCATAAATGCAGTATCTATTCAAACCAGTAAAATAAACAACATAGCCGCATAACGGATGTTCAAGTGCCAAAGTAAACCAACAGTAAGCAATTAAAATATCCGATCGAGTTCTGAAATTTCGGAACCGAAACAGGATTCGGAATGTTTATGAAAACCCGACCCAGATTCTGAACAGTGACCCGAATGTGCGACCCAGTTTTCAGGTCGACCCGATCCGAGAAATGCAACCCGAAGTAGTTACCGAAATCGAAATCAAATTTTTGATTTTTCAGATAACCAACAAATAAGATGTAAAACACAAAATTTGGAAATATACCCAAACCGGGCCGACCCGAATCGACTTCTTTCAAAATGTCAGATAACCAACAACAAAATATCAAGCATATAAACCTGGAAATCTTACCCGAAACGGATTGACCCGACCCGGATCGAAAACCCCGATTTAGTGAAGAAGAAGAACAACAAAACAAAACAGATTTTTGGATTGGGATTAACGAAACCAATAGAAGTATTTAACACCAAAATTTAAGAATGAAACTCACCCCTTTTCCTTCCGATTTTGGACTTGTTTTTGGACTTATTTCTTTGAATAACTAGGAAGGCGAATGCTAAAAATCAAGAACACAACATATATTTTTATAGATGGAATCGGACCTCCAAAAATCCTCCCGACAGTGAACAAAAGGGGGGTATTTATATATGGATTCGGACTCTCCAACGTTCACCCCCATACCCCCTTTCAATTGAGTTTGAATTTCAAAAATAAAGTGACGATTTTGGGACGGATTTGAGGGGATATGGGTCGCAGATTTTGTGGAGATAAGGGTATGGGTCGAAGGGTTGGTGGTGTCGTCATAAAAGAGGGGAGTTGGTGGTGTCAGGGGTCGGTGGTGGTAGGGGTGAGGTGACTCGCAACGTGAGTATGGGGTGTGGGGTCGGGGGTTGCGGCTGATGAGGTGTGTTTGGTTAAGAAATGATTTTTAGGGTTAGGAGATTTGGTTTGAGGGGTAAAGGGAAATATAGGGAAATGGGTTTGGGGTCGGTTGGACCGGACGGATGGGAATTGGGCTCGGGTGTGGCCGACTTGGGCCTTTTCGGTTGGGCCTCGGATGGGTCCGAGAATGGGGGTTTGGTTTTTGGGTAAAATTATTTTGGGTTGGGAAATAAATGGGTTATGGATTTAAAAATATAAAAAAGGGTTTAATATTAAAAATGCATTGAAGAAAAAATATAACTTATTCAAAATAAGATATAACGATGTAATAATAATAAATCACAATATTTGCGAAATGTTTTAAAAAGATTAAAATGAAAAAATGCGATGTCGTTTTGCGAAAATAAAATAACATAGAATTTTCGGATAAAACTATGATTATGACAAAAAATGCAAATGTCAGTAAAGAATGCGAATAATAATAATAATATTGAGAATAATATATATATATATATATATACGCATGTATGTATATAGATAAAAAATGTTTTGAGGTGTTAAAAATAATTAAAATTGCAACAAATTCAGAAAAGGTGGGACAAAAATGGGTGTCAACACCATTCCAAGTATTAAAAGGAAAACCTTAACATACCTTTGTAACCTTCTGCCCAACAACAACTAAGCTTTTCTCGCTTCTCATTAGTCTACAACATTGAAACGATACTAACGTCACATTATAAGTGATATAATGATCGTATTTCAAATGATGAACTTTATTCCATAACAACACGGGCAACATCTCCCATGTTTATTCAACTTTCCACAAGTTCAAGACAGTCATAATATGAGCTCAAACAAATGATAACTTCTTAATAGTTTCTTCAAACAACCCAACAATTCAACGAGCAGGAATCTCGGTTTACAATTAACAAAAGTATATCTTAAATCATTTTTCTTTATTCATAAACATGTCAATAAAGACAATAACAATATTCTCAAGTTATTCCACCAAGTTCAAGCCCACAAAACAAACTCAAAATAAACTCAAAACAACCACCACATAGTCCACACCATAATAACAACATCAACTACGATTTCCGACCACTTATTTGTATGTTCTAGTCTGTAAGACTTAGCTTATATCTACTCAAATCCACGAAAGGGGAGGATAGTTCTTACCTCAAACAGTAGTTACAATACTTAGAGCAACTTTTCTTCACCTCAAAGCAATGTACAACTCAATCACGACTGAAGAAGCAAGCTTCTAATAGTACCTCAACTTTCTCGATGTTCAATAAATTTAACCAACCTTGGGATTTAATCTTGAACTATAGGAGAACACTTAGAGAGTGTTTTGGGCCATTTGTGAGCTGCTCAAAGTTTTGTTTTGGCTCAAAATAGTAACTATATTGGACCTCCACATTTTTGCTCCTCAAAATAGCTTGCTGCTCACTTCTTTTAGAAATAAGGTTAATAGTTCAAGTGAAAATGAGGTCCTAGACATGCTGAATCGTTAAGGTTCATTCCAAGGAATTTTCTCCAAAAGTAATAATTTTGATGTCCTTTAAAGAGATCTGCCACATGTATTAAAAGTGGGGTCCACATAGACATCACTTTAGAGATTTGTTCATCACATAAGATGCCACCACTAATATATTAAGAGCTTAGTCACCACAATCATCATGTAAAATGGCACCATGTGGAAGTGTTACATTAACACTTACCCATTACTAATTAATTACCTTTATCCAATATACTCCACATTTAACCAATTACATCCATAATTAATTTTTGAACTCAATTCACTTAAATAATAATTATTTTAAGACACTTCATATACTCATTATCATGATCATGTGATATAATACTAGTCCATAGCCTCTTTTGGAACATGCAAAATATTATTTTTAATCACCATAAACACACTTGTTAAGTGCAAAAATTATTTTGGACTTCATCCTCTTATACACTAAGATCTTGATCGAATACATGAGTATGACAAAAATTTTGTATGGTTCGTACAACTTGTTCAATATCTGAATTTCGACAAAGCTTATTTTTTTCAATTCATTTAACTTCTAAACCTCTTGGCCTTTACTAG
Source organism: Anisodus tanguticus (assembly GCA_034509755.1). Taxonomy (NCBI): domain Eukaryota; kingdom Viridiplantae; phylum Streptophyta; class Magnoliopsida; order Solanales; family Solanaceae; genus Anisodus; species Anisodus tanguticus. Next base: position 27,127,477 of record CM067545.1, read on the forward strand.
ACTTGTATAACCTTGAGATATATAGATAAACCTTTCTCACATTCTTAAAGTTGTTCCTAACTCGGGCTTATCTTTACTAACACAAAACAAAACTTTAGGTTGCAAAAAATTCCGAATGTAACATTGGGTTTGCTGAACAACAACAAAATTGGAGGAGTCAGGAAATATTGGAAAGGGAACAGAATGAGAAGGCTCAATCCACGGGTGGTTTTAGCAGTGCGCATAATGGAGGGCAGCAAAAAGGGTATTTTGCGTCTGCACAGCCTGCTGCTCAGGATAATTCTAGTGTCCCATATGGTATACAGGGACAGAGAAATAACAATCAGAATATGTATTCTCAGGGTGGAAATCGACACTCGTCTGGATGGAAGGATCGCATTTCCCATTATTGTGGTAAAAATGGGTTATGTTCAGAGAGAGTGTAGGAGGAGGCGGGTGACATGGCTAACTCTTCTGGATAAAGAGATAATTCATATGCTCTTGCTGTTGTGAATAATCCACCTACATGTAATGCAAACAACATCTTAATACTTATGGTAATGGGACTGGTAAGGCAGTTGCTAACACCGCTAATGAGGGACAAGCTCGACTTTATGGTTTAGCTCATAGAGATGCAGTTAAAGCCTCAGATATTGTGGTTACTGGTATTCTCACTATTTGCTATTTTGATGCATATTCATTGATCGATCTGAGTTTAAATTTTTCTTATGTGACTCCATACTTTGCTCTTGATTTTGGTGTGGAATCCAAACAACTACTCGAACCTTTTTCTATGAATACTCTTGCTGGTGTTCCTGTTATTGCCTCTAGGGTCTATAGAGATTGTGTAGTCATGGTCATGGATCGTGAGACTATTGCTGATTTGTTTGAATTAGAAATGGTAGACTTTAGTGTGATTATGAGGATGGATTTGCTATCCTCATACTATGAAAATGTGGATTGCCGACATAAGTTAGTTCGTTTCAAACTTACTAATGAACCCATTATGGTGTGGAAGGGTGAAGTTACTAAGGCTTGGGATATATTTATATCTTAAGGCTCGTAAGATGATCTCAAAGGGATGTATTTACCATCTACTTGTTGTCAATGATACTCAAGTCGTAGTACCCGAATTTAAATTTATTCCTATAGTTAACGAGTTTCCCGAAGTGTTTCCCCAAGATCTTCCAGGTGTTCGACTCAATAAAATAATCAACTTTGAGATAAATGTTATTCCTGATACTCAACCAATCTCTATTCCACTGTATTGTATGGCTCCAGTAGAGTTATGGGAATTATAGGATTAATTGAAGGACTTGTTGGATAAGGGTTTTATTCGACCTAGTACCTCACCATGGGGGTGCTCTGGTCTTGTTTGTCAGAAAGAAAGATGGTTATCTTAGAATGTGTGTTGATTATCGTCATCTTAATAAAGTGACCATCAAGAACAAGTAACCTTTGCCTAGAATAGATGACTTGTTCGACCAACTTCAAGGTGCTAAATTCTTTTCAAAGATTGGCTTAATGTTTGGTTACCATTAGTTGAAAATAAAGGAACATGATATTCTAAAAATGACTTTTCGTACTCGTAATGGACATTTTGAATTTCTAGTGATGTCTTTTAGTCTAACTAATGCACCTGCTGCATTTATAAACCTAATGAATCATGTGTTCAAACCTTTCCTTGATCGTTTCATTATTGTCTTCATTGATGATATATTTGTATATTCGAAGAGTCGTGAAGAGCATGCAGGTCACTTGAGAATAACATTGCAAACACTTAAGGAGAATAAACTTTACGCAAAATTTTCCAAGTGTGAGTTTTTGGCTTAACTCTGTGGTGTTATTGGGGCATGTATTATCTAGAAAAGGTATCAAGGTTGATCCTCATAAGATTGAAGCGGTTAAGAATTGGCCAAGGCCTATGGGAGTGACCGAAATTCATAGCTTCTTGGGTTTAGCAAGTTACTACTAATAGTTTGTGGAATGTTTCTCATCTATAGCATCACCACTAACGAAATTGACGCAGAAGGCTGCTATGTTTCAATGGTTCGAAGCCTGTGAAACGAGTTTTCAAGAACTTAAGGTGAGATTGACTTCAGCTCCTGTTTTGACTCTCCCTTCAAGGTCCGGTGGCTATGCGATCTATTGTGATGCTTCTAGAATTGGTTTGGGTTGTGTATTAATGCAAAATAGCAAGGTGATTGATTACACTTCGCGATAGTTGAAGAAGCATGAGAAGAATTACTCGACTTGTGATTTGGTGTTGGCCGCTGTGGTTTTTGCTTTAAACATTTGGTGTCACTACTTATATGGCGAACATTGTGATGTGTTTACTAATCAAAAGAGTTTGCAATAAATCTTCAAGCAACGAGAGTTGAGTCTTAGACAGAGAATATAGTTAGAGTTGTTGAAAGATTATGACTTGAACATCTTGTATCATCCTAGTAAGAAGAATGTTGTTGCTAATGCTTTGAGCCGAAAGTCTATGGGAAGTTTAGCCTATTTGTGTGCACAGGAGATACCGATGGGCAGAGAAATTTAAAGAATTGCTAGTCTTGGGGTCCTACTCGATGAAATAGAGAATAGAGAGTTAATGGGAATTACCCAAGAACGATCAAATGTTATGGAGAGAATTAAGTCAAAACAATATGAGGAAAAACTTCTGGTGAAGATGCAAGATGGGGTGAAGAAAGGTGATTACACTTCCTTCACCATTAACGCTGATTGTAATGTTTTAGGTTGCAAAGGCGCCTGTGCATCCCAGAAGTTGATGGCATTCGGCAAGAATTAATGGTTGAAGAACATAGTTCAAAGTATTTCGTGCACCTAGGATCCACCAACATGTAGAAGGATTTGAAGAAACACTATTTGTGGAAGAGCATGAAGGTAGATATCTCTAACTTTGTTTCTAAGTGTTTGAACTGTCAACAACTTAAGGCTGATCATCAAAGTCCTGGTGACTTAGCTCAGAATATCGAGATTCCTCAATGGAAGTGGGAGATGATTAATATAGCTTTGTCATTGGTTTAACCTACACAAAGGCCAAGTTTGATTCTATTTGGGTAATCATGGACAAAATCACCAAGTCTGCTCATTTCCCTCCTATGAAAACAACAGATACCGCAGCGTATTACGCCAAGTTATATTTGAAGGAGATATTTGGATTACATGGGATCCCAACATCCACCATATCTGATAGAGGTACGCAATTCACTTCTCATTTCTGGAAATTGTTCCAAGAATGTTTTGGGACTCATGTAAACTTAAGCATTGCCTTTCATCCTCAAATGGATACACATGCAGAGAGAACTATACAAACTCTCAAAGACATGTTAAGAGCTTGTTCCATTGATTTTAGAGGTAATTGGGATGAACACCTACCTCTTGTGGAGTTTTCTTATAACAATAGTTATCAAGCGAGCATTTAGATAGCTCCTTATGAAGCTCTTAGTAGAGCTATTTGGTCCTAACTCGGTTCATGAAGCAATTGAGGTGAACCTCATTGTGCAATGACTCAAGACATCTCAGACTACATTCTAATACATATATGAGGCGTTGCGAGCTAGAGTTTGCTATGAGTGACAAAGTGTTCTTGAAAGTATCACCGATGAAGGGAGTAATGTAGTTTGGTAGAAAGGGTAAGCTAAGCCCTTGTTTTATTAGCCCTTATGAAATTATGAAAAGAATCGGAAAGGTGGCTTACGAATTAAAGGTACCATCGGAGATGGCTATGGTGCATCCTGTGTTTCACATCTCGACGTTGAGGTTGTATAAACTTGAACTTTCTCATGTATTGAATCATAAAGATATTGAAATCAACGAGGGGTTGTCTTATGAAGAAGAACCTATGCAAATCTTAGATCGACAAGTTAGGAGGTTGAGAACAAAAGATGTTGCTTCGGCTAAAGTCCTGTGGCATAATCATAATACTGAAGAATCAACTTGGGAAGCTGAGGAGGACATGAAGAAGAGATACCCTCACTTATTCCCTATTGCAGGTATGTGTGGAACCTTTCAGTTATTCAATTCTTGCGAAAGTTTATATAGATGTATAAATTCATCACTCTTGTGTTTAGGCTTGAATGATCTAATTGTTGTGTGGTTAGTCATATATTATCCTTGAGGATAACTGACTTTGTTAAAGAACTCTAGGAATTCTGAAAATTTGAGATTTAGTCAAAAATCTTAAGCCATGACTTACATTCGGGCACAAATGATCATGAGAGGGGGATAATATAACATTTCGTAAATCCGTGTAGGTGTGAATGAATTAAATGAGTGTTTATATGTCATTTTAGTTATGTGAATCTTTTTGGGATGAATTTGGGTAATAGATATTCATTTTGAAGTCAAGCAAATTAAGGGAATTTGTAAAAGTTCCTAAATTCATCTACGTTGGATATCTGAGAAAAATCAAAACATTAAAGTGTAGGTCTATGAAATAACTTTCTAGCCATATATGGCAGAACTCAATCGGAGCATTGTGCTATGAATTATGATCATTTTACTGAGCATCATAGCACTAGCACGTCACGCAAGCATGGCCTGAAAACGTGTCTCTGAATCTCAATATCAGAGGCACGTGCGATGGGTGTGTGACGCACGGACATCACAGGACCCCATATGTGCGATGGGCGTGCGATGCACGGCCATCGCGCTGCCTGTTTTGCTGTTCTAAAATTTTTAAGTTTAAAACCTCGTCCTAACATTTCCCCACTTTATTTTGGATGAACTTTATAAGGGAAATAACCCTAGAGTCCTCCCTCAAACCCTGAGGTGAGTTCCTAATCCATATTTATCAATTCTACGCCAAATTCATCTTTGTTTCACACTAGTTCCTCTTTCCAAATCATAGATTCTTGAAAACTCAAGGAATGAGAATAAGGGGTGTGTGGAATTTCATCTAAAAGGTAAGAGCTCCAATTTTTCTAATATTATTGAATATTATTAGGCTAGTATAAATTATATTACATGATTAGGGATCCACGATTATTCATACGAGGTTCAAGTAAAAGTTCTAAGGCTTGGAAAAAGCCCTAATTTTCAAATTAGTGAGAAAACTTATAGAAGTGAATAAAGTTTTAATCTTTTTCATTTAAATCCATTGTAGAGTGATTGTTGAACCTGATATATTCCGTTTGCTATCATTTTAGCGGGATTAGAGGTATGTCTCTTTTTTAAAAGTGATTCTTTAGCAAGGTTTGTGTGCGTGAGGGAAAAGCCCGCATTAAACCTTTATGTGTATTATATTATATATATGTATACATGATTTTTCCTTATTGAAGGATGATTGGAATTAAAATATATATATTTAACCTTTTAACATGGATTACCCCATAAGGGATGCTTAAACTTGATTTCGGAAAGCTTAGATATTTCATGTGTTTTAGTCTATGAACGGATTGTGCTGAACTCGAAGCTCATTTAGTAGCTTAAACTTGGTTTCTAAACCCATAAATGGTTTGAAGTACCCCTAAAAAGGGATGATGAACATAATTCATAATGAGTGATTCGACTTTGTGAGGGGTATCCCACAGACCGAGAAATTAGTGTTAGAATGAGATTTTAATGGCCACATAGGGTCTAATGCATAAGGGTATGGTGACGTATATTGAGGGTTTGGCTATGGGGATAGAAATGAGGGAGGAATTTCATTCTTAGACTTTTCGAATGATTTTAGTTGGTCATAGCTAAATAGAGCTTCCATATGAGGGAGGAGAACTCGACGACCTATAAAGAAGAAGAAGAGGGTTGCTTGTGAACGACCAAGGATTAGATGGGAGGCCTGACTGAAGTTAAAGCTCTATAGTTAAGAGAGAAGTTGGGGGCGATAGGGGCTTGGGGGAGTAGCATGGACGCTGATAGCATGTGGGCTAGGACAGTCCGATTCATCAGGAAAGAAGCTAGAGAGCTACTAAGGGTCTCAAGGGGCAACCCAATTGGATGTGAAGGGGATTAGTGGTGGATCGGAGAGGTCTAAGAAAAATTAGAAGCTAAGAAATTTGTGTATGCGGCACTAGTGGAGAGGGTTGACGAGGAAGACAAGAGGAGGAATAGGGAGAGGTATAAGGCAGTGAAGAATGAAGAAAAGCTAGCGGTAACGGAGGCTAAAACACCAGCCTTTGAGCCATTGCATAAGGAGCTCTAATGCAAAGACGGTGATAGAAAGTTGTATAGGCTTTCCAAGACGAGAGAGATAAAGTTTTGTGGCCTAGACTAGGTGTGGTGCATCAAGTACGAGAATGACAAAGTGCTGGTAGACAGCGCACGCATTAGGTGGAGATGGCAGACGTACTTCCATAAGATCTTGAATGAAGAAGGGGATAGAGCTATCAAGGTTTCAAAGGTTAAGGAGGTTATCCGTAAGATGAGGAAGGGAAGATGGATCGAACCTGATGATATCCCGATAGACTTTTGGAAGAGAGCAGGGGAGGCAGGTATGGAGTAGCTGACTAGGTTGTTTAATGTCATATTTTGGATGGCTAGGATGCTAGAGGAGTAGAGGTGGAGTACAATGGTCCCATTGTACAAGAACAAGAACGATATTCAGAGTTGCAATAACTACAGGGGTATTAAGTTGCTAAGGCACACTATGAATGTCTGGGAGACAGTGGTCGAGTTGAGGATGAGAAGGGATGTGTCGATATCCGAAAACTAGTTTACATTCATGTCGGGCCGATCAACTACATATTGGTGGAGCAGTGTAGAGACAAGAAGAGAGACTTACACATGGTGTTTATTGACTTAGAGAAGGCATATGATAGTCCCTCGGGAGGTCCTTTGGAGATGCTTGGAGTATAAAAGTGTGTTTGTGGCCTACATTAAGGCAATCAAGGACATGTATGAGGGTTCAAAGACCTGGGTTAGGACAATAGGAAGTGATTCAGAACACTTTTTGATCATGATGGGGTTGCACCAGGGATCAACCGTTAGCCCGTTTCTATTTGTCTTAGTGATGGATGAATTGATGCAACATATTCATGAGGAGGTGCCGTGTTGTATGTTATTTTAAGACAACATAGTTTTCATTAACGAGATGCGTAGTTGCATTAATGATAGGTTGGAAGTTTGGAGAACGACCTTAGAGTCCAAGCGTTTTATGTTGAGCAAGACTAAGATGGAGTACATTGAGTGCAAGTTCAGTGACATAACACAAGAGACAAATGTGGAAGTAAATATTGAGGCACACGTTATACCCAAAAGAGGGAATTTCAAGTATCTTGGGTCTATTATCAAAGGAAAGCGGGAGACAATGATGTCGCCCACCGTATTGGAGAAGGGTTGATTTAATGGAGGCTCGCCTCTGGGGTGCTTTGCCAACATTGATGTATAGGGCAGAGTGCTGGTCAATCAAGAACTTTCACGTTCAGAAGATGAAGGTAGATGCTCAGATGTATGTGTGGTCATACTAGGAGATATATGATTAGGAATGAAGACATATGAGACAAGGTCAGAGTGGCCTCCGTGGAGGACAAGATGAGGGAGGCGAGACTGAGATGATTCGAGCATATGAAGAGGAGGAGTGAGGATATGCCAATTAGGAGGTGTGAGAGATTGGCAGCCACATGAGGTAGGAGAGGTAGAGTTAGGCCAAAAAGAGTTGGGGGAGGTGATCAGACAGGATATGGCTCAGCTCCAACTGACCGAGGCCATGACCTTAGATAGGAAGACCTGGAGGTAGAGGATTATGATAGAAGGTTAGTAGGTATATGAGTTTGTCACATTGTGTGTGCGAGAGGTGGGGGGCTAGCCTTCCAATATCCTCATCTCTTTTTCTTAGTTGTATTATTTTGGTATCGCGTAGATCATTATCTTTATGTGGGTATTATTATGTTGCACCATTTTTTTTGTCTCTTGATTTTTTTTGCTATCTTATTTTTCCTTCATTGACTATGTTTGTCTTGAGCTGAGGGTCTATCGGAAATAGCCTCTATATCCTGCAAAGGTAGAGGTAAAGGTCTGCATATATCCTACCCTCCCCAGACCTCACTTATGGGATTACACTTGGTATGTTGTTGTTGTTGTTGTACTAGGATTAGAGGACTCAAATAATGATTAATAAATGAAAAGGGATAGAAACTTTACCTCTAACAAGAACAATGATGGAATACCCAAGAATTTCCTTTTTACCGAGCTCTAATCCCAAGAAAATGTTTTGGGGAAAGTGAAATCAGTTTTGGGCATTAAATTCTAATTCTGAAATAGAAATTTCGCTTTGGTAGAATCTACGTCGCCTAGGCAGAAATACTTTAACGGGAATAGGCCGCCGAGGCGGAACAACCTAAAATATCGGATAGGCGCAGGAGCGGGAATAACACTGCATAGGCGGATCACCTCTACGAGAAATAATCTGCAGAAGTAGAGACCTCAATGTATAAAGGGCCCGCATCTTTGAGTCAACCTCCACAGAAGCGCCGAGAAGCCCGCTGGTGCGGCACACTAGAAACCAACAACATCAAACTTAGCCAATTCTCTACCAAACACCCAAAATGCACCCAAGAACCTCCATATATAGAACCAAACATGCTACCACAAGGTAAACGGTGCTACAAACTGGCTCGCGCACTTGAATTTCTCATACGACCGAGCTAGGGCATACTTTTCTTTGAAATCACCCAAAACATCCAAATTTCACAAATTTACAAATAGAGCCATAAAGTACATCTAAATGCCTCAGGAAGTGAACCAATGACTCGACTAAGTCATAAATGACCCTCCAGAAGTACCTGAAGCGACGAAACCCAAAAACAAACCCATATACCCAAAAGTCAACTTTGAACTGAGATAGAACTCACACTTAGAAAACTTTGCATATAACTTTTTCTCTTTCAACAACCCAAGAACCACTCTCAAATGCTTCTCATGGTCCTCATTACTCTTCGAATATATCAGAGTATCATCGATGAATACAATAATAAATGAATCTAAATAAGGCTTGAATGTCTCATTCATCAAATCCATAAATGTTGTAGGGGCATTGGTAACCCCAAAAGACATCACCAAGAACTCATAGTGACCATATCGAGTCCTGAAAGCCATCTTAGGAACATCCTCAGCCCTGATCTTCAACTAGTGGTACCCAGACATCAAATCAATCTTCAAAAACATTAAAGCACCCTGAAGCTAGTCAAACAAATCATCAATATAAGGGATCAGATACTTGTTTCTAATGGTAACATTGTTCAACTGCCTATAGGCGATACACATATGCATGGTGCCATCCTTCTTCTTCACAAAAACACAAGAGAACCTCAAAGAGACACACTCAATCGAATAAAACCCTTACTTAATAAATTGTAAGGTTGATCCTTTAACTCTCTCAGCTCCGCTGGAGCCATACGATACAGAGGAATAGAAATGATTTGAGTATTCATCTCTAGATCAATACGGAAATCAATATCTCTATCTGGTGGCATACCCCGCAAATCCGTCGGAAAGACCTCGGCAAAATTACTCACTACAGGGACTAACTCAAGGGAAAGAGTATTTGCACTCATCTCCCGAATATGGGCTACGTACACCAAACAACCCTTATCCACCAACTTCCTAGCCTGAAGGAAAGAGATAATCTTCTTAGGAGCAAGGCTTGGAGTACCCTTCCATTTCAATCTTAGAATACCCAGATCGCTAACGTAAATATCTTGGCGTGACAGTCCAGAATCGCATGGTATGGTGATAACTAGTCCATTCAAAAATTAATATCAAGATCAACCATGTCTAAAATAACCAAGTTTACCCAAGTATCATAACCCATGAAAATAACCACACAATACCCATAGACTCGATCTACTATCACAGAATCACCAACTGGTGTAGACACACGAATATAGACATCAAGTATATCACAACATATATCCAAATTAGCATCAAAGTGTGTAGACCCATAAAATAACGTAGAACTAGATTCAGATAGCACTGAAGCAGACCAATGACAAGACGAGATGATACATGTAATAACTGTATTTGATACCTCAGCCTTAGGTCTACCAGGGAAAGAATAACAATGCATATGTCCTCCCTTGGACTGAGAACCCTGATGACCATATCTGCTTGAATGTTCACTATCTCTGCCAGCTTGAGATCCATCTCTACCACTCTGATGATTACCATGGTTTGACAAAAAAAACCCTCTACTAGACTTACTGCCACCCCTAGATGGTTGTGCAGGGGTCTTGGGTGTCTAGGATTTACCTGATCTAAGCCTGGAGAAATCTCTCCTAAAATTCCCAACATCCCCACAATTGTAACAAGATTTGGACTTCATGGGCTGCTGAATAGTAACAGAAGAACCTGAATGACCCCCACAATCGGAGTACCGAGACCTCTATAAGTTGACCCACATAACCACCATCAGAAATCTATGAAGTTGATTGTGTCGATCGACTAGATTGAGAATGTTGGGATCTACCCTGCTACACATAATCATGGGATGTCGACCCACTGTAGTAACCATGTCAGTGAACTCTCTTATCTGACTCTTGTTTGGGGAGCTTGCCCCTCACCGACTCAACCATCCTGGCGTCTCTACCCACAACCTCAAAAGAATCCCTAGAGGCCACCGACTGTAATGTAGCCAACTAAAGGGGAACATTCAACCCTCTCACAAAGCTTCTAATTTGCTCAGCCTCTGTAGGAAGTAACGATGTTGCATAGTACGGAAAAACATGAAAACGAGCCTCATACTCAGCAACTAATGCACCCCTCTGCTCCAACATAGAGAACTCATCCCTTTTGTCCGCACGCAAGCTAAGGAGAACATACTTCTCTAGAAATATGCGATTAAACTTGGTCTAATATAGTGAAGGTGATCCCACTGGTCGACAATCATCATAAGCCCTCCACCATTACTTCGCATCACCCACAAGCTGAAGAGCAAAAAAACAAACCCCATGTGAACCAACAATATCCAAAGTGTGGAGCTTCTCATGGCTTCTCACTATAAACTTAAAAGAATCTTTCTCGGGTTGTCCATAGAATATGAGAGGCTTCATGTTGGAGAAATGATCACATATCTTCCACTCATCGTGGATCATAATGACTCCAATCACTGGATAAGGACCAAACTTTGACACTGGGATCTCATCTATACGGGGTGCCAAAATAGTAGTTGGCTAAACCCTTGAAGTACGGAACTCGGGAGTCTGACCTCCTCTCACTCGAGTCTGTGACCCACCTAGAGTAGTAGGGAGAATGTCCCGCATAGGCAAGACCATCAAGTGAACTCAGAATACAGACTATAGTATCCGTAAGAACCGATGTAGCAGTAATCATGGGTTGATCATGGGCTGTCCCTATATCCTCCTCATAATGACCATCCTCAGGCTTAATCTCTGACTCGAGAGACACTAATCTAGCACAAGCCTGGCCGGATCCCTATGATCCACCCCTCATCGATGCAACTGCTCGAGCTCAACCTCGGCCTCGACCATAACCTCTACTATGACTGTGCACCGCAGGAGCAAGTGTGGATGCCTCTTCTCTCACCGCATGAGCATGAGTCCTCACCATCTGTAAGAGAATAGGAAACAAATGTCAAATACCAATTTGATCAATCGTAGCATGAAATGAATGAAGAAAGTGAAGTTTTCTAAATTTCCCAGAGCCTCTCAAAGATAAGTACGGATGTCTCCGCACTGATCTTCAAGACTCTTAAATAGATAATATTCTAAACAGTTTAATGAATCACGTAAGTAACATTATTCACACATAAGAGTTCAATAATCAACAACTCATATATGATGGAGTTAAATTAAAAAGATCCATTGTTCATGATAATCACCCAAGTAATAATAACCAGTCCAAATCATGTTACCAATCAACAAGTAATTAATGTATATATGAATGTACGTTATGAATGAAAATGCAAGGTACCTATTCACAACTTGGTATACACACATTCAAATTTTATGAAGCGTGACTCATGGGGGATCGCAACATCCATATATCGCTCCTAGCCAGCCAATATTCTACACACGTATCTGGCTAGAGACCAGGACTCATTTTGAGCCATATCAATCATTTCCAACATCTCAATGTTTCAGCCATCTCATAAGAACATCCTCACCTTTCCGGTCTTATCAGACCCACAACATCTCCATACCACTCTACTTTCAATATCATCAGAATAATACCAGTGTATGAATGCAACAATAACAAGGTAAGTAATTAGGATGCATGAGATGAAATTAAATATAGAAGATGAATATCACATGCTTTAGAAACTCAATAACACAAAATTTCCACGTAAATCAATCTTTCATATCAGAAGAATTGTGATGGATAAACACAAAAATTATCAATAATGGTGACAAGCCCAAATAACAACAGTCGGAATCACATCAACACAGTTTAACACCGGTACCCACCCAAGCGTTCATCACAACCGCTAAGGTGGGACTCTCAAACATGCCCAATAACCCTGAATATTTATAATGACTATGTACTTCTATTAGAGTCTATAAAGATAAACCATAGCCTACCTCAAGCTGAGCAAGTTTCACGAACCTCAATCCCCAACCCAGGCCTTACCCTTTTGAAGCGCTTCATAATACTCATAGTCTAACACATAGATTCTACGTTAATGAGTAATCTATTACAAATATAAGGACTTAGTCCTTAAAAGTAATCCAAAGGTTCACCCTAAAATCGACCCTGAGCTCACGGTAGAAAAATCAAAACTTTATTACTCAAAAATCATGATAACATACTATAGAATCATATCCTTAAGTTAAGTTGGAACTAATAACGTTTGGACCCTCAATTTCACGATTCTGCAAAAAGCCCCAAATTAAACCCTAGGTTTTTCTCCAATTTCCAAAGTATTTTCAATATCAAATTAACCATCACAATAGCATCATCAATTATTATTCATCACTAGGTTACAATATTACAACCATATAATCAATAAACAATCCTCAAAGCATGAACCATAAGCCTCTTATTTATCATAAAACCTAACTTACATTCTTCTCCCAAATTAGGTATTACACTAGCATTAGAGGACTCAAATAATGATTAGTAAATGAAAAGGGATAGAAGCTTTACCTCCAAGAAGTACAATGATAGAAGACCCAAGAATTTCCTCTTTTCGGAGCTATAATCCCAAGTAATGTTTTGGGGAAATGAAATCATTTTGGGGAATTAAATTCTATTTTTAAAATAGCAATTTCACTTTGGTGGAATCGACATCATCGAGGCAGAAATGGTTCAGCGAAAAATAGGTCATCGAGGTGGAACAACTTAAAAGGTCGGATGGGCACAAGAGTGGGAATGACACCGTAGAAATGGATCACCTCTATGAGAAATAGTTTGCAGAAGCAGACACCTCAAACTATACATGGCCCTTATCTGTGAGCCAACCTCCACAGAGGCAGCCCCGCAAAAGCAGTGAAAATCCCACTGGTGCGGCACACTAGAAACCAGCAATATCAAACTTAACCAATTCTCCACCATACACTTGTAATGCTCCCGAGACCCCCCGAATATAAACCAAACCTGTCACCCTAAGGTAAACTATGCTACAAACTCGCTCGTGCACTCAGATTTCTCATACAACTGAGCTAGGGCATACTTTTCTATGAAATCACCCAAAACATTCAAATTTCACAAATTTACAAATAAAGCCATAAAGTATATCTGAATGTCTCGGGAATTAAACCAATGACTCGAATAAGTCATAAATGACCCTCTAAAATTACCAAAAGTGACGGAACTCAAAAACAAACCCATATACCCAAAAGATAACTTTGGGTCAAACTTATCATTTCTAAATTATCCATTTTGAGTTTTCTTTCAAAAATCATATAAAGGTAACTAGGGATTCGTGCTACCCATCCCCATGTGTTACAAACCCCATAAAGTTTGTGAGAGGGGTAATTTAGTCAAGTAAAGTTCTTTAGCTAAAAATGACTAGACGGGTCATTACATAATGAGGTTCCTGATGTATTCTCAGATGAACATTCAGGTCTTCCTCCCTAAAAATAGATTGAGTTCAGTATAGATATGTTGCCCTACACTCATCCAATAACTATTCTTCCATACAGAATGGCTCCAACTGAGTTGAAAAAGTTAAAGGAGAAATTAAGGGATCTACTCAAGAAGGGCTTTATTAGGCCCAGTACTTCGCCTTGGGGTGCGCTAGTATTGTTTGTACAAAATAAAGAGGGCTCATTGTAAATGTGTATTGACTACCAATAGTTGAATAAAGTTACTATCAAGAATAAGTACCCTCTTCCCAGAATTGATAATTTATTTGATTAGTTAAGTGTTTTTTGAAAATCAATTTAAGGTCGGGATATTATCAATTACGGGTTAAGAAGAAGGATATTCAAAAGATGGCCTTTAGAATGAGGTATGGGTACTTCGAGTTCTTAGTAATGTCTTTCGGGCTAACGAATGTACCAGCAGCATTCATGGACTTGATGAATGGTGTGTTCCATCCTTTTTTGGATGTGTTCATGATTGTGTTTATTGATGATATTCTGGTGTACTCTCGTTCAAAAGTGGAGCATGCAAATGATTTGTGGATAGTATTATAAACACTCCAAGAGTGGAAATTGAATGCTAAATTCTCCAAGTGTGAGTTTTGGTTGAATTCAATGGCTTTCCTTAGTCATATTATATCAGATGAAGGCATAAATGACAATATGCAGAAGACAAAAACGATGAAAAATTGGCCGAGACCCACGACTCCATCGGAGGTTCGTAGCTCTTAGGCTTAGCCGGCTATTACAGGAGGTTTGTAGAAATATTTTATGTCATATCAGCACCATTGACAAAGTTGACATAGGTAGCCACCAAGTTCCAATGGACAGATGCCTATGGGTGGAGCTTCCAAGAGTTGAAGGATAAATTGACGTCAGTGACAGTTCTTACTCTCCCATAAGGTAAAGAAGGATATGTTATGTATTGTGATGCTTTAAGAAGATATTTGGAATGTGTATAGATGCAACATGGCAAGGTTATTGTCTATGATTCAAGGCAATTGAGAAAACATGAACAGAACTATCTGACACATGATTTGGACTTAGCCGCGATGATTTATACATTGAAGATATAGCGAAACTACTTGTATGGTGTTCATGTAGACATCTTCATGAATCACAAAAGTCTTAAGTACATATTTGAAAAGAATAAATTAAACTTGAGACAAAGAAGATGACTTGCATTTTTGAAGGATTATGATGTGGATATTTTATATCATCCCTGTAGGGCTAACATTGTAGCAGATGTGCTTAGTCACAAGTCTATGGGAAGTTAAGCATATGTGCGAGCTGAGAAGAAAGGAATTTATTAGAGAGCTTCTCTCAACTAGCTAGTTTAGGGTCTAGTTGATGGATTCAGGTAACGATATCTTTATGATTCAGAATGTAGCAGAATCATCCCTTATATCACAATTTAAAGAGAATTAGTGGGAAGATCCCATTTTAGGGAAAATCATATAGGGCATATAATAAAAGAATACCACAGCCATTGACACTGATGAGAATTGGGTCCTCACGTACTAGTGTCTTTTATGTGTTCCTACTGAAGGTTCATTATTCATGATACTCTATTCATACCGGATCTACTAAGATGTACCATGAAATCAAGTGTATGTATTAGTGGAGCGATATGAAGAGGAACATTGCAAAATTTGTTGCTCAACGTCCTAATTCCCAACAAGTGAAAGTAGAGAGCCAGAAGTCCGGTAGGTTGACTCAGAATATTAAGGTCCTAATATAGAAGTTGGAGATGATTAATATGGATTTCATTATGGGTTTGCCTCACTCTTATTATAAGTTTGATTCCATTTTGGTGATTGTTAATATGCTAACTAAATGAGTTACTTCTTGCCAGTCAAAACTACCTACATGGTTGAGGACTATGCAAAATTGTATATTAAGGAGATCGTCTACCTTTATGGTGTCCCTTTATCTATTATATCTGACAGAGGTCCCCAATTCACAGTTAATTCTGGAGATCATTTCAATGGGGTTTGGGCACTAAAGTTAATCTTAGCATAACTTTTGCATCCTCAGATTGACGGGCAGGCCAAGCGTATGATTCAGACACTTTAGGACATATTGCGAGCTTGTGTGTTAGAATTCAAGGGAAGTTGGATTGAACATTTACCTCTTATTGAGTTTTCATACAATAACAACTACCATACTAGTATCAAAATGGCTCGGTATAAGGCTCTGTATGAATGGAAGTGTAGATCCCCTATCGGATGGTTTGAAGTAGGTGAATCAGAGTTATTTGGCCCTGACTTTATACATCAAGTTATAGAAAAGGTAAATCTGATTCAAGAATGGTTGTTGACTAATCAGAGTAGCCAAAAATCATACTCAGATGTGCGGCAACAAGACTTAGAATTTTAAGTGGACGATTGGGTTTGCCTGAAGATTTTGCCCATGAAAGGCATAATGAGATTTGGGAAAAATGGGAAGCTTAGTCTAAGGTACATTGGACCATATTGTATAGTCTAAAGAATTGGTCAAGTAGCTTATGAGTTGAACTTGCCGCCATAGTTGGAATTCGTCCATCCAGTATTCCATGTCTCTATGTTACGGAAGTATAATGGAGATCATTCTCAGATCGTACCCGTTGATGATGTGTAAGTTACGGAAGATTTATCATATGAAGAGGTTTCTATTGCTATCCTAGATCGACAAGTTTGTAAGCTAAGGACCAAAGAGTTAGCCTCTGTAAACATTTTATGAATGAATAAGAATGTGGAAAAGATGACATGGGAAGTGAAAGAAAAGATAAAGCATTAGTATCCCAATCTACTTCAAGTCGAATGTTCAACTCAACTTTGATTCGGTTATGATTTTCTTTGGTATAACATAAGACTTATATTGACTCTTTCTATTACGATTAGTTAATCCTTCGAGTGAAATATAGCATGAGCGGGGACAGATTCGTTGATACATGAGGTGAGTTTTGGTTTTAGATTGTTTTACTTAAAGTTTAATTGTCAAGGTCCAATGTTGTATATATGTTATTGTATTGTATGGTCTTACGAGACACATTTGGATATTTTCTGTGTGATGCAGGGATTTGGATAGTCCCATTTATATGAGAGACTCTTTCAAAATTTACGAGGGACCGTAAGAGGCCGTTGTATCTATACATGTACCTCAACATTTGAGGATGAATGTTTTACGGGGGAAGGATGTTACACCCTGTACTTTGGACATCATTATCATTGTACTGCATAGGTTCGGAGAGACTGAGACCCCTCCACAAGGTTAGTAAAGGTTTATCGGAGTGTTAACTAAGGTTTGGAGAAGTTTGGGACTAATCGGATCAAAGGAAACAAGTATAGATGAAACTCAATGTTGTTAGTGTGGTTTGCAAAGTATTTTGCCCCGCATAATGGCTTATGCTTCACATGTAGGCTTGTTGATCAAGCCTAGTAATTGTCCAGATCACTACCTGGAGATACGGTGGCATCTGCGACTACAGATGGTGATCTGCCATGGCATCTGTAGCGCAGAACCAGCCACAGATCCAAGGCAGTGGCCGACCATTTAGGGCTATTTAAGCGGTGGTTCATCATTTTCTCCTTCAATTCGACTAAAACATAGCTCCAACATCCTTAAACTCTCCCAATATATTTGTCGCCATCGCATAAAGCGGTAGGGGCCGAGTGAATCACGATCGCATAGGTGGTGACCACGATCGTGATGGGTTTTCACATGGTCTGTGAAGTTCCTTGCGATCGCGCAATTGGACCTCGCAATTGCCAAGGGTCCTCTGTAGCTAGGAATATTTTAATTCCAACTTTGAACTCATTGTTCATAATGCAATTTTGGGAGCTTGGGGCTCGAATTTAGGTGATTTCAAATTCGTTTGTCAAGATTGGACTCGGGGTTATATTCTAATCTTAAACTTAGTATTTTCTTATGATTTCATCCGTTATTTAGCTATTTCATCCATAAATATAGAATAGAAATTGCGGTTTTTCCTAGAAATGAGTTTTCAAGGAAATCATATAATTGAATATCGATTCATGATAGGATTTCAATGATATTTGAGATTCTTAACCTCTAGGTATTAGGTAAACCAATTTTCCAATAAAATTCTAGTATTGTACTTGTGGGCTCGGGGTCATCTTTTTGGATTTTAAATCAAAGTATATCAATATGAGTGTCTACGGACTCGTCTTCTTACGGATAGCATGTATTTCATAGATTGAGAGCATTATGAAGCTTTACAGAAAGGAAAGGCAAAATTTTGAGGTTCATGGCGCATTTGCTTGACATTCGTTTAGACTTTCTAAGCTTTGTTTGAGGAACATTTTTGTTAAGTAAAGATTTAAAACGAAAATAATAAAGGGGTAAGGGCATAACAAGGGGTCTCGTACTCGTGATTTGACGAGCATTGGTATGAGTATTGGTGTAAATAGGCCACCACCACTATCTACATGTAGGGCTTCTTGTAAACAGGCATGTTCAAGGGTTTCAGTTGGACGCCAAAGTACTTCCTCATGGTATTCGCAATGGTTTCATGGTTCATCAGCTATGACGTCTCCTGCCGATTCTCAACTGGAACCGGCTGGTAGGCGTTCTGAACTAGAGGCCTCCATTATGCCTCTTGTTGAAACAGGGTTTTGAAAGTTATAGGTATTCTGCTGGCCATTACCAACAGATGGGTATATCCCCATTGATGTTGTTGGGCATAGCCACCAAAGCCTGCAACCTGAGCTTCTGGAACAACCGATGGAACTTGAGGATAAAGTGGAACAATGTTCCATGTCTGCTCTCCTCGGACATCAGCCGTTCTTAGAAAGTTTGCGCTTTCTGGATGGTATGGATTGGGTACCGGCTGTGACTGCTGGAATGGTGTCCCGCTGTAGATAGTGTCACCAGATAGCCTAGCAGGGTCATAGCCAGGAGTCATCGACTGCCAATTCGGCTGGCCAGCATTGGTCGCCTGTACCGTAGGGCCGTTTGCAGAAGCGTATGGCATAACGGGCGGCAAACCAAGGTGTCCGAATGCCTAAACTGGTCTCCGAGCCATGTTGATCTGTCCATACTGCAGATTTGCTTGGTCGAGTGGCACAGTTTTCCCCCCAGCGTTTGGTGGCAACCATACGATGATCGGTTACCAAGTGACCGGGCTTGTGCTCCTAGGTGTGCTATCGGCCATGCACTGAGTAGGTACCGATCGATACACATTCGGTTGAGGAACAACACCTGGAGTCACAATTGCATGCTGCACAGCGCCACTCGTCAAAGGGATGGCAGAACTAGCCGAACCTTCTCCCGGATGCAGTCGATTGGCTTCTAATTCTCTCGCCTGATGAACATCATTATGCATCATTGGCTTGACAATGTCAGCCAATTATTTGGAAACCTTGTACATAATGTCGTGGATGTCTAAGTCAATCTGTTGTCTAATGAAAGATGTGGTCATAACAGTTAGACCTTCAGGTTGACTAAGTTCACCCACAACTTGGGTTGATTGAAGAAATGGAGAGGTATCAACCTACGTAGGCATACCCGAAGAAAATGGTGGCTCGTTGTTCCTTCTGGGAGGATTCTGTTTAGGATATGGACTGGACTCTAGGTTCATTTTCTTACCAAACCTTAGGCGCATACGCTAAGTGTGATCCTGACCTGAAGAATCAAACTTCGCTATGAGATCACCTGTGGTCCCAATGGGCGTGCCAAATTTGTTTCCCTCTGAAATGTTTGTCGTTTTATCGGCTGACGAAATCAGTGACAAACTGATTCCTTAACTAAGCGATTTGGGCCGGAAGAGGAACTCTAACTTCCAGCAATGGGTTTCCCAACTACTCCAGAAAGCATTAGGATGGTGATTGAATAAACTAAGTGGTAAGAAACATAAATACAGCTAGAGTGCAATAAAGGCGATAAAGATAAATGAAGATATGTAAAAATCAGATTTTTTATTGATTGTGTTGTGTTTATTTTGTACAAGAGATCTTACATTTATACTACAAGAAATAAAACATGATCCTCCTATGTTAGCCACTAAATCGCCCACTAAATCCTCTAGCCAACTATGAGGAAGTGGTGTCGATTTTTGTTCCTTGATTTCCTCTCGCACGACCGAAGGCACCTCCTTCTAGCTGTTGACGGTTTGTTTCCATTTCTAGTTGTTGACGATTTGTTTCCATTTCTTGGGGTCTAAAAGGTGCTTTGACTTGGTCTTCGAGGCGTTCAAATATGTGTGGGTCCCAATCGTTCCTTGGATTTATGATTCGGCCAGGTTACCGAAATAGCTGGTGGAGCTTTTCTAGCCGAGGGCTAGGACTAATAGATTCGGCTACGAGTCAGTTCGGTTATCGGTTTAGAACTCTGTTGCCTGCTCATTTTGAGATTTCCACCTTCGGCTGCCACTTGATTCGGCTAAACACTAAAAGTATTTTTGAGTGTTAACAGTTATTTACACGAGCAAGGATTATCGGAGAAAAAATGAAGAATCCGGAAAAGATCTCTACCAACCGACTATTGTGACACGGTCGCAGAAGGTGAAGATACACCATCCACGCCGTTGGCGCCGGTGCCAGCAAAATCGATAAGAAAAAGGTGGCTGAAGTTTTTCTCCTCATAGAAGCACATATACACAACAAAAATACTAGCAGCTCCTTCTTCGTATGAGCATAGCAGCCAAACATAAGAGATAGCAGCCGCAACTCTTTACTACAGGGAAGGGAGAGCATACCAATAAAACAACAAAAACGGAAAATGAAAACTGTGGAACAATAGTTATGATAAAAATAGGAAATATTTAGATAGGTACTGTATCTGAAAATTTTCGATTAGCCCTAGACTTGGTTTTTGTTTCTTCAGTGAGAAAAAATGTAGAAATAAAGAAAAATCTAACAGAAAAGCTGTAGGAGTACATATGATATACTTTCCCCACTTTCACTTTGATTTACCATGCCTTTGGTACATGAAATTCAATTAGAAATTTGACACACATGAATGAATACAGGCAACAGTAGGAGAACGAAGAGAAACCAAATAAAAAGGAGCTTTCTTTCACGCTTAAACACACAAACAAAGGTCGAGTTCTTGGTTCGTGTTTGTGATGCCGGCAGAAAAGTGGGAAAGAGAGGGTGAAATGAAATTTTAGGTTTTACCTAAATTTGTTTTTATTTTGGGTCTAATGTTTATTTCGAGTCATTAATCTTTTTGGACCTTCTTTTTGGGTCTTTTGATTACTTTTAATAAACAGATTGTATTTGACTAATATTCTTTAAAAAAATATTTTTGCTTGTCAAATTACAAAAAAAGAAAAATATCAGTGAAGTTTACTATTACGATTATTTTACATAGAAAAATTATTTTAAATATTTACTATGAAAGACTTTAATTAAGTTTTTACTTTTATTTAATTAAAATTCAAAAGTACATATTGAAATCTTCCATTAGTATAATACATAGATAAATAGAAAAACATTAAATATTAACTTAATATCAATTTAATGTATCTATTTTTTTGTTTCATCCAAACAAATTTTCACCAGTCACGAAAAAGAATAATTAAGGTTAATTGCTAACGTGAAAGATAACTTTATACAATGTAAAATAAAATAGAAAAATTATTCATTAGAAATTAATGAATTAAAGAGGGATATAATTGGTAAATATATATTTATGTAGGGATATTTTTGTCATGAAAAAATAATTTTCTGCTTCTGCTTTTTTCAAAAGGCAGAAATTTTATGCTTCTCCCCAACAACAGAAAAACTGCTTCTGCTTCTACTTAAAAGCAGTTTTACTAATTAGTCCAACACCTCAAATATTAAAAAAAAAAGTGATTTTTCTATAAAAAAAAAGGACTTTCGGCCTCAAAACCGCTAGGCCAAATAGGCTCTAAGACGTTTGAATCTAAATGTACATCTAAATGATTAAGATGTTGTCTCTAGATCTGAATATTAAGACTGTTTGTTTTTCAAAATCTGAATGTGCGTAATGTATTTATATAAGCATAACAAATATACAATTCGAATAAAAAAGTAACTACATATTAAAAAAATACAAATCTAATGAAATAAATAAATATTATTTTATAAAAAATGAAACATTTATTTTCACTAGTGATGGTGGAGATGATTTGTAGTGGTTGTGGTGGTGATAGTTGTGATGGTGGTGGTCATAGTTATGATGGTGGATGGAGTTGGTGTTGTAGTGACTGGCGCAATGATGGCGGTTGATGTTAGTAATTAACGGAATTGGCTAAAGAATGTATGGTGATTGACGATGGTGTTGGTGGTAGTTGGCGGTAGTGCTAGCTATGATGATAGAGGTAGTTGATAATAGGGATTGACCACAGTGATGGTGGAGGTGGAGTGGGGGAGGGTAGTGGGGTGAGTGGGTGGATGGTGTGGGTTAGGAGGGTGAGGGTGGTGGTACTTATGATGACAAAGGTGATTAGTGATGGCGGGTGGGTGGTGCGAGGTGGGGTGGGGGTGAGGGTTGGGAAGGAGGGGGTGATGGCAGAGATAGTTAGTGGTGGTGGCCGAGGGGTGGAGAAAAGGTGGGGTGGGTTAGGATTGGGAGGGTGGGTGGGGTAGAGCCGGTGGTTATAGACTGAGTGGTGGTAAAAATTATTCATACAAATATACTCTTAATGATATTAAGACTTTGTTCAAAATCCTAACGATTAAAACTTATTCAAACTAAATAAGTGTTTAAATTTTAATATAAATAAATGCACTTAATGATCTAAGATTTGAACCATTCAGATTCTCTATTAAGTGCAAGCAAATGAGGTATATTAGACTTTAATGAAATTCAAGATGTGATGGTGGCCTTGATAGCAAGTTTGAAGTTTCAAACGTGGTGGCAATTTTTTTTTAAAAAAAAAAAGGCAAGTGGACAAACATATATGCTCCTCTTGTATTCTTCCCTATCCCAATCAACTTCTTTTACTCTTATGGGTAGTTTAATTTGGTTAAGAAACAAAGTATATGGTGATTGTAATACATACATTAATAGTAATATGTATAGGGATTATAAAATTGAAAGAACGTTAATAGTTGGTCTCAGAAAAAGATAAAGAGTAATTTTGTATAAGGTCAACCTGTTATCATCAACTTTCTGCAATGTCCATTTTCCACTCAATAAAACAATTGTAGATCTCGAAGTGTCCTGGGTAGTAGTGCCACTACTGTTCCACTAACAATAATCTAAACTTGTACAGCACATCGCCAGGAGTTAAACATCTATATAAAATATCAAGAACAATTATCAAATCAACAGCACAGATCACAAATATTAACTAGTAATTCTTATACGTGCAATGAACCAGAAAAAAAAAAGGTTCCATGGATGACCCAGTGATCTTTGATTAAAAAATAATGAGAATGTTGTCACTAGGTTAATACGACTTAGGCTGAAACTTATTATTTTGCTTTCAAGAATAGGTTATATGAGTCTTTTAGCCCTATCAGAAAATTTATGTCAATAAAAAATATATGAAACTTTTCATTGTTACTTTGTATAACGTTGGCTTGAGATAGAATTTAAATAAAGAAACATGGTTTATAAGATTTATATAGCCAGACCCAAACTTGTTTGGGACTTAGGTGAGGTCGTAGTTGCCATAATATATATTGATTCGGTACAACACTGATTGCAGCAGACGAGGTAATCAACACAAATACAGAAATGGATTTTCAATGTGGCTGTGTCCATTAAAATTTCTATGGGCAAAAAGGATCAGCTAATGTAAGAGTTGTATTTATAACCACATTACACAAAGCACATAGCCTCCAGATTTTTTTATGACAAAGTAACTCGCAGCCGCTATCCTTTCGATGAGCACAAGGTAAACCCCGCTTATGTGCAATAGCCTGCAAATCACATACGAGAGATACATAGCCTCCAGATTTGAACCACAAAATCAATAATAGGCAATTCAATTAGCACAAATACCTTGAGTAAGCTCTAAACACAATCAAAGCTTAAAGTTACGCATACAAGTACACATTATAATTGTGGAAGTTCCATAATATAGAAAAAAATTACGGCACCGCAGATAGAAGTTTTGTTTCTTCTGATATTAGCATTAATTGATTATTAGGTAATATTTCTACTTGCAATTAAAGCTGGCCAGTGGGCCGGACTCGGGTCTGGCGAGCCGGATTTGGCGGGGTCGGGGCAGGGCGGGATCGGGTCAGGCGGGATCGGATTTGGCGGGATTTGCCGAAGTTCTGTCCCGATCCCGTCTGAATCGGGTCAGGGCGGGATCACATCGGGGGCGGGATCGGGATCGGGATCGGGTTCCGGCATTTTTTTTTTTTAATAACATATGTAAAAAAAAAAAAAAAAAACTCAATAATTAAACAAGACAAGATAGTGTAATAAAAACATCCAAATGTTGTTTTTGTGCCTCTTATATTATTATTTAAAAGACATGATTTTTTTGTAATACAAATACAATTGTCGAAATTGCAACTTTGTGGTGTTGTCCAAAAGTTGCAAATTACATAATAAAATTGCAATTAAAAAAATTACATTCTGAAAAAAACCTGTTCTAATTTCTTGATAATTTCCTGTGGTTCTTCGGTTGGAATTGGTATTTGTTGGTCAAATTGATCAACATCGCTTCCACCACCTCGCATAAGATTTCGTTGTAGTTTTCGTCTTCTTGTTCGTTGATCTCCGGTTGACCACACCTTCTCCGCTCCGCTCGTATCCAATCTCTGAATAATACCGCAATTTCCAAGTTTGTCTCCGGCTAATGAGTGTCTCGTGGTCTCCTATTTGATATCTGCCGTGAGAAAAAGCGCTTTCGGATGCGATTGATGACGCTTGAATGTTCAAAACATCTCGGACCATCATTGAAAGTGTCGGAAAGGTCTTCTCATTCCCCCTCCAGTATTTCAGCAAGTCTCCACGTCCTTCTTCATTGAGAACTTCTTGGTACGGTACAAAACCCTGCAAAACAAAAATATCAAACTCGTTAATTTGGTTAGTAACGGTACAGCCGCACATTTTATTTCTGAGGCTTTCAATACTAGCCGCAGAAACAACATGTCTTTTGTGAGGTTGTGTTAAAGATGAAGAAGATGGTATAGAAGCCGGTAGGTTACTAGCACTTTCTTGTTGGTAAAACCTATATATTTTTTTGCATTGGTCTTCTACGCTAGACAACATTTCTTCTTTAGTTTGCTCAATAGGTGGTGGGTGATTTGGATTTTTTGGACTTGGAGGTGGTAGTACTTCTATACAATCGTAAATAGTTTCAATAAGTGATTTAATACCGTCTATTTTAATAGTCGGATTTAATACAGCACCAATAATATAAATAGTGGGAATAGGAATTTATTTTGATAAACATTTTTTTAATAGCTGCAATATAAGCTGGTTTTTCCATATATTCACTATGTAATAAAAATATTAGAGTTATATAAAACAACATAGTTGAAATAGTAGGATAATATATACCGGAAAATTCTTTTATTGCTTTAAAAAATTCTCTAAAAATACAATAAGTTCGGAAATTTTTACCCAATCACTATCTACAACCATATCAGCTGGATTTTGATTATGAGAGTTAAAAATAAAGTTATAGGTTTTCTATAGTCATAAGCAACAAGTAGTTGCTCGTATAAAGAATTTCACCTAGTGGATACTTCTTCTGGAATTTTTCTATAAGGTAGTTAGCAATCGTGACAAGTTTTTTATATTTTTTTCTTCGTTGTATTATATTACTTTTAAAAATAAAGTTTATAGCAAATTGTATTTTACTAAGAATGTCTTCAAAAAGTGATAGACCATCCTTTACAATTAAGTTATATATATGGCACGCGCATTTTATATGAAAATGATCTGGAAAAGATGGAGTTAAACTATTTTTTTAAAATTGTAATAATGTAATTGTTAGAAGAAGCGTTATCTAATGTAATAGTCATAATTTTATCAGTTATTCCGTAATAATGGCACACTTGATAAATATTTTCTGCAATAAAAGTATCAGTGTGTCTATCATCTATATATCTATACGCTAAGATACGTTTTTGCATAGACCATTTATAATCTATCCAATGACAAGTTACCGTTAAATAATCATGGTCGTTAGTACTACGACCTATATCAGACGTGATAGATACTTTGCCATTAAAATGATATAATGAATAACGTAAATATTATTGATATTCATGTGCGAATTTAAATACATCTATCTTAACAGTTGATCTAGAAAAATCGTTAAAAGCAGGATTATATATATCTCTAATGTAATGAATAAAACCAGGAGATGAAGGAAATGAAAAAGGCAAACCCTCCACATCAATTAATTTTGATATTGCTTCTCTATCTCTATGTTTATTGTATTTAGGGCCTACAATTCCCCCCGTCATAGGGTTAATTTGACCATGTACTTGGTCCGGGACAGTATCAGTATGTGAACCTTGTTCCGATGGAGCGGGCGTTTGCGCACCCGATTTTGAAGCCTGGTATTGGGCATACCTAGCTGGATGAGCCCTTACTACGTGTCTCATTAAACCCCCCGTCCCACCGTGACCTTTTCCAGTTTTAAATTTTAAATCATCTTTACAAATTTTACATCTAGCTACTTGATTCTCTACGTCCCTATCAAAAAATATCCATGCATCTGATTTTAATGATCATTTTGCTGGACCTCATCTCATACTAGGGGGAATAGGAGGCATTTCAGTTGAAGGTGCACTAGTGGGTGTGTTGTCATCAACATTAGTGGGTGTATCATCTAGATCATCGTCTAAATTAAAGTCTTCTTGAGTTCCAAAAAATAACTCCTCGTCTAAATCTAATAGTATTGTAGGAAAATGTTCAGTATCAACAAAATCATTCTGTGTAGGAATAGGATGACTAAAAGAAGTACCTGTGCCCTTGTTGCCCCTACTAAAAGAAGCACCCTTACCCTTAAACATACCTCTTAATCCTTTCATTTTAATTATGATAATAAATAATTAAAGATAATAAAATTAAGTGCCTAAATAAAATAAATAGACATTAATAATTTAATGAATAAACGAATGTAACCAAACGCCGACGTGTAATCGAGAGGTTGAAAATTGAAACTTTGCTCAATGAAAGATCCTCAAGCTAGTTGCCAACTTTACTCCCAATTCTCAAATTAATAAATAAAATTGAATATTTAGTAAACAATGTAGACTTGTAGAGAGATAGATTGAGAGATTAGAGAGATTGTAGGAAGATTTGTGAGAAAGATGAAGAGAAAATGAGTTATTTATAGTTGAAAGATTGGGTTAAAGTGTAAATATAATAACTTATGAGTTAAAAATAAATATTTAGGGGTAGGGGGGAGGCCAAAAATGGCCATTGCACAACGGCCAAAATGTAAAATGGTCGTTGATGGAACGGTTATTTTTGCAAATGGGGGGTTACGGGCGGGATCGGGTCGGGACTAGCAGGACTGGGTCAGGACGAGACATTGTCCCGTCCCGGTTCGAGTCCCGATACCGATTTATTTTTTTTTTACCACTCAGGTGTCGGGGCGGTGTCGGGCCGTCCCGGCCCACTGGCCAGCTCTACTTGCAATACCTCATCCATCCTCAGCTTTTCCTAGCACCTTCCATTTCATAGACTACATATAAATTCACTACTTTTTTCAGATGAAATTACAACCAAAAATAGCAGTCCTTGAACAGCATTCTATGATCTATACTGCTCTTGCAATTAGCACTTGTAATCAAGTGATAAATTGCTCATTTTAATTGTTTTTTAAACAAGCATATCCTCCTCAAGCATTAAAAGTTTTTAACTTACACGTGGTTTAAATCACCTTTCATCGGATAATTCTAATCCTGTTGAGTAACTTAATTCAACCACACTGAATCAGAAGGTGCTGATATCCACTACTGAAACTTTTGACTTAGAAGCTGCTTGAGGTAGCAGCTAAGATGATCATGGAAAGTCGTCAAATAGTCAAACTGTACTTCACAAGCAATGAGACAAAAGTTGGAATATTACTGAATTCGTGATCAAACTTTACTTTTGAAGAAACAATTCTTAAATCATGGGAAAGGCATGTCTAGTGTGATGGCATAAGATAAGTGTTTCTATGCTAACGGAGAGACAACGCCAAACAACCAAATTATCTCAGATTGAGATGCAGCATTGAAGCTGGCATATGGAAGCATCCCTATTGAGAAGATCACATAGAATATTGATACATTGACTGAAAGAAGAAAAGCAAAAACCTACATATGATTAAAACATTGTAAAAGTATGAATGTTTTAACAGCCTTAAGATCAAAGAAGCCAAAATAAGATTTACAACAAGCTTTGCAGTAAGATGCTTAGTTATCCAACCGAGTTTACTGATACCATTGGAATTCCAGCAAGAGGTTGTTGATCCACATTTTAGTCTATCAGTAACAGGAATGTCCTAGAAAAAAAAATTGACCAGTCCATAAGGAAAGTACAGAAATGAACAGGATATCACTAGCAAAAGAGATGAAAGACCTAGATATTAAAGGAATGGCAACTTAAATTCGAAACCACATTATTAACTGGAGAACTGCAAGTGAAATGCGTATTGATATGTGAAACGCTTCGACATTGAGTACAAGGGCCATAGAGCCACTCTGAACGGTAAAAGGAAAGAACAGCCAAAGAAGCCAGTCCTCAGGCTTTGTGACGTAATATTCACTTTTTCTCCTTCTAAAAACGAAAGTGCACCAGGACAAACTGCTCACAAGATGGACCAAAGTAAAACTAAACCAATCAGATAAGTTCACTGCATTGCACACAGGACAGCAGTTCTTTTGATAGATACGCCTAAAAATCAATATGCCACGAGACAGTGGTAAGACATATCTTTCATAGATGTAGACCATTGAAAAAAGAACTCAAGACGGTATGAGGAATAGACACAAAGAATAGGTTGAAGTTTTAGATGTTTTAAATTCATGGGTGGACAAGATAAGATTTCCGAGAGCTTGTATGCAGGAGTGGAGCAAGGAAATTATGTATGCAATATTTGAGTTAGTATGCTACATCTGCATAAAATGAAAGAATCCTCATACATATAAGCTTACTCCCACTTATCCTTGACATACCTGGGATTTTGTACTGCAGAATTTTGTAGCACTATTAACTATACAATAATTCTGTCTCTTTTTCTTTTTTATTAAGATTTTTTTAATTGGATGACGGTTTTAAACATTTTCAGTTGATAGGCTTTTGCTACATCGCACTCCATTGAAATAAAATTATTGAGTCCTTTTATTTTACTGAATACAAATTGAGTTATTTATAGAGCGATTTGTTATATCTTAGTTTTCTCATTAATTCATTTAAAATTTCAGAAAATTTATTTAATTTTACTATTGTAGCTCTATGAATTGGGACCCCAGATTTAAAGGTCTAACAGCGCTGCTTGTATACTTTGTAGGCACCATAGGTGTTAGAAAGAAGTTGTAGAGTTTTTTATTCTCAATGTCTTGTACATTTTGTATTTAAGGTGACAGGACATGATCTCTATTAAGTTAATATTGACATTATCAAATCAGATCTTTTTGTCCTGTACTTGGTCATTTATGTTGTTATTTTAGGAAGTTTATACGCTAGTTATTATACCAGATAAATCTAGCCGTTCCTCGCTGAAGTAGCATTTCAGTCTCTCCTAATAAAATAAGGAATCTTTTGGAATTCATAGTTCCTGTTAGGCATCATGCCTGAGGTTCATCTTTAAGGAGTAAAAAAACTTCCCAGAAAAATTAGCACACTTTTAGCCTGAATCAGGGCAAATGTTCTACTACAGACTACACAGAGAAAATCAAAGCTTAATAAATGGCTAAGTTTCCAATATTGCCGTCGAAGATATCATGAGCAGCTGTGGAATCTTAACTTTGAGAGGAAACAAAAAAAACCTAGATAATAAAGTGATTTATAGTTGTCTAACAGCAGAAAGATTGTATCAGAAGTAGAATTCTTTCAACTACTTCAGCAAGTTCTTTGAGGTTCCATAGAAGACCTTCTAGTGATTAGCCAAGTGCCTACCCCTCCCCCTCCCCAAAAAGGGTGACTGTGGGAAAAGACTCTAAAGAGAGAAATAAGCAAATAAATAAAAGGGAAGAAAGGAGGCAAATATTTTACTTACTTCTCACTTATCTTCCGACCTAAGTTGTCCCGCAAGTAAAATAAGTCCCACCGTTGCAAAAGCAGATAAAATGGTCGATGAATAGGACATCACAAGCAGAGATCCTCGCAGGGACTGCAACAAAAAAAAACTATTTTCAGAAATACCAACACAAATAAATATTAACTGAATGAGTGGTTTTCTAGTGCGTTACCTTAGCAAGCAATAAAGCATTGTCATTTGCATACTGTAATGAGCTCTCTGCTATGCTCTGTACGCCTTGACTCAATTCCCAAGAAAGAAAACTGTATTCCCAACGGCAGACACACAGTTTTTTTTAACCTTGAAAGAAAGATATAGAGGCTCGCAGCTCAAAAAAACAATTACCTAAAGATAAATGCAATGGCAGCTCCAATGTAAGCTTTTCCAGAGGTCAATTCAACCTGAAGATCCCCAAACTGAAGCCAAAAAAATACTTTTAGGATAAAATGTGACACATCTTGGGAAAAGAATTTAATACAAATACCATTTAATACCTTGAATGTTCTGGTTTGCTGCTTTCCTTCACCATCAACCCCAGATGTTGGACTTGCAAACAACAGCTTTCCAGTCTTTATCATAACTTTAGCAATCTATAGTGATCAAGTACCAAAGTTTTAAGAGCAAAGAAATAATTAGATGGCATCAAGTAGAGTGCTTTTGAAGAATAAATTATGCCTGACAACAGTTCTCAGTTATTTCACCCAGATGACTTGAATCGAAGAGGTTAATGTGGGTAAAATCTTAGGAATGAGTCTCGTGTCCACCTTTAGTCTTCATTCTTGTCCCAGAAATCTTTTTAACCATTAAAAACTACTGCTCTAGAATTAAAATTGAATCCAAAGAAGACCAATTATCAATTCATTTTAGCATCATTCATCCAAACTTCAGAACCAATATACCCAAACCTAGTAACCTATTCCACATGGGATACACATCACATTGTGCCACCTTATTAGTATGCTTGTCAAAACTAGCAGTCCAAGATCACAAGGTGAGGTGGAGATGTGCCTTCTAGTTCAGACTCTTACAGCTACTGAGTACTTCTACTCCTCTATACCCAATGATACGATCCTGGATAAGTCCGGACAAATCGGAGCACATTTTGGATGATCTCGAATTGTCTAGCAAACCATTGACTCGCTCCAAGTCTAAGAACATCCAAGGAGTGCACGCTAGGGAGCTTCATGATCTTCAAGAATTCACTATGGAAGATGTGGGAGAGCAAATAGAGCAAGAAACAGATGAAGAGGACACAAAAAGAAAGATCACTTACCTGGGAGCACACAAGTATGCACAATTGGCAGAAACATTACCTGAGTTGTGGACAATAGTCCACAGAAACACACAAGTCACCGACTGGGCTTTTAAAAGGGGACTATAAAATAAGACCCTAGGCTCGTGTTTCATTAACATTTGGAATTTTGAGAGATTATAAAACTCCTCTGAGAAAAAACTGGACCTTTTTGTTTGAGGTTGACTTCGGATTACCTGTTTTCAAGAATCGGGATTCTTGAGGGTAATCTTTTCTATATGCTTTTTATCTTGAAATCTATTTTAACTGTTAGAATAGTAATAAAATTTCATATATAGTATCCTACTAGGAAAAGGATTGTAATGGAGTGTCTATAAATAGAGCTCAGTGTAATCATCTAGATACACAATTCAATAATATTATTTACTCTCATAATTTCTCACATGGTATCAGAGCATTGGTGAGAGATCCAGGAAAACAAAATACAGCCAAGCAGTCAGCGTGCGTCAATTTCCAGCGACTACACCAGTTGTCTTGCGTCATCCTTCTTTTGGTGAGTGTTTTTCAAAATCCAACACTACCATCGGATTCAGTGAGCCTCCGCGACCAAACCCCAGTCAAGTTTTCCGGCAGCAGACGCGTCACGTGCTCTCACGTGCTGGCTGAAACTAGGGTTCCGGCGAGCGCTTAAGATCACGCGCCGGCGCATGTGAGCTAATCCAGCCAGTTTTTCGACAATTTTCTTCTCTGGCGGTGTTCGCTTGTTAATTATGAGGGTACCCATCTACGTACCTTCTCATTCCGGCCATTAGAACACTGTTTTCCGACGCAACAATCGATTTTCCGGCGACTTACTCAAGTTTTCCGGCGGCATCAGCTTCTGAATCTTGGTCTTTAGAGTGCGTCTGGTTGTTCCCAACTGAATCCAATCATACTTGACTAGTTTCGACAACAAGATATATAGATCTGGTTCTTCTCTGTTCCGTGAAATGTTGAATGTCCTAAGAAATTAATTGTTCGTGAGATGGATCAACGTTAACCATTGAGCTATAGTTATTCTTTAAAGGACAACACAACCCATTGTTGGTAAGGATAGTAAGTAGGGAGAAGAGAAGAAGTCAAACTAACCAACTCGGAATCTGCCTCCGTACGAAAGTCTTTGTGAGTAGTTCCTCGGCTAGACCAGTGCCAATAGTTAGAGTTTTGACTCCTTTTTAAGGCTTTCACCTTAGTCCAAAGGGATTCTTCTGTCAAGAAAAGAATTCGTTACAAATAAGGTAGCTCCATGAAAGTAGTTTTTTGACCCAGTTTAGTGAGTCTGGGGCTTAGCTCTTTGAAGTAGATGTTTAAGGAAGTTTTAGAACGACTTGCCCTTCCATGCACTAAGCTGGGCAAAGCGCTTTCAGAAAGAGGATTGTACCGATTACAGAGTAGCATTCTTCTCCTTCACAAAAGAGTTGTATTTGCTAGAGAATTTGGTGTTCCGATCATAATGCATGACTACTTAACGGGGGGATTCACTGCAAATACTAGGCTTTAGCAAACGTTTTTCATTCTTCACCCGGTCCTTGGTAGCCTTTCCAAAGTCAACCTAACCACTTACCTTTAGAAAGGCGCTAAATAGGCAGATATGTTTGTTGTTTCATCCATATCTACTCGCTTAAGATTTATTTATTAAGTTTCATGTCTTTTGGAGTTGATAATCTTAATTTCAAAGATATGAGAGACAGAAATTCAAGTCCTATGATTACCTCAGAACTCTTAATACGGAGATCACAAAATGGAACATCACAGTCTAAAAATCGACGAAGAGGTCGTTTTGGAAGATCTAGACCTAAGTGTAGTTATTGCCATAAGCTTGGACACACTCGTGAAGTATGCAGAACTCGACCCAAGTGTAATTATTGTAATAGGTTTGGACACACTCGTGAAGTATCCTATTCTCTGCATGGTCGACCACCCAAGAATGCTCATGTTGCTCAGACGGCCACTACAGGTAATCAACGGGTTTATTTATCCAAAGAAGAATATAATGAGTACCTTCAGTATCGAGCACGTAAGCAGACATCTCCACAAGTAGCCTCAGTCGTACAATCTAATACCGCTGGATAGTGGGTTGTAGACTCTGGCACTTCTAATCATATTTCTGGTGATAAATCACTTTTGTCAGATATCAATTATTCACCATCTCTTCTCGCTATTACTTTAGCCAATGGGATCCAAACAAAGGCAAAAGAAGTTGGACAAGCTAAACGCATATCCTCTGTCACTCTAAATTATGTTCTCTGTCCCTGGTTGTCCTTTTAATCTTGGATCGGTTAATCGTTTAACTCGTGCCTTAAATTGTGTCATATTATTTTTTGATGATTCTTTTATTATGCAGGACCGCGGTACGGGATAGACGATTGGCGTAGGATATGAATCACAAGGTCTCTACTACCTTACCTCTACTCTTAATTCCTCCATAGCAGGTCTAGTTACAGATCCTCCAGACTTAATCCGTAAACAATTGGGACATTCGAGTCTATTCAAGCTACAAAAGATGGTGCCTAGTTTGTCTAGTCTGTTCAAATTAGATTGTGAGTCATGTCAACTTGGAAAACACACTCGCACTACCTTTCCACGTAGTACTGAGAGTCGTGCAGAGTCTATTTTTTCAATAGTTCATTCTAATATTTGGATCCTAATAGAGTCAATTCACCTTTAGGATTTCGTTATTTTGTTAGTTTCATTGATGATTTTTCCAAATGTACTTGGTTATTCTTAATGAAAGATCGTTCTGAGTTATTCTCTATGTTCAAGAGTTTTTGTGCTGAAATACAAAATCAATTTGGAGTTTCTATTCGTACTTTTCGTAGTGATAATGCCTTAGAATACAAATCCTCCCAGTTTCAGCAGTTTATGACTTATCAACCATCTTGTCCCTACACCCCTCAGCAGAATGGGGTAGCAGAAAGAATAGGCATCTCATTGAGACTGCTCGCACTCTTCTCATTGAATCACATGTTCTTCTTGGGGCGATGAAGTCCTCACGTCATGCCATTTAATTAATCGAATGCTCTCATCTTCTATTCAGAATCAAATTTCATATTCCATAGTATATCCTCAGTTATCTTTATACTCTTTTTCTCCTCGTGTTTTTGGGAGCACATGTTTTGTGTATAAGCTAGCTTCTAGGACAGATAAATTAGCTCCTCGCTCTCTTAAATATGTTTTTCTTGGTTATTCTCGAGTTCAAAAGGGGTATTACTGCTTCTCACCTGATTTTCGTCAATATCTTATGTCTGATCTCACATTTTTTTAGTCTCAACCTTACTTTAGGTTTCCTTCTAATCATCCTGATATCTCTGAGGTCTTGCCTATACCTCAAGTTTTACCTACACCAACCTTTGAAAAATCTACAATTACTCCATCTTCAGTCACAATGCCACCACTTCTGACTTATCATCGTCGATCGTGTCCATCATCAGACCCAACATTAGGTCTAGATTATTCATGTCATGCGTCGGACTCTGCACCTATTGTGGACTTGTCTCCTCCTGATCAGCCGATTGCACTTCGAAAAGTTAAACGGTTCACTCGTAATACTAACCCACATTATACCCTTTTAAGTTATCGTCTATCATCATCTCCTTATGCCTTTGTATCATTATTGTCCTCTGTCCCCATTCTTAAGTCTACAGGTGAAGCCCTTTCTCATCCCATATGGTGACAAGCTATGATTGACGAGATGTCTGTTTTACACACGAGGGGTACTTGGGAGCTTGTTCCTCTACCTTCAGATAAATCTATTGTTGGTTGTCGTTAGGTTTATGCCGTCAAAGTTGGTCCAAACGGCCAAGTTGATCGGCTTAAGGTTCGCGTTGTTGCGAAGGGGTATACACAGATATTTGGGCTTGATTACAGTGATACTTTCTCTCCTGTGGATAAAATAGCATTTGTCCGTCTTTTTCTATCCATGGTTGTCCGCCATTGGCCTCTTTATCAGTTGGACATTAAGAATGTTTTTTTCCATGATAATCTTGAGGAGGAAGTTTATATGGAGCAACCACCTGGTTTGTTGCTCATAGGGAGTCTAATCTAGTGTGTCAATTGTGTCGGTCAGTTTATGGCTTGAAACAGTCTCCTCGAACCTGGTTTGGTAAATTCAACACATTAATTTAGGAGTTCGGCATGACTCACAATGAAGCAGATCATTTTGTGTTCTGTCGACATTTTGCTCCAGATTTGAGTATTTATTTGGTGGTTTATGTTAATGATATTGTTATCACTGGCAATGATCAAGATGATATCACTAATTTAAAGCAACATCTCTTTCAGCATTTTCATACTAAAGATCTCAGCAGACTGAAGTATTTTCTAGGTATTGAGGTTGCCCAATCCAAGTCAGGTATTGTTATTTCGCAACGCAAATATGCCTTAGACATTCTTGAGGAGACAGGAATGATGGGATGTAGACCCATTGACACTCCTATGAATCCTAATACTAAACTCCTGCCAAGACATGGGGAGCCACTCAATGATCTTGAAAGATATAGGCAGTTGATTGGTAAGTTGAATTATCTCACAGTGACTAGACCTGACATTTTGTTTCCTGTGATTGTTGTAAGTCAGTTTATGGATTCTCCTTGTGATAGTCATTGGGATGCAGTTGTCCGCATTCTACGATATATTAAGTCCGCTCCAGATAAAGGACTGTTTTTCAAAGATTGAGGCCATGAGCAGATCGTTGAATATACTGACGATGATTATGCAGGATCACCCTCTGATAAACGTTCTACATCCGGATATTGTGTATAAAGGACTGTTTTTCGAAGATTGAGGTCATGAGCAGATCGTTGAATATACAGACGATGATTATGCAGGATCACCATCTGATAAACGTTCTACATCCGGGTATTGTGTGTTAATAGAATGCAATTTGTTGTCCTGAAAGAGTAAGAAATAGAGTGTCGTTGCTCGATCCAATGCTGAATCAAAATTTCGAGCAATGGTTGTAGCAACTTGTGAGCTAGTTTGGATTAAGCAGTTTCTCAGAGAACTAAAATTTAGAGAAATCAGTCAAATGGAACTTGTGTGTGATAACAAAACGGCCCTTCATATCGCATCAAATACGGTATTTCATGAGAGGACTAAGCACATTGAGATTGACGTCACTTTATCAGTGGGAAAATACTCTCCGAAAATATTGTTACTAAATTTGTGAATTTGAATGATCAGCTTGCGGATATTTTCACCAAGTCACACTCGTATTAATTACATCAGTAACAAGCTCGGAACATATGACGTGTATGCACCAGCTTGAGGAGGAGTGCTAGAATAGGAATAAAATTTCATATATAGTATCCTACTAGGAAAAGGATTGTAATGGAGTATCTATAAATAAAGCTCAGTGTAATCATGTAGATATACAATTCAATAATATTATTTTCTCCCATAATTTCTCACATTAACGTTCTTTGGAAGCGATCGAATTCATAAGTTGATTGCTGCTTAAGACATTCATCTAGGGTTCTAGATTTTTCTGGTTAAACTCCTTCAGACTATTTTTGATTATTTTAATCAAATTCTATGTTTAATTTGCTTTCAATTATTTGATATTCCACAATCATTTATCTCGGATCGTATCAATTGGTATCCGAGTGAAGGCTAGGGTGTTGTTCTCACAAGCCCTAGTTCCAAGTTCCTGAAATCAAGACCCAAATTTAGTAAAAAAAAAAAAGGTTCCTCTGTCTCATTTATATGACACTTTCCTTTTTAGTCAGTCCCAAAAAGAATGACATATTGCCTTATTTGGCAACAATTTAACTTTAAACTTTACATTTTACGCTTAACGAGATGATTTATAACCACACAAATATCTTTGGCTTGTTTTAGACCACAAGCTTAAAAAGTCTTACTTTATTTCTTAAACTTCATGACCACTCAAACTACATCATATAAATTGGGACAGAAGGAGTATTGATGTTCTTGTGTTCTTATTTTCGACTAAACCCTAGTCGAGTTGCTTATTTGAAAAAAAAATGAAGGATCCAAGAGATATTGAAGAGTTCTTATTGATTGCAGGAGGAAAGATTATTTCATGGGTAGAAATCATTGCGGTTCTTGTGATGAGCGATCAGCCAATTCACATTAAATCGTTCTTAATATTTGAAACCTAATTATTTTTTTGTACAATTCAC
The DNA here is from genome assembly GCA_034509755.1 of Anisodus tanguticus. NCBI lineage: Eukaryota > Viridiplantae > Streptophyta > Magnoliopsida > Solanales > Solanaceae > Anisodus > Anisodus tanguticus. Next base: position 27,164,992 of record CM067545.1, read on the forward strand.
TCGTGCTTTTCGTTTTGTGTTCGTAGAAATTTTCTTGACTCAAGTCCTTAGCTTTTAAGTCCGTTATTGGTTTACACGAACTCCGCTTTTAAAAAATACTTTCAAGAAATTCATTCTTGGATAGGTGATTTACGAGTCATGTTTGAACCTTGAGGCTTCCAATAAAGTGAGGAGCATACACGTGAGTGTGTTGGTGAGGAACTTTGAAATGTAACTATTTGCTTTTGAGATTTTGATTCGTCCACTAGAAATGAACAATTATGAAGTGTCAAAAGGGATATTAGTCAAGCCCGTGCCAAAATTGTGCATGATATATCTAAATGGGAAGCTTAAGACTTAAGTCCAAAGGTTACTTCAAATGGAGAAGACCTTTGCTTGTAATTGCGCTTACTTGGAATGGGAAAATTGGAGTTGGTTTCAAGGGCTCTCTCACAACATTTATGAGAAAAATGCAATTTATGGTAAAAACTACGGGGGAGATTTTGGCCACTAATTATTACTAGGGATGACTTAAAGAGAGAACTGAGGAGTTATCATCTCATACAAGATAAGCCCAAGAATTATTTTATACCTCACCTTCTCATAAGAAAAAAGAATCATATTATTCCTTGTGAAATCTGAGATACTCCAAACAAAAGAGAGGTTGACAGACAAAAGATGGGAGAGGGGTAAGGAAGAGCAATTTAAGATCCCAAGAGAGGAAAAAGGAGAGTCATGTTGAGTGATGACCGATGAGGGTGGGATGTCAAAAGATCAACATGAGACATACTATGACTTCTAACCAGGTAATTTCATTAGTGGTCGCTAGATTTTATTGTATTACACCACAGTCACCAAATTAATTTGTTTATAATATAAAAGTTACTCAACTTTGCCCAACCATGCAAATTCTTAACAGGAAATAGATATTTCATCAAATAAAAAAACCATTATTAAAATCTTCCACTAACAAAGCAGGATATATTATCAACTACCATTTTCATTTTCCCATCATCTTTGTTTTTATTCCTTTTTTAAAATTCATTTTTCATTCATCCTGAACTCCATATTAACCTCAATTCTCATCCCCTCCGTGTATCAAAACCCACATGAAACAATCGAACTTTGATTCAAGAAAATATTAGCAATTTCGACGTTCTTCCTCTTTTCTTTCTCAAAAGTCAAAAACCATCCTCAAAATCTCACTCTTCTTTGGCCATAAGAAAAAAAACAAAAAACTTGAAATCACAAATTTGGAATCGAAGTTCTACCTTTTAGGTAAATTTGGGATTTGAAATCAAAATTTCAAGTTGAAGTTAAAGTTTCATTCAAAGATACATGACTAATTCTTTTACTACATTCCTTATCAAGTTCTCAAGTATAATTGTAAAAGTAAACAGCTATGTGAGATCTTCTTGTCCTGAAAGGGAAGTTGTGAAATTGCGTGATAGTAGTTCACCTGGATTTGAGGTGGATATTGATTTATGTGATAAATCCATGACAACTTATGCTATTGTAATCATAAATATGCTGTGGTGAATCTCTAGTTGAGCCTAATAGTAGGGATAACAATCATCCTTATGAGTCTGAACTTGATGATCTTACGTAGGATGACCTTGTAAATGATTTATTTGAAAATGCAGGTAAAGTTGAATGAGCACCTTATTTTGAAGAGCTTAATGCTTTAAGTGAAGACACAGCTTAATGTGCTAGTGCGACTTTGTTGAGTATTTGTTTTAACTTCACAGTAACACTAATGTTGGTTGAAAGGACTTCTTGAACTTCTTGATTATTCTTTTCATGAGAGCAGTATGCTACAATGTGTTGAGAGCGTGAAACGAGAAAGGTTGAATGAGCAATTTAAGGAAAACTTGAGGGAGGATAATCTTGTTCATGTATATATACATTAACTCTTTCTTGTTTTAGTGTTGTTCCTCCTTTTATACAAGATTCTGAAAAAGGTCATGAGGAAGAAGTCAATGATGACAATTCAATTTGTCAAGAGTTCAAGGTACATTCTCAGCCCTTATGAGATGAGAGAATAAAGAAAGAAAACCAAAGAAGAAAATGAGGCCCATGAAGATTTTGGCAACTTAGATACTGTGGGTATTAGCTAAATGAAGAACCAAGATTAGAGGAGAATATGAAGATTGAAGATTACAAGGATGAAACGGAGAGTAAATCGTTGACACTACTTTTAATGTTTATTTCTTTAATTGTTCCTTTTCTAATTATGATGAGCCATACTTGTTAACTTATGTCAAGAGATCTATATTGAAATGAGAGGTAGATCTGTTTGTGAATTGGCATGATATTTATTTAGAATCTAGTGATTATATTGCAGGGAAGATGGATCCGAATACTTATCTATGATGCATTAGTTTGTCATATGTTTTATGCATCTCGGAGAAATTCTATTGTGCTTATTTGAATGGGCATAACTTTTATTGGGGTGATAACGTCCATATGCTTTTTAGAGGAGTAATTATACTTTCCAGGGGTAATTGCATCAAACGGATGCATGACCACTATCTTGTGTTGTCTATACCTAGTAGGTATAGTGTACCATCCAGGTTTTACACTCCTATTATGGTTATTTTGTGTTGTAGGTCTAAGATTTGAGGACAACTTTTTTAAGAGGGGGAGAATGATACGATCCTGGATAGCCAGAGCACATTGTGTTGCTTACTTTCCTAGTAGCGAAGGAAAGGGCAGGCTTTTTTCGTAGTTAATAGAGGGCGGTTCTCATGAGATCTATGTATGCCGTCAGAAACCTCGCTCCAAGACGAAGAACGTCCGAGTACATGCTAGGGAACTTCATGATCTTCAAGAATTTACTATGGAAGATGTGGGAAAGCAAATGGAGCACGAAAGGGCTGAAGAGGACACAAAAAACTAAAGATACATTTCCTTAGGAGAGCACAATTGTGCTCGAAACCATACAATTGTGCACAGTTGGCAAAAACATTACCCGAGTTGTGCACAATGGCCCATAGAAGCGCACAATTGTGCTCGAGCCAGGGGATGGGCTTTTTAAAGGGGATAATAAAAGAAGACCCTAGGCTCGTTGTCCATTAGCTTTTGGCATATTGAGAGATTAGAAAACTCCTTTGAGAGAGAATTGGACCTTTTGGTTCAAGGTTGACTTCTGATTGCTCGTTTTCAAGAATTGGGATTCTTTAGGGTAATCTTCTTCTTTATTTTTTTTATATATGAGTTCTATTTTATCATTCTTTGGAGGTGATCGAATTCATAAGTCGCTTCTTGCTTGAGACGTTCATCTAGGGTTCTAGATTTTTCTGGTTAAACTCCTTCAGACGATTTTCAATTATTTTAAATGAATTCTATCTTTAATTTGCTTTCAGTTATTGTTATTTGATATTCCGCTGTCCTGTGTGTCTTGGAGCGTAGCACCTAACGTGGCTCTACTCTCTAGTACAAATTCTAGAATTCAAGGTCCAATAATTTGGCTCATCGCTTGTTACCTTTTCTTCCAATTTAGGTGGAAATCCCAATCCATGTAATGGTAGACAAGCAAACCTTTAAAAACCACTCAAAAGAGTGATATCATATGTGACCACAAGGTGTTTGTCATCGTTCTCCAAGCTACAAGATTTGAGAGATGCACAACAATTATTTAAAGGCCCTCATAACATATGTTTTGCTCAAATGGCCAACTTCATACAGTTTATTTTCTTTTTTAAATAACAGCACAACATACGGTGCATAGAGCGCTACTGGCCTAGGGCATGGCCATGGGAATCAGAGCTAGTCCTGAACTTACTATGACGTACAACTATAAGGAGATTGTTCATTGTAGCTAAAAAGCAACGAGACCATCAGACATGTTGGGGATTGTTAAATCTAAAGTAAATAAATTTTGGAGGACTAGATTTTAACAAGTAGAATCAGCTAGTGGTTATTTTACAAACCGCCATCTAATCAACACACTAGCTTAACAGATGAAACCAGACGAGCATAACATATGCAGATATGTCAGGGTGATGTAATATGACACTTTTAAAATTTTAAATAGCAAACACAAAAGTAGAAATACATCCGAGAATAGATTTTTTAATAGATGGCTTCTGTCTCGCACCTCTATCCTCATCCAAACACTGAACTAAGTCTTCCCTCTCAAGGTTTCCCCTCTAACTCAATCACCCAATAGCACCTGGATAATCAACTCTTGAAAATTTTAAGTTTAATCACTAAAAATTCCATTGTCAATGTAGAGAGATCAAACCCTTCATCATTGGCTCAGAGCCACACACGTCCACCGAAAACAAGACAAAAAGGAGCAAAACGGAGAATAGAGACCAACCCTGTTTCTTTTGCAGCAGACAAGCAACAACAACATGAAAAGAAGAGGCTTAATTCCTTTTATTACGTAAATATGACATTTGCTCCTATATTCAGAAGATTTAGGGAATATATTCTTTTAACACATGAGAAGATGCATGGGATTTCCATAAAGTACCTTCTGTACTTCACCTTCACCATATTGTCCCATGGATTGGAACCTTCTTCCTGCTGATAACAAGCGCCTTCCAAATGCTAACTAGTAATAAGAATGAAATTCAGGTGGAAAAAGGAACTCAATTTGCTTGTTAAAGATAAGAAGTAAAGCATCATAGTTGTAGGCTCTTTCTTGCCTGATTTTTGAGAGCTTGTCAAAGAGCCAACCAATAGAAGCAGCTTGTCCACTAAAGCTGTGGATGTTGATGCATCAGCTTGTTCCCATGCTCGGCTTATATTTAACAATGTCTCTCCCACCTCCTCGCCACACTGCAAATGCAAGAATAAAACGACAATCTATAATGTACTTTTCTGAGTGAGTTTTGCTTTTTCTCATCTTCTGTTGTTATAAGGGTGTCTTGATAGCTTCAAATTTCAAATTTAAATAAAGGGAAAAGAATCAGTTAATATGAACCATAGCTGAACAAGAGCAAAGATGAAGTATCAACTTGTTTAACACAGGAATACAGAATATATCATCAAAAACTGGAATACAGAAAAAATCCTGTTTGATGACTAACGAAACTTTTGAAACATTTTTATTCTTGTCCATGATATTGAACGCAGACATTTTGAGAAAAACTAGGAGGTAATTTTCCTTTTTCCCATCAGCAGCATACTGCATCTTTTATCATCTTCTCTTTTAGTTACATTGCAAGAATTCATGGTTTCTTGTTTTACATTCTGTCAATTAATCCAACCTCAGGTTACTCCAGTCCTCAGCAGTTTTCATTTTTATGTTTATTAAACTTTCCACAAAGGTTCCTCTTTAGTTTCTTTACTGACAAACATAGCAGAAAATGAGGAAGAATTCTGAGAAAGATGTCTGGGCAGGTGATGATGGAAACCCCTATCAAGATTCATTTCCTCTTGTCATCTCAGACAGGAGGTTTTGTAGTCATAATCAGCACAACCAATTCTTTTAGCATAAAACATCCGACTGAACAAGAAACTTGAGTACACAACTAGCTGCTATCAGATCATATAAGATACTGGTTCCAAAATGTGAAGTGGCAAATACAGAACTCCTATCCCTTGGATGATTTAAATTCAAAGCACAGATAATAACATCCTACACAGTGGGAGAGTTTGCGCCAAGTCATCAAAAATTATGCTCCCTCCATTTCAATCTAATGTCTTACTTTCCTTTTAAGTTTGTTTTTAAAAGAATGCCACTTTTTACATTTGGTAGCTCTCTAATTCCAACATTCTACATGGCGTGTTTAAGACCCATAAGATTCAAAGGACATTTCGTACATTACACACATCTTTTGTTTAAGACCACAAAATTCAAGTCTTGCTTATTTTCTTAAAGTCCATGCCTAAGACACTTAAATTGAAATAGAGGGAGTAAATGAGTAGTTTTGTATAGTACAACAAGACAAATCAAATTGTTGATCCAGGAATTATTACTTTCATCGTTGAGATGTTATGCATTGTAAAGAAGTTATAAACAAATAATTAGCATGGGTCGCTAACCTCATCTTTAACTGGCCCATTTGAAAGATCAAATGCTGCATCGTTCAGCTACACCATGTTTAAAATTTAAGCATCAGAACTAAACCAAAGTGATAAAGAACCCCACCTCTTCAATGATGCAAATGAAACCCAAACATCCAGACCTCTAAACAAACCATCCTGAGAATTCAAAAGTCACACAGATGACCCTGGGCTAGTAGGAAGACAATGATACTGGAACCACATCCTCATTTCCAGTTCTAAAGCAAAAGAAATTTCACAAACCAAATTATACAACAAGTTCCTAGTGACTCGATTTTACTCTGATATATCCAACTTGCAATCTTGCTCCCAAAGTTGGAGAAAAATAATTCTAAAGAGCAAAGAAGACTTGAGGCGTGGAGAAATACTTCTCGAAAGAGTGATATGTTTCAAGTCGGGATCATACCATGCTATTTACAGCTTATTTGGATGGTTGTTACCTATTGTATTGTATTGTTATTTTAAATACAATGTTTGTTTTGATTGTTACTTAAATTTTATTATATCGTATCGTTAAATCTATCATTTTATGTAACGACCAATTTGGTATGATCGCGTTGTTACCTTATTTTCCCTTCTCATTTTGACTTTGCTTATTATTTAATGTTCTTGATTTATCCTTTATCCTACTTTTTTTTTATAATAACTCTACCATGTACCTTATTTTTTTATATATATAATATCATAAGTTAATTCTTCAGATGTGTGGCATTATGTAATGACGGATAACAATACAATCTATTCATCAAAACAATACAATACTATACAATACGTAATAACCATCCAAATAAGTTGTTATTGTTTGTGATACAGCAAGCCTAATACCGCTTATCAAAACAATTGTTTTGCAGATTAGTTTGAAGATACATATGCAGTGTACTATATGACTAGCAACCCACATGAGAAGAATAACTTACATCTAAGCGAAGATCACGAGGAAGCTGGGAAAAGTAATCTGCAGGTAGAACAAAACTGTCCTGAAAAAAGCAAAGAAAAAATAACGAGGGAACTTAGGACCCATTTGTCCATGAGAACTATTCACTTCTTTCGGCATAATTTTACACTTTATTTCAAAATCAGTGTTTGGTTATAAACTTTCAAATTTTAAAAAGTGCTCCAAACCCGTTTTTCAATTTCATCATAAATTCCAATTCCAAATAGAGTGATATCCTCTCTCCTTTGCTAAAAGTACAACCAATTTCAACTCCAACTTCATAAATTTTAAAGTGAAAAATATTTGAAATTTTTGGCCAAACGCATACTTAATAAATTAGCATAACATTCACCCCAGTTACTAAATAATATTCCATCTGTCCCAATTTATATGACACACTTTCCTTTTTAGTCAATCCCAAAAAGAATGATACATTTACTTATTTAGCAACAATTTAACTTTAAACTTTACTTTTTACGCTTAAGCACACAAATATCTTTAGCTATTTTAGACCACAAGATTCAAAAATCTTAATTTATTTCTTAAACTTCGTGTAAGTCAAAGACATTCATATAAAATATAAAATGGGACCTCTATCCCAATTTATATATATGACACACATTTTTTTTAGTCAGTTCAAAAAAGAATGACATGTAACAACTTAACTTTAATAAAATGATTTACAGCATATCTCATTTTAGACCATAAATTTCAAAAGTGTTCTTTTTTTCTTAAATTTCATGTCAAGTCAATCATAATTGGGACAGAGGGAGTAGTGAATAAAATGAACTTACAGCGAGTTGTTGGAGAAGATTTAGAGGGTCAGGTTCCAGAGATTTGGGGGAATCAGATTCTGTAACAGCAAAAGGCACTGTTGTTGTACGATGAGAATCGAATTTGAGGAAATTGTTGCGAAAATATGGTGTAGGAAGATGACGTGGCCATTTGGGGAAACAATAGATATGTTGATGATGAAGTGAAAGTGAAAAAGGGGAAGCCATTGAAATTTGAAGCACAACACAATTATTTTTGACAAGTAAATCAGGGAGTTGGGGCCATATTTGGTCTTTCATTCAATGGTTGTGGTTCTGTTCCGCCACTTCTTCGCATCTGCCTTAACCAATCATATTTCTTCCCTTTCATCTCAATCAAATCATAAGTAAAACAAAAGATTTTGTATAGATTTTGGGACAAAAGAGAAAAGAAACCAAATTGTTGTCAAATTAAAGCTAATAATTCATTTGGTACGAGGGATAACAATATTTAATTATGGAAATAAATTTGATATGAATTTATTTCATATTTGATTAGAATAAAATTATGGTATAATTAATATTATAATGTTATTTTGTCCTGTGAGATGATAGAATAGTTAATCTCGAGATAATTAATTTTGAAATAATTTGTTATCAACCAAACGACCCCTTAATGCTATAAAATCGGAACTCTTGGTTAAAAGGCTCATTCAAGTGTTCTATCTAATTAAAAGGGTCACAAATTATATTTTTAGTGAAATAACTCACTTTTTAGATTAAATAAAAATACTCTAATTTATTTGTGATTTAGAATGTAATTAATTATGTAAAATTAGATTCTCATCTTTTAAAAATTATAAATTTGTTCAAAATCAACCTCAAAAATAAAATTAAAAGAACGAAAATCATCCTCAAATCTAGGGGTGGGCGTATATCGGTTCGGTTCGGTTCGGTTTTGTATCCGAAAAATATGAATCGAATAAAAATTGGTTTTTTTAAAAAAATGAATAAAACTTTTTAAAAAAAAAACCGATATGTTCGTTTATATCGCCGAACGTATCGGATTATATCGATTTTTTCTAGTGGGCCGGGTTGGGTCGAGTCGAGGAATTTTTTATTTTAAAAAAAAATGAATTTCCAAAACTGAAATTGACATTCACACCTACACACCATGAAATTTCGATGTTGAAATCTATTGTGTATCGTGAGATGTTTACTAAAGAAAAAAGAAAATTAGAAACCAATTTTGGGGAAAACACAAATTGATTGGCAAAACGGACGTTTTCATAAAAATTAATTGCGCCAAAGCCGGCCGCGTCTCAAAAAAATACCCAAAAAAATCGGGTAAAACGGACATCCGAGCGCAGAGTTATGACCATTTAAAGTTTCACCAATTTACAACTACTCTCTCCCTACATTTTATGTCAATGTTTCTGTGATATGTTAATCAAATTCATGCCGCATTCGACTTCCATAAAAGCTTCATAGATTGACTTCAATGGCTATGATTCAAGAGATAGTAGTAGCCTAAAATAAAAAAAAATAAGAATAATTATATATTTAATTCGATTTTTTCGGTTCGGTTCGTATCCAAAATTTAAAAACCGAACCAAATCACTAAATCCTGATTCGGTTCAATTTTTCAAAAAATTGGTTTTTGTATTTGAAAAAACCGAACTGAATTTCGATTCGATTCGATTTTTCGATTCTCCGGATTTTTTGCCCACCCCTACTCAAATCTCTTTCAACGTCTTTTCTTCTTCTTTCCTCTACTCTTCTTCTTCTTCCACCCTCAACCTATTCTTTATGCACATGATGGTAAGTAATTGAGATTCTAAAGCCCTTCTCTTTTTGGTGGAATTGATTTCAACAAGTTATCTTTGAAAAAAAATGGTGTTGAAGTTTTAAAAAAATAGTCAACTTCAATTTAAATTCGATAATTAGCTCGGGCTTGTGTTATAACACTGTATCAAGACCTCAAATTGAAAGTAAACAACTAAATTTTATGTATCTTTAAAGTTATTATGCGGATGAAATCTGGTCTGCAATGGACCAATCGATCATCGATTATATATCAATTTTCTCTGTTGTTCAATAGATGACTGATTACATTATTTATTGCAAATACAAAATCATGATATGAGTTGTTATTTTAAAAAATGGGTGGATGATAAGGCATATGAATCTCGTCTTCACTCTCCTAGTTCTCGCTATCTAAGTCAACCACCAAAGAGACATTAGTGGTAGCGGGAGCTAGGTTTTGATCCTCGAAAGTGCAAGGAGGATTCTTGTTTGTGTTTGGTTCCCCAGAATCCATAGGGATGTTCTTCTTTGCCTATTTGGTCCCTGCCGGAGACTGGTGGGCTCTCTTTCTTTCCTTTGCTTGTAGGATGATTCATCCAGCCTCGTCTATATCAATGATGTAAGCCTGTGACAATTAATGAAATAAAGAGGGGATCAGAAATACAAAGTCTAAAGGAATTTAGCATAAGGAGTAGTTACCATGGTGGCTCTGTTTCCAATTCTTTTTATCAGAGATATGTTTCCAAGTTCGGATATCCAGAGTAGAAACATCCAAGATCTCCTGGATCAACCGGGCATACCTTCAATCACTGCAGGTTTCAGGGAGTGGTTGAAAATCAAGGAAAAACAAACATCAGTTAGAAGTAACAGAAGGAAAAACTAAAATATCTAAGCAAGTGTTTAATGATTCCGGGAATTCACGTGTGAAATTCCACTTCTCCGGTATAGGCGAGCTGCCAATCGGAAGAAGTTCGACCATAGCCACAACTACAAATGATATGATCCTAGGAAGTTCGAAGGTGATTAACTCTTGATTGAACTTCAAATAGTATAGGTTATCTTAGGATATTCAATTGGGAGGATTTAGATTTCATGTATCCAAGTTTGTGTTGGAAATTTACTAATGTGAAATTAAGTTTATCCCATTATTTATGACTCGAACAATTGGGCCCCCGCACGTCGAAAATGTCATTTCCACACACATGCATTCTTAGTGTCAAGTATCGTAAATTTTGTAAATGAAAGAGATATAGGTACGTAAGTGAAATGTTTGAGACATAGAATGATGGACGGTTATTAGCTAAATGACAAGTGTTCCACGTTGGTAAACGAATGAAGGATTGTGCGAAGTGTAAGATGATATGGATCGGAAAAGGGTCGCGGAGCCGAGAAGGGCCGTGGCGCCCCCTTGCAGCGCTGCAGCGCCGGAGTGGCAGTGAGGTCTGTATTGAATTAGCGTCGCGACGCATCATTGGCAGTGACTGCTCGACGGAATTCCAAAAGTTTTGGCTGTTGAGGGGGTTTCAATGGCATTGAATCCACCCAATAATGGCCATTACTTGGACCATTATGTTGCTGCATTACTTGGGGGTTAAATGTCATCCATTACATGGCAATTGATTGCCATTATGGGCCATTTGAAAGGCCATCTTGCACATCTATAAATTGAGGCCATGGCTCAATTCTATAGAGGAATATATATGAACATATGAACAGAAAAATAAGTTAACAACACCACAAAGAGATCAGATTTTCCTGATAGCAATCGTTGAAAATCAACTAAGCCTACGGATTGAGGAATTCGTAGTGATAGAGGGGGAGAATGTGAAGCATCGTTCATTAAACGACTGCTCATTACTCACCTCAGTCTAACGGTGTTAGCCAAGCTCAAAGTCGTACGCCCAAAATATATGGGGCAAGGCGATCCTTACCGCTAATGCGATTCTCAACAGAACTACGCATAAGAATAAAGATAACTCTCCGTGTGAAACACGAAAAAGATCTCACATACAAATGTTGTGATGTGGGATGGCTTGGTATAGGTTGGAATACCAAAACAGGTCTAGTTGAACCTAAGACTGTAAATTGTATATCCACTGGATCTGCAAACAACAGTAGTGCTTATCGCCTCTTGGTGTCAAAGAATGTTGAATTCTTTGATGATAACTTTTCTTGAGAAGGAAAAAGAAGTAATTGCTCGAGGTTAACAAGAACCCGCAAGGGCCTGACTGTTCGGAACTAGACATTCCGTATCTACAGGACTCGAAAGTTACTGATTATCCGGAACTTAATGTTCCAGATCTACAGAACTCAAGGATTCTAGATGTTGAACCGAGACGGAGTAAAGAGGGGATAAAGACTTGTTCCAGGCCTTCTAGATTGTATGGTTGAGAATGAACCATGGATAATTAACAGAGAATTGTCTTCTCCAGGAGCGCTGCTTTGGAAAGAAGCTATAGAAAGAGAAATAGATTCCATCATATAAAACCATACTTGTGTAATGGTTGACCTTCCTCCGGGAAAAGAACTTTTGGGTTGTGAAAGTGGATACTCAAAAGTGAGTACCAAGTAGATGGATCTACTGATGAGTATAAGGCATTGACTACTTGGACATGTGCTCCCATGTGAATAGCTTAACATCCAGGGCCATTGCAGTTTTACGTGACATGAATGTTGATGCCACCTTCCTAACCGGAGAGTTTGAAGGGGATGATCAGACTTGGTTTGTTGGACTGTTGGGCGTGTTCTTTAACTTTCATTTTGGTCCCTAAAATATTTACATTTTGGTCCTGGAAGTTTAAGTTAAAACAGAAACAATGAATCTGAAGTTATAAAGCCAACAGTTGGAAAAACAAACAGTCTGAAAGTGGAAGTCATATTGAAACAAAAGTCTCGATATGAAAGATATGGGTATCACAGATGACATCTTAAGAATTGGGATTTCTAAGACATCTAACGGATTTGTCTAACTCCAAACTCATTTGTGAGATAGTTGACAGTCTCGTTAAAGCCACAAATGGATATGAATCATAGAACTAATTGGAATTATGGGGCACCCATATACAAGGAGCGATATGCGGGTCACTTGTAGTTCAATGTACTATACATACTACAACCGACCTGATATCGGCCTACAAAGCAGATCAGTTGAACTAAGGTTCACTCGTGATTCTGGAAATGATCAATAGAAGGCGTTAAGTCGGATATGACGATATCTGAAATATTCGCTTATCTACGGAATATGGTATTCTGGATGTCCAACGGTTCTGGGAGAACACAGTGATGCAAACTGGACATCAGATATGAAAAATACCAAAGACACAAGTAAATGTGTATAGTGGGTCTTGGAAAATCCTCTAAGCAACTTGCATCGGCCGATTCATGATGGAATCGGAGGTTATCGCTTTATACAAAGCATGAAAGAAGTTGAGTAACTTCACGACTCCTTAGAGGACGTCTCTTATTAGGAGAAACCCGTGCCTTCAAAAGTTATACACTGTGGCTAGCCGGTCGGCTTCAGGAAGTGCACGGATGACGACGTCTGGACATATCTGTCGGATTTGTCGGAGACATGAGATCGTATGGCAGTTGATCATCACGGGTGTTACTTTCTTGATTACTAATCAAAGGATATAGCAGACCCTTTAACTAAGGGACTACCCGAAGAGCAAGAGTTCTGTCTGTCTAGGGGAATGAGCTTAAAAACCCAACCAATACGAACCTTTGCGGTGGTAACCCAACCATACTGACTGGAGATCCTAAGAATTTGGTTCAATGGGAAAACTAAGCTGCAAAAGGTTCAGTTGAGCGCTTCGGTGGAAGCAAGAGCACTTCGGATTATGGTTTCGTTTAAGAAACATGAATCCAAATCCGTTCCTGCGAAAGACATCAAAGTGCTACATGCATGGTGGGTAAAGGTTAAGCTTCCAAACCTTTAACGATTCTCAAACGGTTGAGGTTAAGGTTGGTGAAACTTTTAATGATTCCTAACACTTGTGAAGTGGGGTATAGCATGATATCTTGTAGAGATCACCTATTTAAGTGCGAGGATATGCCACCTCAAGTGAACGCACTTAAGAATCCAAGTGTGTCCACGGCCACAACGGACAGAACAAAAGGAGAAATGAATAAAGAGGAGTTATTGTGTTGGTACCGTTGTCTTGGCTTACATTAAACACTGACGGTTCAAGACATCACGTTCATCGTGCAATAAGTAAGTACGATGGTATTCAACTAGGGAAGGTTCAAAGCGGAAGCTACCTCTCCTGATGCAATATTTTTCGCTGAAAGATTGTTGAAAGTAGACACATTGTGTGTGCGCCAAAATCTCTTTCAAGAGGGGATTATTGGAAATTTACTAATGTTGAATTAAGTTTATCTCATTATTTATGACTCGAACAATTGGGGCCCCGCACGTCGGAAATATCGTTTCCACACACGTGTAATCTTAGTGCCAAGTATCATAAATTTCGTAAATGAAAGAGATATTGGTACGTAAGTGAAATGTTTGAGACATAGAATGATGGATGGTTATTTGCTAAATGACAAGTGTTCCACGTTGGTAAACGAATGAGGGATTGTGCGAAGTATAAGATGGTACGGGTCGGAAAAGGGCCGCGAGCCGAGAAGGGCCGCGACGCCCCCCTTGCAGCGCCGCGATGCCTGAGTGGCAGTAAGGTCTGTGTTGAATTAGCGCCGCGACGCTTCATTGGTAGTGACTGCCCGACGGAATCCCAAAAGTTTTGGCTGTTGAGGGGGTTTCAATGGCATTGAATCCACCCAATAATGACCATTATGTTGCTGTATTACTTGGGGGTTAAATGTCATCAATTTACATGGCAAATGATTGCCATCATGGGGCATTTGAAAGGCCTTCTTGCACATCTATAAATTGAGGCCTTGACTCAATTCTACAAACATCTAAAATGACCGAGTCCACGACCTCATTGATTCTCATAGAAAGATGTATGTATACACAAAAAAGAGTAACCCATCAGGTAGGAGTTTATCATATCATTCGCCTCCGAAGCAAGAACTTCAATGGCATCCCACCCATAATCAATTTTCACGGTGGGGATACTGGCAGATCTGATCGAGGATCGATACCAATCGTGAGATGACACTTGTCCGGGGTAGTTAATATGAAGAGACATGTGTCTAGTCAAGCGTTAGTGACCGTTCGATCCTTTGACTGTTAAGCGTTAGTGATCGTTCGATCCTTTGACTATTAAGCGTTCGTGACCGTCTAGTCAAGCGTTAGTGACCGTCTAGTCAAGTGTCTAGTCAAGCTTTAGTTTGACTTGTTAATCCTTGTTTTTACTTTGCTAAATTGGTCATCTTGATTCGCGTGTCTATAACCACGTCTATAAATTCAACTGTACCATTTTATGGGTAAAGGTAATATAACGTACTAAGGTATAATTGAATTTGATTTGTTTTATCATATCATTCTTAAAGCTAGTAAACTAAATTTATTATTATCAATGTAGAGAAACAAATTATAATAATTATGTAATAATTAGTGCACCGGGATGCCCTTTTTTTTAAGTAATAAAATGTATATGATTTCACATTCGAAAAAAAAAAAAAAACTCATATGTACAGTAGAAGGAGTCGATGAAAAAATGGGATGTCACTGTTTATTTTTTTTGTTAAAACGGGAAGTCTTTTTACAACGTACTTAATAGCTTGTAGTTGTTATTATACTTTTCTTACATATTCAAACCCAAAGAGTAAGTGTCTATCTTGAATAGTTCAAGGCAAAATTGGTCGTTTTCCCTGCCCTTTGTTCTAGATCAACTATTAGTGGGAAAGTTATTTTATACTGTTTGACTAGCGGGAAGGATATTTTTGAGCTAATGGACAAACGACGAAGGAATTCCTCCTGACCAGCCTTTGCTGGAAAGCAGCTTGAAGATGGTCCAACTCTTGCGGATTACAACATTCAAAAGGAGTCGACCCTCCACTTTGTACTCCGTCTACGTGGTGGCATGCAGATCTTTGTTAAAACTCTAACTGGTAAGACTATCACCTTGGAGGTTGAATGTTCTGACACTATTGACAATGTGAAGGCCAAAATTCAAGACAAGGAAGGTATTCCCCCCGATCAGCAGCCTTTGATATTTGCGGGGAAGCAACTTGAAGATGGAAGGACACTTACCGACTACAACATCCAGAAGGAGTCGACGCTTCATCTGGTGTTGCATTTGAGGGGAGGTATGCAAATATTTGTCAAGACTCTGACAGGAAAAACCATAACTTTAGAGGTGGAGAGGTCCGACACTATTGATAATGTGAAGGCAAAGATTCAAGACAAAGAAGGGATCCACCAGATCAGTAGAGTCTCATCTTTGCTAGTAAGCAGCTAGAGGATGGGCGCACCCTTGCTGATTATAATATCCAAAAGGAATCCACACTTCACCTTGTGCTTGTTGAGTTGTGGAGCCTAATTCACCGCCGACACTATGAAGACCCTACACAGAGTGTGGAACACTGATTTTAAGTGGTAATAATAGTTTCTCTTGTATTATGTTCGCCTTAGTTTTCGCTATATATAGACTAGGGCGCCATTTTCCTTTCTTAGAGGTCGAGCAAGAGAGAAAGTGAGAATTGTAAACTCAAACTCCCTATTTGATTATAGTAAAATTTGCAGCAGCAAAGTGGACGTAGCTCAAACTCCCTATTTGATTATAGTAAAATCTGCAGCAGCAAAGTAGACGTAGCTCTCGCATGAGGGTGGACCACTATAAATCTGTGTGTTATTTGTTCTTTGCTTATTTACTGTTTTCTGATTAGGTAGGATTTGAGACTCAAATCCTAACAGTGCTCACCCTTCGTGGTGGTTTCTACTGAGGATGCAAATGCTCTGCGGTTGTGTACAGATGCCTGTTTGTTTTGATGATGGCTGTGTTTGTTCTTTTCTAAATAAAGGATTGTTTAGTAAGATTTGTTTCGTGTTTTTAAGTACTCTACTGTCTAATGACAAACTTTTAGCAGGTTCACTTTTAATTTGATGATGTTATTATTGTCATTCTGTTTCTTGATTAAATGTTGCCTTCTCCTTGTCTTAACTTGTCCTATCCCCCGAAAAAGAAAATTCAAACTGAAGGGAGCTGAAGAGAGCAGGAACTAAGTTATGAGTGCATAATTCTTGAATGCCTTACCCCTGGGATTTTTGTGGTTGTTGTCATGGTTTAGTCGTGTTGGTCGTTATGTCGAGGGTCTATCGGTAACAACTTCTCTATCTACCTTGAGTAAGGTTTGCATATATTCTACCCTCTTTAGGTCCTACTTTGTTGGATTTCGTTGAGTATATTGTTGTTGGCGCTTATCCGGGGTTTGTAGTTTAGAAGAATCCTGATGGAATGTATGCTGCAATGAAATTCCATTAGTTGAGCAAAGCTGCATCCGCTGGTTTAGCTTTGTTCGTACACACAAAAGGAAGACATCATTCACATGAGTTTCAGCTGGGGCCATCTGAAATGATTGATTAAAGAACATTGACTGAAGGAAGTTTAATATCTCTAACCTATCAACTTTAAACCGAAACATAGTTCGTAGGTACTCTTCCATGCAGCGGGGATGAAACAACATGACATACTACGATCACGTAATGATGTCCTTCGTCTCGTTAATATGGAACTTCTCAACAACTCCCGTTCTGTTACGGGGTCCTATAGGGATAGGTAGGCCCAAGCCTTTTCCCTCCCCTCTCCCTCCATAAGACCCTTTCTCTTTTCCTCTCGGGAAAGAAAAAAATAAGTTGTCTTAGTCATTTCAAATACAATATTTATTTGTTTATTTATTTATCTATATTTTATACTATTATTATAAAAAATACAAAGCCCCAACATAAAAGTTCATTGGTTTTTAACCTTTAAAAATAAATTTGAAAGTCAAACTCAAAGTTTATATAATCTATCCATCATACATTTATATAGGTCTCACGTATATCTCGCGCGCAGGAAGGTAGGGGGTGTGGATGTGAGAGTTGACTAGTTTTGCCTTTACAAGCTCAATTCTCATGTGCGCGAGCCCATTACAAACACTCACAAGAATAAAGAGAAAAAGAACCCACAAGAATTTCTTTATATTTTGAAATATTATTCTTGCATTACAAAAAAAAGGTTTAATTCCAACAATATTTAGGCAATATTACTCGAGAATATACTTGGGTCAGGAGCTGTATATATGCCAATGTGGTCAAAGTTGCCAACACTCTAAACTTAAGCTTGAATTCTGCATGAGATTATTGATATCATGAATGTCCATGATCTTCGAACCGCTGGTTGGAAGAAGCATTATACTTAGATGACAATGCTGAGAAGGAAAACAAATCAATCATCTACCTTTGGCACTTCAAGAAGTGTAATGTCTTAACTGAGAGAAAGGAGGCCTGCGGATCATGGTGGCTTGTTCAAAGGCAAACCATCAGTATTATCATAACCAGCAGGAACTATGATTGCTAGATAACCTGCAATAGCCAACACTGTAGAAACACCTGAACCTAAAGACATACAATCTGTTAAAAAAATGCAGGTTATAGTTAAATAGTGAACTTAATGGAAGCAAATGATACATTGGCTTGCTTATTGTTATTACACTTACATTAGATTCAGCAGTTGCTGAAGTTAAACACTTAAATATCAGAAAAAGTGTGAGATTTAGAAAAACATTTAATTTGTCTTCAAGGATAACCTCTAGTCTTGGATTGATGCCCAATTGATTCCGAGGAGAGAGAGGAATAACACCAGCACGGCTAGTCAGTCCAACACTGGGTTTGAGGCCTACAACAACATTATATGCAGCAGGACAGATAATGGACCCATCAGTCTCAGTTCCCAGTGACACAACCGTTGGGAGATTTTGCTCTATGGTACTTTATAAAGCAAGACGGGAAGTATTTAACTATTACAAGTATTCGAAAGGATAAACAAAGATTCAATAGTTCAACTAGTAATCTGAAAATTACAAGATAACCACAAAACCGAAATTACAATTTTGTTGAAAACGAAAAAATGGAAACTGGTTTATGCTAAGTCGAGTGTGGCACTCGTCCTTAAGACAATATTGCCCCGTATGTATCCTTTATACGTCCCGGACAATTTGTCTCCCAAGATAAAACAAAGAATGGAACCCTTGAGCAAAGGAAACTCAAGAGCTACCGTGAAGAATATTGAGTAACGAAATGATGCTTGGAAGTTGTAGGAAGAAGATTTTTTTCTCGTTGTGTATTTTCGTGCATATCAAGTGTGCTCAACAATGGTGTAAGGGGGTGTTTATATAGGTGAAGGAGGGGCTGAAAAACTGCCTGAACTCGCCTCCATAATAGCCAAATAATGGCCATTATGGAGGTAGTAAAGTCACCAACATAAATGGTGAAAGACCAACCGTTTTGGCCATTATAGGAGGAGTAATTCAGCCAAAATAAATGGCTGAATTGAGAGCTTGGACGTTTCGCTTTGATCGTCGAAATTCCAACTTTCCGAAAAACTCGGGGACCAAACTGTACATCTTGAAACTTCGGGGACCAAACTCGTACATCCGAAAGAATTCGGTCCAAACCGCACATCCGAAACTTCGGGATCAAACTCGTACTTCGGCAAAGTTTTCTCGGCCCAAAAAGATAATATCGAAGGCCCACACCCTCACGCCCCCACGACCCACGACCCACATGCCCCACGGCCCCCACGCCCGTGACCGTGACCGTGGCGCGCGTGTGGTCTTTACTTGAACCGAAGCACATCTAGGTCCTCCCTCCTTTAAACACATGGGATACCCCTTGGGGTCCCAAACCCCAAACCAATTTCGAATCTTATATACACAACAATTCTTTCTTCCTCTACCGATGAGGGAGAATTACACACAATACCATACTTTCCATGCTTCAAACACCTTACTTCGTGAACCAATATCTCTTTCATTTCTCAATGAAATTTGACAATTCTTGGCCCTACGGTTATCTACGTACTTAGTAGATCATGCATGTGTGAAGAACCGGATTCTCCAACATACGTTACACTAGTGTTTAAGCCGTTAAAGTTGGTCGGTCGCAACTCCCGCCAAAGGCAAATTTCCAACAATCCCCTCTTGAAAGAGATTTTGGCGCACTCACATGGTGTCTTTTCATTTCCAAAGAATATTTCAAATGGACCGATGTTGCATAAGGAGAGGTAGCCTCGGCTTTGAACCTTCCATAGTTGAATACCATCGGACTTACTTACGCGCGGTGAACGTGATGTCTTGAACCGTCGGTGTTTAGTGTAAGCCAAGACAACGGTACCAACACAACAAATTCCCTTACTCTCTTCTTCGTAATGTTTTGTCCGTTTTGGACATGGACAACGTCTTGGATTCTTAAGTGCGTTCAATTTGAGGCGGCCCGTCCTCGCACTTAAATAGGTGGTCTCCTACAAGGTATCCTGCTATACCCCACTTCACAAGTGTTAGGAACCATTAAAAGTTTCCCAAAGACCTAACCTCAACTCGTTGAGGATCATTACGAGTTTTGAAAACTTAACCTTTACCCATACTACGAGATAGCACTTAACGTCTATCGCGGAACGGCTTTGGCTTTGGTGTTTCTTTTCGAAATCACTATCCGAAGTGCTCATGCTTCCACCGAAGCGATCAACCGAACCTTTACAACTTAGTTTTCCCATTGAACCAAATTACCGGGATCTCCAGGTTCGTAAGGTTGGGTTTCCACCGTATTGGTCCGTATATTTTGGGTTTTAAGCCCATTCCCTGGACAGCGAACGCTTGATCTCTCGGGTAGTCCCTTAGTTTGTAAACAAGGAAGTGACACCCGTGATGATCAACCGCCATACGGTCTTATGTCTCCGACGATCCCGACAGATATGTCCGTACGCGCGTCATCCGTGTCCTTCCTAAAGCCGATCGGCTAGCCACGTGTATAACCGCCGAAGGCACGGGTTTCTCCCAATAAGGGACGTCCTCTAATGAGTCGTGAAGTTACTCAACTTCTTTCATGCTTTGTATAAAGCGATAAACTCCGATACCATCATGAATCGGTCGATGCAGTTTGCTTAGAGGATTTTCCAAGAACCACCATACACATTTACTTGTGGCTTTGGTGTTCTTCGATCCGATGTCCGCTTGCATCACCGTGTTCTCTCGAACCGCCGGACATCCGAATACTATAATCCGTAGATAAGTGAATAATTCGTATATCGTCATATCCGACTTAACGCCTTCTATTGATCATGTATTAAGATCATCGGTGAACCTTAGTTCAACTAATATGTTTGTAGGACGATACCGTGGTCGGTTGTAGTGTGTACAATACATTGAACTACACGTGACCCGTGCATATCACTCCTTGTCTATGGGTGCACCATGATTTCAATCGGTTCTATGATTCATATCCATTGGTGGCTTCAACGAGACCGTCAACTATTGACCAGATCCGTTAGATGTCTTAGAAATTCAATTCCTAAGAAGTCATTTGTGATACACATATCTTTCATATCGAGACTTTGTTTCAATATGATTTTCACTCTCGACCATTGGTTTTCCAACTGTTGGCTTTCTAACTTCGAGCCAATGTTTCGTGGTCGATTCATTGTTTCTTTTTATCCGAGACTTTCGGGACTAAAATGTAAACATTTCGGTGGACCAAAATGAAAGTTCGGGAAGAAGCACAACAGTTCGGCAAAAACCAATTCGATCCTCTTCTTCCAACTCTCCGGTTGGGAAGGTCATTTCAACACCCATGCCATGTAAGATTACAATGGCCCCGGATGTGAAGCTACTCACATGGGAGCACTTTTTACAACCCAAAGGTTCTTTTCCTGGAGGAAGATTAACTATTACACACGTATGGTTCTATATATGGAATCTATTTCTCCCTTTAGCTTCTTTCCAAAGCGGCGCTTTTGGAGATAACAATTATTTGTTAATTGTCCATGGTTCGTTCTCAACCATACAAGCTAGAAGGACCGGAACAAGTCTTTGTCCCCTCTTTGCTCCGTCTTGGTTCAACATCTAGAATCCCCGAGTTCTGCGTACCGGAATATTAAGTTCCGGATAGACAAAGAACTTTCGAGTCATGAAGATACGGAACGTCTAGTTCGGACGGTCAAAGCCCTCGCGGGTTCTTGTTAACCTTGAGCAATTACTCCTTTTTCCTTTTCCAAGGAAAGTTATCTCCAAAGAATTCAGCATTCTTTGACGCCAAGAGGCGATCAACACTATCGTTATTTGCGCATCCAAAGGTGGATATGCAATCTACGATCTTAGGTCGAACTTGACCTCGTTTCGGTAGCCCATCTTTTACCAAGTTACCCCTCATAATTTGGGCGTACAACTTCGCGTTTGGCTAACATCGTTAGACCGAGGTGAGAAATGAATATTCGTATAATGAACGATGTTTCACATTCTCCCCCTCTATCACTACGAATTTCTCAATCCGTAGGCTTAGTTGATTTTCAACTTCGCTTTGTAGCGCTTATCCGCTTCAACAACTTCATCTTTGCTTTTCAACAAACAAAGGATTCCATACGTTGTACTATCATCAATGAAGATCACAACGTAATTGTCTCCCCTCTATTTTGTATAAACTTCAAATCACCAAGTAGGTGTGACTAAGTTCTAGAGGAGCGGTGCTTCTTTCGCTATTCCCTTGACGAAATTTGGAAAGGTGATTTTGCCTCTTCATCTACCTCACATTTATTTTGAGGGTTTATGTCGTCGAAGGCAACAATCTCAACATCGTTAGCTTTTGAATGACTTGCTATTTAACGTGTCTTAATCTATGATGGCATAGATGCACGGATTACAAATATATCATTCATTTGGCTACGGACATACCGTACCATTCTTAGTTATTACGCACTGTTGGACTAGTCTCAAACCAAACTTGACCAACAAAATGCGTCCCTTAAACCAAGTTAGGGATATGTATCACATTACCTTAGAGTGATCTCATTCCCCGAAGTCCTATTGAGGACAACCTCTCCAACCCCTTCTACTTTAGAGGTGGTGTTGCTTCACATGAACAACCTCTTACCCGTGGTTAGGGCGTAACCGGATCATATATGATCCGGATATACTCCGCCCACTTACTTTGGCGGACGAGTGTCCAATTTCTTTATCGCCTTTCTTTAGGCCTTCGATCATTAAGACCTGGAAATTCGGCCCACCTTACTAGGTGTCCATTACTTTTCCTATGAAATGAATTCGGCACCACTCCGCCGCCCGGAGGCTTTATATGACCGAGTGTCCAATATCATCATATCAAAGGAATTTTGGCCCACTCCGCCGCCGGAGGCTTTATGTGACCGAGTGTCCAATATCATCCTATGAAGGATCTTCGCCAAATAGTATGACAGTGCTCAACGTCGTTAGCTTTTAGTCTTCTTCCGTTATGATTGGTGCCCGGATAATTCTTGGCGCTTACTTAAGAGTGGTAACGGTTTTCGCACAACAAGGTGAATCTTACTCCCTCGTATGTGCGAACATACTTTACACACTTTAGTAATTACACTTAAAAGAACGGATCTTCTTAAGTCGTTTACAAAATCCAATCTTTAAACGGAAAAGAAGATGAGATTAAACTTCGATTTGTTAAAGCATAAGGAATATAAATTATTTTCATATTCCTCCTTACTTTAATCCATTTTTAATCGGACATAATTTAATCTTTATTCTTGACAAGTAAGAAAAACTACTTATCCCAATTTCGGATTCTCGGCTCACTTCGGTCCACTTCATCGACCGAGTGTCCATTTCCTTCTCACCATTATTCGGATCCTTTGCAGGACGATATAGGCCTTCGCTACAAGATAGAATAGCATCTTCGCCTTCTCCTCTTGTCCCGCTGACATCCTCGTGCTTTCGAGAGCGCTTGTTTCCACCGCCTTGGTAGCGGTGACACCATGAACACGTTCATCATCATCACTCTCTTCTACCGTAAAAACCATTTCCATATCCAGATTTGGTCACACAACTTTTGACCGACATCTTTCGAACACTAATAGTAATACAATACGTATATTGTCTTAAGTTGTTGGGAGATTTTGCTCTATGGTACTTTATAAAGCAAGACGGGAAGTATTTAACTATTACAAGTATTCGAAAGGATAAACAAAGATTCAATAGTTCAACTAGTAATCTGAAAATTACAAGATAACCACAAAACTCGAAATTACAATTTTGTTGAAAACGAAAAAATGGAAACTGGTTTATCTTGAGTCGAGTGTGGCACTCGTCCTTAAGACAATATTGCCCCGTATGTATCCTTTATACGTCCCGGACAATTTGTCTCCCAAGATAAAACAAAGCAATGGAACCCTTGAGCAAAGGAAACTCAAGAGCTACCGTGAAGAATATTGAGTAACGAAATGATGCTTGGAAGTTGTAGGAAGAAGATTTTTTTCTCGGTTGTGTATTTTCGTGCATATCAAGTGTGCTCAACAATGGTGTAAGGGGGTGTTTATATAGGTGAAGGAGGGGCTGAAAAACTCGCTGAAAACGCCTCCATAATAGCCAAATAATGGCCATTATGGAGGTAGTAAAGTCACCAACATAAATGGTGAAAGACCAACTCGTTTTGGCCATTATAGAGGAGTAATTCACCCAAAATAAATGGCCGAATTGAGAGCTTGGACGTTTCGCTTTGACCGTCGAAATTCCAACTTTCTCGAAAAACTTCGGGGACCAAACTCGTACATCTTGAAACTTCGTGGACCAAACTCGTACATCCAAACGGAACCCGAACCCGAACCGGACCGGACGGGCGGGCGGCGGCGCGCGCGTGTGGTCTTTACTTGAACCGAAGCACATCTAGGTCCTCCCTCCTTTAAACACATGGGATACCCCTTGGGGTCCCAAACCCCAAACCAATTTCGAATCTTATATACACAACAATTCTTTCTTCCTCTACCGATGAGGGAGAATTACACACAATACCATACTTTCCATGCTTCAAACACCTTACTTCGTGAACCAATATCTCTTTCATTTCTCAATGAAATTTGACAATTCTTGGCCCTACGGTTATCTACGTACTTAGTAGATCATGCATGTGTGAAGAACCGGATTCTCCAACATACGTTACACTAGTGTTTAAGCCGTTAAAGTTGGTCGGTCGCAACTCCCGCCAAAGGCAAATTTCCAACAACAACCACCATATTTGCTGATCCACTGCTTTGAATCTCAAGGATTTCCCCTTTCCACATATGGGTTCTGCATTTTCAACAACAGTGCTAAAAGAATCTCCAGTTATTCAGTAGGCATATTTTATAAACTAGTCCCTTGCAGTCTTATCTTACTTTTTTAAATCTAACTTCGACTAGACGTCAGTTAAAGATTTTAAGTCTGTGAATCTACAATACCGCTACGCCCATTTTCCTTTTTCCAATAACAGGTGCACCCAAAAATATTATTACAAAGCTTTCGTATGTTCTCCGATACTTTTGTGGATAAGCCCTATATTATAGGCTTATAAATCTGTACTTTTCCCAAAAAAAGAAAAAGAAGGAAAGGTGTACATATAATTGTAGGTGAGCCAACCAGTTTTACATTAAGAAGGCATGATAGTCTGTCTTTCACTGAACAAAAGTTATGTGGAGAACTGGTAAGCGAATCTACCAACTGTGGGTTATCTGTACCAACCGTCATAAAGGCCGGGGGATCATATCCTATGCAAAAGAATAGTATGAACTTGATAGTTTATACATACATTTTCCAAAAAATTCCTTAATGCGTAAACTAGGACAATCCACATTTAGAATATAATACCAAGCATAAGCCTACTTATTATTGTTTTGTTGTCCTTTTTAATGAAGGGAGTAGGTAGGCTAGGCTAACTTAAAACTGAGCGCATAAACCTTTAAATTAGGTAGTAGACTAAAATTTCAACAAATACTTAAGTATTGAGCTTATGACCCTGCAGTAGTATTGAGCTTATCCTTTGTAGCTATACTATCTTTGAGAAGAACAGGAATACCATGCAAATCGCCGCTCATACTTGTTGTATTGTTGTTCTCCCTTTGTTTATCAACTTCATCAGCCTATTTTCGCACGTCTGGATTCACTTCGATCACTCCACCAAGGACAGGATTAAGGCTCTCTATTCTATGCAAGTAATAATCAGAGCTTGTTTTGGGCAAACGCCAATTGTATGTCTTTGATGGTAGCTTCTTCAATCTTGAAATTATTTGCGCTTGTGGTTTCAAAGCAAAGTGAAAGGTGTCAAATGCTACGAAAAGTAAAAACAAGAGATGAAATAAATCGAATGCCAATTCTGTTTCCGAATGTCGGCAATTATGTCGTCCGACACCAATACCAACACTTTAGCAAAACAGAAAATTTAAAGAGTAAATGCAACGGAATTTAAAGAACACAAAGGTTTAAATTTTCATAAATTATATATATTATATAACTTATGATAGTCAATGACCAAATGTATTGTATTTATATTATATACAAATAGACAAATTCCTTTCTTTACAAATTTACAACATAAAGCGGAAAGTAATTAAAAGTTGAAGTCGCAGATGACTTCTGCCTGAAAAATCTAACTAAGTAGACATAGACAACCTCTCATTACAATCGTTCCATGCAAAACTAATCTAGAATCTAAAACAACAATTGTAATGTTGGACAGAATGTTGTCAACACACTCAGGCAACATGGTGATCTAGATTTTTGAGATGAAATTCCGATCTTGGTATTTTTACTTTCTGGTTCTAGATGTTGATTCACTGTAGTAGCCTCTCTATTTATAATAGAGAGTCTTCCTTGAAAAGCTCATTGATCGGCTGTGGAGGTTGAGGGAAATGTGGGCAGCTGGTAGGTTTTGTTGGAGACGATCTAGGAGCAAAAACCTCTAACAACTTTAACTTGTTCCTCACGAAAAACAAAGATCCTTGACTCGTTCTTCACACGTGTTTACCAACTCCTTTTTATCTTGCCAAGTCATATTTACCACATAGTAATCATTACGTGAAGTAAGGCAAAATCAGTTCTGAAAATGTTGGTCCGAATGTTGTGCAACATTTGTCCCAACATTCTTATACATTCAAATCAATACTTCACGAGATATGTTGGGTCAAATGTCACAACATCAAATCCAACATTAACAATCTCCCCCTTTTTGCCTTTCTTCACAAAACTTGTTAAAAAAGTAAAGTTGACTTATGGTGTTGTCACAAATGTTGTCCGACATCTGTGATCAACAATTTCAAGGTCATGCTCCTCATTAACCGGTGATGGCATACAAGCAACCATGTGTATACCAATTCATAGAATTAGAGAAAAAAATATGAACACATATATACCCATATCATCCAATATATACAAAGCATGAATAGAAATAAACCATTGTCAACAAATATCCACATCAATCCATCAAAACATTTAACAAACATTTATAGCTTAGGTTCAACAACATCATTCAACTTCCTCCTTGCTCATCATACAACAGCAACAACTTCCAGCAGCTTTCTACTCCTGCATAACACCTTCAGCTTCCTCTACACCAGCTTTAGCTTCCTCTTCCTGCATCAGCATCATCTTCCCCTTTTTGTGAAGAAAGTAGCATCATGAAATAGTCTCTAGCTTGTATCAGGACATTCCTTGCAGCATCAACTTCTGCAATTTATTGGTTGATATTTGCAATGTGATTCACAAGCCACTTTGTAGACAGTGTAGACTGTACTAGATTAGTGTTGTCCAGAATATTGGTGACATTTCTGGCAACATTTTACTTTCATCTTCCTTCTTCCATGGCAAGTCGATGACTATGTCCTTGCTCTTCAAAACTGCTTTGTTTATAGTATAAAGCTCAAGAGCCTTCCCTAAAGTGTCTTCTCTCTTAGGCTCAAAGCCTTGGGTGGTTAATACTTTGTAGATCAGAGAGGGAAAATGAAGGATTGAAGTTGATTCTTTCTCAGCCAAGTTGGCAATTTGATGAAATATCATTTTTCCCAAATCAACTTTCAAACCTTTCTCAATTTTATACAAAAGGGTGACTTGTTCAAATGTCACAATTGATTGATTCATTGAAGGAAGTCAATTGTGAATAGCAATTTTGTGGAGGGTGGAAAACAAGGCTGTTAGTTTGGAGACTGTCTAGGGATCCATTTCTTCATTATACCTCTAGTGAGGTATTCAATTACTTCATCCTTATTGTCTATCACCTGTTCAATTTCTCTAACATTATCTCCAGCATTTTGACCAATACATTGATTTATGATAGCAGACGTAAAAAAATATACCTTGTTATAGATATATACCTTCCTAAATTTCTTTGAGGAGGTATCATCTATAACAGAGCTTAAATTAGCATAAAACGGTCTTACTATCTTATCAACATATGGTTCTTTTTCAGTGACAGAACCAAGAAGCTGTCTGTCCTTTAAGAATTCTACCAAACCATATTCAGTAGAGAAAGCAATATTTAACACTCTCTCGGGCCTTTTACCTAGAGATGAGAAATCAAAAGTTTGATCGACATCTATTGGGTTATTATTGTCTCCAGGATAGCTGATATCTAAAGGTTCATCAAAACCTTTAAACAATATCGTTTTAGAAAGATCCTCAGGGAGATTAAAGGGAGAAGACTGGCCTGGTTGGTGAGGTATATTTGACAGAGGGCTAATGCTCATGGGAGTGTTGGATGGAATGTTGGTTGACATTTGTTCTTATATTGGAGAAGTTTCCATCTATGAGAATTGAGGAGAGCGTTTTGAGGAATTAGGGTTTGTGAAATTGATTGGAGTTTAATTTGGTGTTTCCACCGGGTTGGTAGGACCATATACACCCGCTGAATTTTTTCCCCTTTTAATTTGTTGTTTTTGAAAAAAAAACAAATGAGAGGAATATTTATATATATATGACAAACCTTTTCTTAGCAACAAGAATCTCATAGTTTTAGGTGTTTCACTTTTACATAATAACTTACACCTAAAATATTTTTTAAAAAATAACCATCACGGTAGGAATATAATTTAATCTTATCATTTTAAAATTTGAAATTACTATAAACAAGGCATATAATAGGGAGTAAGATATGATATTTCAATAATCAGATAAGAACAACATCCCAACATATATCACATTCTGAAAGTATAAACAGCAATGTTGGCACTAGTTTGGACGACACAATTATTTTGATCCCACAAGAATTTTCAGATTTTGCAACAAACCAAGACATGTTTTCTATGCACTTTATGAGTTTGACCACTGGACCAATGTAACATTTTCCCATTGTGTCATTGGTCTAATCATATAACACATATAAATAAATTTTTTGTGTAAAAAATAAGAATACTTTATGATATTCTCAAATTTCTTTTGAAGCACTCGATACTCCTATAGAATAGGAACATTATCTTTCCACGGGCTTTGCCCATTTTTTTTACAGTTGCCAAATATTTGCAAAGGCTTTGCCTTATTTTGATACTCCCTTTTTATTATATATATGTATTTTTTTATATAACATCGCAGAGAACGGTATCACTTTGATAACATATTCTTATTGAAGGATCATGTTTGCGTGACCAAAAGTTATGCATCATACATCAACAATAATCAGTTGGTGATATAACATAGGTAAATGTCACCCGAAATGTTAGACAACATTTCAACCGACATTCACCAAAAATGCCTTTTTAGAGATTACAAAGACCAAGAGATTTCTTTAAAATAGAAAATCTCTCATGGTCCAAAGCTTTTGTAAAAAAATCAGCTAGTTGATGAAAAGTGTCAACACGTTCAATTTGAACTAGCTGTTTTTCAACTAAATCTCTTAAAAAGTGATGTCTAATATCAATATATTTTGTACGTGAGTGCTGAACTGGATTTTTGGAAATATTTATAGCACTCAAACTATCACAGTACAAAATCAAAATGTTGCTAGTAAATCCATAGTCATCTAACATGTGTCGTAGCCATATTAATTGAGAGTAATAACTTCCAACTGCTAAATATTCAGATTCAGCAGTTGAAAGTGAGACACAGTTTTATTTATGACTATACCATGAAACAAGGTTATTGCCAAGATAAAAACATCATCCACTTGTACTTTTTCTATCATCCACATCTCCAGCACAATCCGAGTCACTAAATTCTATTAAGTTAGGATTAGTATTTTTGGAATACCAAATTCCCAACTCACATGTGCCAGCAACATATCAAATAATACATTTCACGATATTTAAGTGGGACATTTTGGTACAGGCTTGAAAACGTGCACAAACACAAATACTAAACATAATATCTTGGCGACTAGCAGTAAGATAAAGAAGGCTACCTATCATAGATCGATATAATGTTGGGTCAACATTTTCACCAACATTATCCTTACATACCTTCTGCGATGAATTCATTGGCGTTTTCATCTGTTTAGCGTTCTCCAAACCAAATCTATTAACTAGATTCTTGGCATATTTACTCTGTGAGATGAAAATTCCATCTCCACTTTGCTTTATCTGCAAGCCTACAAAAAAAGTTAATTCCCCAATTATGCTCATTTCAAATGTCGATGACATAGCTTCAACAAATGAATTTAGGTACGACCGTAAAGTCGATCCAAAGACTATGTCATCCACGTAGATTTGAGCAATTATAATATCTACACTGTATCATTTAATGAACAAAGTACGATCAGTTTTGCCACATCTAAAATCAAATTCAAGAAGAAAGTTAATTAAACGACCATACCATGCACGAGGGGCTTGTTTAAACCCATACAAAGTCTTTTTAAGCTTGTACACATAGTGTGGATGGTAAGGATCTTCAAATCCTTTTGGTTGTTCAACATATACCTCCTTGACTAGATAACCATTTAAGAAGGCACCTTTTACATCCATTTGGTGTAAAGTAATTTTCAGACAACAAGCAATAGCAAGTAAAAGTCTAATCCACTCGATTCTAGCTACAAATGCGAAGGTTTCATCAAAATCAATTTCTTCTACCTGAGTATAACCTTGTGCAACTGGACGTGCTTTGTTTTTAACAACTGTTCCCGATTCGTCTATTTTATTTTTTTAAAATTCACTTAGTTCCAATTACATTTGTATTATTTGGACGTGAAACTAAGTCCCAAACTTCATTTTGAGAAAATTGTTCAAGCTCTTCTTGCATTGCTTGTATCCAGAAATTATCTTTAAGTGCTTCTACAATATTCTTTGGTTCTAATGTAGATATAAAACAAGAAAGACTAACCTCTTGGTATATGGTTGACATATGCACATACCTTACCATTTCTCTATAGTTGAGTGGTTCTTTGCCTCTTGTTCTAATTCCTTCAAAAATTCTCCCTATCACTTGGCCCGTTGGATGATTCTTCCTAATCCTTGATGAGGGGTCCTTGCGAACTTGGTATACAATTCAGCACTTGACTCCTCATCTGTGGTCTCTATTGATGTTTCGGATGTTGCTTCAGGTGTGGCAATATTTGTGGCAACATCCGATTCTTCTACAATCTGTGGACTTTCCACTGTATCTATAATGCTATTTTCAATAATTTTTCCTGAAACATTAGAAAGATCATCAAAGATAACATTTACAGACTTTGTACAGTTGTGGATCTCAGATTGTATACTCGATAAGCATGACTATTTTGTGAATAGCCAACAAAAATTCCTTTATCACTCTTAGAGTCAAATTTTGCCAAATGATCCCTGTCATTTAAAATATAATAAATACACCCAAAAATATAAAAGTAACGCAAGTTTGATTTCTTTCCATTTATAATCTAATAGGATGTCATCTTTGTTTCTGGCCTTAAATAGACTCTATTATATATGTGATTAGCAGTATTTAAGGCTTCTGCCCATAAACGTTTTGACAAATGTTTAGAACTAAGCATCACTCTAGTCATTTCTTGCAATGTCCTATTCTTCTGTGCTGTAACCCCATTCCGTTGAGGAGTTTTGGGGGCAGAAAACTCATGAAAAATTCCATTTTTCTCACAAAAATTTGTGAATGAACTATTTTCAAATTCTTTTCCATGGTCGGATCTAATTCAAAAAATAGGAGAATAGAATAAATTTCTAATTCTAGAGTGTAAGATTTTAAACATGTCAAACGTTTGTGATTTTTCTTTCAAAAAATATATCCAAGAATATCTACAAAAATCATCTACTATCACAAAGGAATACCTCATGCCTCATAGACTGTCTACTTTAATTGGACACATTAAATCCATATGTAACAATTGAAAACAGTGAGACTTACCTGAATATTGTCCGTCGTGTTGGACAATATTATGAGATACATGGGTTTGCTTACCTTTCAAATAATCTTCACAGACCGTTTTACCTTTATGGCTAAGTTTGGGTATGCCTCTAACCGCTTCAAATGAGACCAATTTTTATAAATTACGGAAGTTGACATGCCCCAACTTTTGATGCCATAGTGTTGTGTCATCGACTTTTGCATTATTGTATGTTTCTTGTCCTCTAGCAAAATAACAATTATCACTTATTCTAGTACCTGGCATGATATATATATTTGCTTCATTCATAACTTTACAGGCATTCTTATTAAATTTCACCTCAAGATCGTCATCACACAGTTGATTAACACTTATCAGATTAGCCATTAATCCACCAACGTGTAAGACATTTCTTAAGGCTGGAAAACCAGAAACATCCAAGAACCCTTTTTCAATTATTTTGCTTTTACTGCCACCTCCATAAGTCACGTTTCCTCCATTGAATGACTCATAGTTCTTTAGAAAACCTTTTGTACATGTCATGTGGTGAGAACATCCACTATCAAAGTACCAAGAACCTGAAATGTTAGTTCTTAATGCAGTAATAGCAACATTACATGTTACACCCTTTTTAGGAACTCAAACTTTCTTAAAATATTTTTTACATTTTGGCTAAGAAATGTTGCTTCGATTGTTATCTGGAATGTTGGACAATATTTTAGGCAATATTTTTCTCACAGAATTTTAAAGTTTGAAACAATATGATTTTAAGTGTCCAGTGGAGTTGCAGTGATGACATACAAACTTCATATTCTTTGACATATATGAGAACCTATTATATATCCTTTTTTCTTTTACAAAACGTATCTTCTCATTCTTATCAAAGAGATTATAGCATATGGTTTTAAGAGAGTTTTCGTACCCAATACCTATATGTGAAGGTTTACTAAAGTTGAGTATCTCAAATTTTGAAGTCCCTGTGTTGAGCTTGCGGAAGGTTGCTTCGGCTAAATCCAATTTTACACGAATCTTAACAAATTCAATATCCATTTTGGTAAGTGCAACCTCAAGTCGGGTTATCCTGCCTGTTAGTTCTAAATTCTCATGAGTTAAAGATTTTACCTTTTTGTCAAGTTGCTTGGATTCTATGATTAAGGCTTTACAAATACTTTGTAATTCATTAGCCATATCATCTTTGCATTCGACTTGATCCATACAATCAGCCTCACTAATAGAAACAAAACCACTAAGGTAATTAACATCAGAATAGTTAAATAATTCATACCTTTCGGATGTCACTGAGGATGTTGATGTCGTTGCTGATGTTGGAGAAAATGTCATGACATATGAGACAACATTTGATACGACATCTTCATTATCCGATAGAGACTGTTCGAAAATATTGGCCAGCATTGCTTGTGTTTCAATTTCACGATCTCCTTCATCTTCTTCTTCATCATCACTAAGAGAAACCCATAGGTTCTTACCAATTTTTCTAAGAGTGTTTGCACATTCATTAACATAATGACCCCAACCTGAGCATGCATGACATTGCATGGACTCAAGTTATTTGGGATCAAATTTGGTACGATCTAAGATGGTTCTTCTTAGTTGATTTCCTTTTTGTACATTTGGAGGGAATCTAGTGGGCTTTTAATTGAATACTTGGTTTTGGTGCTCTTTAGATTTAGATTGATTTCTCTCATTGTTGAACTTCCTCACCATCGAATTGTATTTTCGAGTGAGTAAGGCAACATTTGCACCTTCACCAATTTCTTCAAGATTCTCATCCTCTTCTTCGATTTGACTCTCCCAGGATTGAACTTAAAGTCCCACATTTTTCTTTTATACAATTTCTTTTGATTCTCAATGTTTATCTCATAAGTTTTGAGAATGCTCATCAAGGTATGAAGGTCCATTGTGGAAAAATTGTGAGCTTTTTCAATAGCACAAATCTTTAAATTAAACTTTTCAGGAAGAGAACGGAGAGCATTTTCAACAAGTTGAGTGTTGGTTAATGGTTCACCAAGCACTTGATATTCATTTGAGATGTCAATCAATTTTTCAAAATAAGATTTAATATCATTCGCTTCTTCCATCCTTAAACGTTCATATTTACTCATGAGCATGCGTAGCCTTGTTCGACGAACACTTGAACTACCTTCACAATGAGTTTGTAAAGTATCCCATTCATCCTTAGCCGTGGGGCAGTTTTGAATGAGTTTGAACATATACATATCAACCCATCCAAAAATTGCATTTATGGCTTTTTCGTTAAAGCTAACATTATTGGTTTCTTCTGTAGTCCATTCGGATTCAGGTTTAACAAGAATGTCACATTCCTCATCCGGTGGCAACATTGGAACAACATACTCATTGATTATACATCTCCATGCCCCAACATCAATTGATTTGATATGAAAACTTAGGCGAATCTTCCAATAAGCATAATTTGATCTATCTAAAATAGGAAGTCTACCAATAGTTAGATTTGTTGGATCCATAACTTATGACAACATGATCAAACACTTATTGTGTTAAGTGTCTGCTCTTATACCACTTGAAGGGTGTCAAATTCTACGGAAAGTAAAAACAAGAGATGAAATAAATCGAAGGTCAATTATGTTTTCGAATGTCGGCAATTATGTCATCCGACACCAGTACCAACACTTTAGCAAAACAGAAAATTTAAAGAGTAAATGCAACGGAATATAAAGAACACAAATGTTTAAATTTTCATAAATTATATATATTATATAACTTATGATGGTTAATGACTAAATGTATTGTATATATATTATATACAAATAGACAAATTCATTTCTTTACAGATTTACAACATAAAACGGAAAGGAATTAAAAGTTGAAGTCGCATATGACTTCTACCTGAAAATCTAACTAAGTAGACATAGACAACCTCTCATTACAATCGCTCCATGCAAAACTAATCTAGAATCTAAAACAAAAATTGTAATGTTGGACAGAATGTTGTCAACACACTCAGCAACACTGGTGATCCAAATTTCTGAGATGAAATCCCGAGAGCTCTTGGTAGTTTTACTTTCTGGTTCTGGATGTTGATTCACTGTAGTAGCATCTCTATTTATAGCATAAAGTCTTCCTTGAAAAGATAATCGGTCGGTTGTAGAGGTTGATGAAAACGTGGGCAGCTGGTAGGTTTTGTTGGAGACGATAAAGAAGCAAACACCTCTAACAACTTTGACTTATTCCTCACGAAAAACAGCAGCCTTGACTCGTTCTTCACACGTGTTTACCAACTCCTTTTTACATTGCCAAGTCATATTTACCACATAGTAATCATTACGTAAAGTAAGGCAAAATCAGTTCTGAAAATGTTGGTCCGAATGTTGTGCAACATTTGTCCCAACATTCTTATACATTCAAATCAATACTTCACGAGATATGTTGGGTCAAATGTCACAACATCAAATCCAACATTAACAAAGCATCAATATTGGCCATGAGGAAAAGAGAAGAAAAAAATTGACCCTTAATCATATTAATGATTCACAGTTGTGCCCACAGTCAATGTTATCCGAGCAATAGATCGGCATTAACAATTCCAACCTTTAAGAGAGTAACCTTTTAGAAAAATTCTAACAATTCCTGCAATGGAATTTTGATTTTTAGTAATGCAACGCAAAACAATAGAACTAAGTGAGACATTCTCGAAACCACAATGCGAAGGGATATTTTCAAAAATATATAGCTTCTGAAAAAATTTACGCCATGTAGCACAATATACAATATTATACCTGGGTTGGGTGGGGGTGGGGGTGGGGGAAGGGGAAGAATTATACATAATGTATCAAGTATCAACCTTATGTAAAGTAGATAATAGTATATAAAGGTGTTTATACACAAATATGTTAAAAATTCAGGTGTTAATACACAAAGTATGGGCTACATGGCGTAAATATTTTAAAAAATTGACAGTGTAATTTTCCCCATTATGAATTCTTCAAAGAATGCTAGATTTTGAAATTGTACTAATCTTTTATTCCATTTTCTGATGGATTGATATATAAGAATATACTAAATCAGCGAATTCACTGATAGATTGATAAAGAAAAAATAGTAGTACTAAATCAACAAAGGCAACAAACTAAAGTAAATTTTATTTTCACAATGAAATCACCAAACAGTGTAGAGAACCTGATTCTTTACTACTTTCTCAAGTAAAAACATAAGGTAAATGACACAAAATATTTACGTGAAATACTCCTTGCTTAAGGAATTAAAAATCATGACCTACCAGTGTAGGATTTCTCAAACTCCACTATAACTGAACAATGTTTATATTACAACCTCTTGCAATCTAAGAATTAAAATCTTAATCCCTCACCCCTTATAATAACTCTATTGTAATCTCACTTCAATAACTCTATTGCAATCTCTCTACAATAACTATATTGCAAAGACACTCATTGACTAACTATAGCCAAAAGTATAACTCAAACACTTGTGAAATAGACTACCTACATACAACTTCGTATACGAAAAGTAGGTTTACAAGTTTAGAGACCAAAAGACAAAGACTTACAAACTTAGGAACTTAAGACATCTTCCGTGCTTTGGATCAGGTCCTTGGGTTTGTTGCAACTTTGTTCTTGAGGAAGTCTTGAGAGAAGCGGCAGGTGACACTTGAAAGGAAAATATATTTTAAGGTTTTCAATCATAGTTGCTTCTCTTCTAACATGTTTAAATATGAGAGAGTGTGAGGGAGACATTGCATCGATTGGTCTAGCAGATTTGTAATTGTGATGCTGTATTGCTTCCAGTTGGTACAGTGCAATAACTTTTACAACTGTACGACCGCTAGGGAATCAATCACATCTGGTCCTTATCTGCTTCTCGAAGATGTTTGGCAATCATCAAAACTCGAAGTAGTATGACTTATCAATTTTTCCCTTTTTGATGATGACAAACTTATAATAGATGACCCCCCCTCCCTCCGAGAAAGATTTCCAAGCTCGTTTCAACAGTAGTTCAGAATAATTCAAAATATAGCTCAGAGCATTCTTAACTTGTTCCCCCTGAGAATCAGACCTACAATCATTTTAACATTACAACATGTTAATAGCATCACAACAATACGTACAACAAGTTAGAACCACGAATCCTTAACTTGTTCCCCCTGAGAATCAAACCTATAATTCTTTAAGCACCACAAATTCAAGACAGACACAGATTAGACACAGAACTTCCCCTTTTGGCATCATCGAAAACCATTGAATTTCGTTAGCATACGCATAAAGAAGTTCAGCAATATTAACTCATGGCCACCCGGGCAACACTACACAAGAAATCGCAGTGACAAGCAGTATAAGTAACATTGCACATAAATAGAGAGAACTCCCAACAGAGATAGTTTAAAAACATCAACAAGCAATGCTAATCAGTACAAATATGAAAGTTAAATAGTCTAGAGTGCCAAAAGTCATTAGAATACAACCATTAAAACACAAGGATTGTCAAGAGATTGGAAGATGAATAGGGGAGTTTTAGAGGAAGGCTTAAAGAGGAAATATCTTAAGAAGCTTGTCCATTCTTTTATTTGCAGTTCTTTGATCCTGGACCAGTTGCTCGCAAAGCTCATCCACCTTGTGCTTCAGCTTTTCATTCTCCTCCTTCAGCCGAGCATTATCTTTCTATAAGAGACTACTAGGACCTGGTTCTCTCCCCTTTTCAACGAGCTGAGATTTTAAGATGGCATTTTTAGCATGTAACCTCTGGATCTCAACAATAGCCTTTTCTTGAGCCTCAATCAGTTTTGAAATCGTCGAGTTGCTCCCTACTGCTCCTTTCCTCGGCATACACTCACATTTTTCCAGCGTAGTCAAAGTAAACATTTACTTCCTGGTCCCCATAGTAGCTTTTCCCATTTTGATATTAAAATGCTCAAATACTTATGTGAGAAATAATCCATATGGAAGAACATCCCTACCATCCTTTGTATTCACTACTTTCAGAATATGTTCTATCATAAGGGCGGGTGAGAATGGAGAACCCCGGACAGCCGTGGAGGCCTGAAAATAAGACAGTACGAAAAAAGGGCCTTTAAAGCTAATAGAAGAAAAATTTGCCAAAGCCTCAATGACTATTAGATCAGAGATGGCTGCCAACAAACTTCTCACAGCCCTAGGAAGTAACACTTTGTTGACAAGCTCAAACATGAGCTGATATTCGAGCTTGAGGAGTTTCTTGAAGATTGTTGCCCAAATTTTCATTCCTTCTTGCTTCACAATAGTACTAAAAAATTCAATCAAAGTAGCACTCCCTTTAACAGTCTTTAACCCATCAGTTGTAACACCGAGAATCTCACCAAGCTTCTCCTCATCGATAATCAAGTCAGTTCCATTCACAATTACTACCAGGGTATCCTCATCAGTGGCAAATAAGTTCCCATAGAAGTTGGAAACCTCTTCTTTAAACACACTAGGAATAACAGGGGTAAAGAGATGATTCCACTTCTAGAAATCAACTATTTCCACGAGTTCTTTCATCCCACTTCTTCCTTTAATTTTAGTGTCAAAAACACTCCCACACAGCACCTTTTGAGATTTTAGAATCTCTTTTCTCTCCCACTTAGACAATTCCTTCTTTTGTTTCTTTGATGAGGAACCAGGTTCCTCTTCCATAACTCCCTTCCTTTTTTCGTAGAGAACGAGTTTCAGTTTTCTTCTTCTAAGACTCTTCAGCCTCATCATGTGGGTCATCACTCTCAATAGATTTTCCTTTCAGCAAGTTTTTCTTTTTGGAATTCTTTCTTACAAGTGAGGATTCCTCCACCACACTCTCTTCATTTTCAATAGTCACCACATTAGCAGGTGACACTTCCTCCTCATCAAACAAATCCTTTTATCAATCGTTTCTATTTCTTTATGGAGTTTTTCTCCTTGTTAGCTTTCAAATCATACTCTAATTGAGCTTTCTTGCTTAGTTTGATAGTTAGCACTATGTAGGCAATGTGCTTCCTCTCATTTTCACTCAGACGAGCCTTAAAAGAGACCTTAGACTTTCTTTTGAACACATCATTCAAAACCATTTTATCATCATCATCAACTTGATGAGAAAGACTGATAACACTAGGTTCTCCTTCAGGGAAAAGCTCTCCTAGGGATACGATAATAATGGTCACAGACTGAGGAATGATATCCAACGTTGCCTTCGAGGAACCTGGTGTCCCATCCCAAATAGGGGCAGTCTTGAACTTTGGAGATTCAGACGCTCATTGGGTTGACAGACCAGTTCCTTATTCAGGTACAGTCAAAGGTTCCCCCTGAGTGAGGGCACCAGTTCCCTTACCAGTTTCTTTGCTACTTAACCTATCTAGGGAATATTTAAAACCTGACACAATTTCAGCAGCCTCACTTTTCAAATTGTTTCCCCTTCCCTTTTCTCCCTCACCCAAACTACCATCAAACATATGATCGACATAAGACTTAGAGTATCTTTTGTTTGTATAAAAAAGAGCTATATCAGCAGTAGGAGTAGTATTACCTAATTTCTTAGCCAACTCATCATCTTGTTTTTGATCTTCAGCTGTATTAGAGGAGTTTGGCTTGAAAGATTCACCGACTGATTTCTCAAATTTCTCCCATGTTTCGACTGGAGCTTCCGACGGTTCGAAATTCACAGTTGAGGGTTGTTCTTTAAGAATTGTGGCGGAAATCTCAAGTAAGGGTTTCTTTGGGGTTTGGTCCTTCGGGTTGCACTGAGAAACGAGTAAAAAGGGAGGAACTAGAGAAGTTGGAGATGATGAATGGAATTTTGGGGGTAAAGAAGGAGGATTTTGTTGAGGCAGATCTGGGGATTTTGGAGAGGACACATAGGTGATTGATTTAGGTGAGTTAGATGGAGAATATTGCGATAGATTTGTTCCTTGATCCGAAAAGGCTTAGATGTCTTAAGAGTTTGTAGTCGTTTGGTTTGTGAGGGAGGGAGAGAGAGAGAAGGGGTGAACTGGATAGTTTTGTTTTGGAGTTTAGAAGAGACAATGAAGATGGGTTTTGGTGTCATAAGACAGGTGAAAGAATCAATTTTGATAGGTGAAAGAAGAAAAACTCTTCATTTCTCGTAACATCTCAGACATGACATGACTATTAATAGCTTATTCAAAAGTGGAGGCGGGAAGAAGTTAATGATGAAGCACTCTAAACAGTTTAATGCACACATAGGTGCTGAAAAGACTACTGACCTGAGTCATAATAACCATGTTCTTAGACAATACCCGAGCGTGAATGCAAGCACTCTGAGAAATGCAATGCTACCTATACCTAAGTTTGCCCTGAGATAGCCATGCGTGCATACATGTAACAGTATAGAGTTGAGTTAGATGCCACCAAGAAACACTTTTAGCATTGTATATGTTCTATTATTATAGCCAATCATTGAGGAGGTTTGTGAAGATACAACTAGTTGAACTTCGATTGATCCCATCTTCAAGTGGCTTCCTTCATAGTGCTTCTTGCTTAGTGTATTTTATGAAGATCTCTACTACCTGGTCCTTTGTTTTCCAAAACTTCATACAAATTAACCCCTTTTTAAGATTGTTCCTTAGGAAGTGGTACCTCCCATCAATATATGATTGGTCTCCTTGTGTTGAACTGGATTCTCTGCCATGTTGAGTGCACTTGTGTTGTTATACACAAGAGACACACACTTAGTAGTGCATCAGAATCCTTAGTTTGTGGCTTGATCCAGATCAGTTTGCCATAACAAGAGACAACAACTATGTATTCAGTTTCCGCATTGGAAGGAGCCGCAAAGCTTTATTTTATTGAACCCCATGAGATCAAATGTGGTCCCAAAGAAAAGAGCCAATAGATGTGCTCTTTCTATCCTCCAAGTATCCAGCGTAATCTAGAAATTGATTTTTTAACCTTAGGATAAGATACCATTGAACTTGTCTTGAGTCCCTTATGCATGGTTTAATTTACAGGAGAACCAGATTTATTCATATCTACCCGAGTAGCAGTGGCTATATGAGTATCCAATGGTCTTGGCATTTTCCATTTCAACCCTTTTAGCAGCTTCCTGAAGGACATACATTGATTGATGAAGCTCATTTTGCACTCCTCAAAATGAACAGTGTTTTGAGGATCGAAAGAACCAGGTCCTGCACAGTGTATAACCTCATTGTCTTCTCTATAGGCCAGATCTTTACGATCCATTTGTTCAGATCCCTGAGTACCCGATGCCGCTTCAGTAGCTTGATATTCATATTCCTGAGATATAGTAGAGACACTTGGTTCTTGCATGCTTCTTGACTTGACTCAATTTGTTCGTCGAAGATCATATGCACACATCAAGGGTCACATGCACTTTGAGTTCCTTTTATTGGAGACCTTGTAGGCTTTGTTGAACATGAATCACTTTCTTTGGTTTGAAAAGTGATCTGACATGCTTCCCTTTTAGCACAAGCTTCTCACGCCTCATTACCTTTGAGCTTGGTTTTGACATCTCACGAACCAGGTTCTTAATAATAAACTTGTTCAGTAGTGGAGAGCTTGTGTGCCCCAGTCGTCTGTGCTCCCAGTTCAGCACTATCAATTCGAGCATTAAGATATGTCAGGTCATGCCCATGGATCTTATCAAGGTTACCCATATAGATGCTCTTGTTTCTTCTTTCTATCAAGAACCATTTTCAGATATAAAAGACACTTAACAAGATGTACATCAGGTCATCTATATTATACACATCTTCAAAAGTATGAGAGAGTGTCTTGTCAATTTTGTCCATGTCAGGAAGGTAACCTTTCTTGACATTTTCATAGACACACTCCCTTCTTGAAAGACTTTGAGTGAGAGAGACTCCAGTTATATGCTTAGAGCACCCATCAATGATGTTCCATTTTTTAGTGTCTCCTCTTACTCTAGCCTGCAGACCAGGTTACTGACTGAGTTTAGGAACTCAAATCAATTTGGGTCCTTTTGTGTGATAAAAAAAGCTGAATTAGACTTCTTTAGTCTATGTAGGCAATCCATTTTTTTTCTTGCTGGCGCCATGTCCCTCGGTTCTAATTTTTTCTTAGTGAACTTATTTTTCTACACAGACTGAGACTTTGCTTTGCATGAATCTTTGTAATGACCAGTCTGACCACAATAGGTGCACAACTAATTTTTAGACGTAGTATCATACTTGCTCTGAGAATTATAAGAAGTTTTGTCCTTTTGAAACACAAGTCCTTCCTTGCCTCCTCCTTTATTGTTGTACATAGAGGTAGTTACATTAGAAGACCATGTCCAATGAAACGACTTGTCAAGGTCAAATTTTACCCATTCCATATCCTCTTATAGCTGTCTATTCTTCTCCCGCTCCGTAGGGAGACTCATCTTGATCTTTTAAGCTCCTTTTCAAGCTCAACCTGAGTTTCTCAAGCCACCTCATTTTCCTTTGAAGGAGTATTCATCCATTTTTCAGCTTGACCTTTTAACACATAGTTTTCTCTAGTTAATTTGTCAATCTGTTTCTTCAAATCCACAATGCAAATCACCATATCATCCCTTTCTTGCTCTAAACTTCCAATTTTTTCAATTAGGCCACCCTTCTCATTGATAAGGCTATGATATGTATCAATTAACACATTTGTTGAGGACATCAATTTTCTTTTAGAGTAGCTTTTCAAGTTTTTCTGAACATCAAGAAAATTTACCTCATATTAATCATAGTCATCATCATCCTCAAATTTGACTATGAGTGCAAAAATTGACTCATACTCTGAAAGTT
Organism: Anisodus tanguticus; assembly: GCA_034509755.1. Lineage (NCBI taxonomy): Eukaryota > Viridiplantae > Streptophyta > Magnoliopsida > Solanales > Solanaceae > Anisodus > Anisodus tanguticus. Next base: position 27,207,420 of record CM067545.1, read on the forward strand.
CATTGTCCACAACCATCATAGATGCATCATCTTGGTTATATCCATCTTCAGATTCACTAGAGAAATCTCCTGAAGCTGCCAAAGCTTGTTGTACCAGATTATCAGTTTCATCTCTTCTTGTGAACCTTTTATCAGGAACCATGTTATTCTAGCCAATTTTTCAGTGTTTCCTTTATAGTAGTCTTGCTTATGAAGAGGACACTCTATGATAAAATGACCAGGATTTCCACACTTATGACAACAGTCGTTTCCTTTGAAGTTCTTACTTGAACTTCCTTTTTGTGAAACTCCACCATTTCTTTTAACCATCTTATGAAATCTTCGAGTAAGATACGCCATATCAGATTTATCACTGTTAGTGTCACTTTTAGCCTCCTTGAGAACCAGAGTCTTTTCCTTCTTTGGCTCTTTTCTTTCATCATCTTTTTGTCGCTTCAGTTCGTATGTCTTAAGATTTCCAATAAGCTCATCAATGCTCATTGTTTGAAAGTCCTTAGCTTCTGAGATAGCGTTAACTTTCCTTTCCCAAGATGTAGGCAGAACACTTAGCAGCTTACGAACCAACTTGTTTGTTTTGATGATTTCACCAAGAAAATGAAGTTAATTGATTATGGAGGTGAACCTGGTATGCATGTCCAGAATGGACTCACCATCTTTCATTTTAAATAGTTTATACTCGATAGTGAGAATGTCTATCTTAGACTGCTTTACTTAACTCGTTCCTTCATGAGCTATTTGTAGAGCCTCCTAGATCTCTTTTATCGTTTGACATGATGCGATGCAGTTGTATTCATCTAGTCCAATCCCACACACTAGGATTTTCTTTGACTTGAAGGTTTTCTCCACAAGCTTTCTGTCAGCATCGTTGTCCTCCTTTCTGGTCTTTGGAGTTGTTGGAAATCCAGCCAGATCTGTGTTTGTTGGAACATGAGGACTATCACAAATGATATCCTACAACTCAGAGTCTTCAGCCATGATAAAATCGTGCATCCTTGTCTTCCATCACCCATAATACTTTCCATTGAACCTCGGTGGTCTTGTGGTAGATTGTCTTTCCTCTAAATTTGGTGGAGCAGCAATAAAAGAAAGAGATCTTTTCTAGGTGTTAACCTTTTAGAAAGTCCCTTCTCTGATACCAATTGATGTAGAGTATGCGTCCACCAAACAGTGTAGAGAACCTGGTTCTCTACTACTTTCTCAAGTAAATACAGAAGGTAAATAACATAAGATATTTACGTGGAAAACTCTTTGCTCATGGGATTAAAAACCACAATCTACCAATGTAGGATTTCTCAAACTCCACTATAACTGAGCAATGTTTAAATTACAACCTTTTGCAATCTAGGAATTAAACTCTTAATCTCTCACCCCTTACAATAACTCTATTGTAATCTCACTACAATAACTCTATTACAATCTCTCTACAATAACTATATTACAAAGACACACTCATTGACTAACTCTAGATAAAAGTACAACTCAAAGTAGATAAAAGTACAACTCAAGACTTAAGAAAATAGCCTATATACAACTTTTTATACGAAGAGTAGGTTTACAAGTTTAGAGACCAAAAGATAAATACTTACAAACTTAGGAACTTAAGACATCTTTCGTGCTTAGGATCACGTCCTTGGGTTTGTTGTAGCTTTGTTCTTGAGGAAGTCTTGAGAGCAGCAACGGATGACACTTGAAAGGAAAACATCTTTTTAGGTTTTCAAGTCATAGTTGCTTCTCTTGTAACATGTTGTTTAAATATGAGAGAGTGTGAGGGAGACATTGCATCGATTGGCCTAGCAGATTTGCAGGTGTGTGTCTTGTATTGTCGCCACCCAGGTCGGTACAGCAAAGAAACTTTTACAACATTTAGAGTATTACCGCTAGGGAACCGATCACATCTGTCATTATCTGTTCCTCGAAGATGTTTGACAATAATCAAAACTCGAAGTAGTTTGACTTGTCATAAACAAACCCAAAACTTGGGGAAAAAATCATTTGTAGTTTATCACCGTAGACCTATAAAGAGTTAATTCCTATAGACCGACAAAGAGCATGAAAATCCCACATCGTGGGGTCTAGGAGTAGACCCTCGGCACAAAAACAAGTAATTTAAAGCAGTATAAAAATTCATGATAAAATACTGTCAAAAGCATGATAAAAATATCTGAAAAAAGGAGTTTTAACTATCACAAATTAATGCGATAATCGAAATACAATAAACAATAGATAATAGCAGAAATCGAATGACAAGAAATGACAAGAATAATATTAGGACTACAGAGTTGAATTCTCAAATTTGTATATAAAAAAAAACTTTAGCAGCACCCTTAAAACTAAGAAAAAGAAGGTAAGAGACCTGTAAACATGTGCTAAAACTTTGAATGTAGAATTGGTAATTAGGACACTCAAGGTCACTTCATCATCTATATCAATAAGCTAAACAACTTGTTCCACACCCATTATATAATCTTTAGACTGTAAATGTAAGTTGAAAACTTGAAAAAGGACTTTTGGAATTCCATTAGTTGGAATCTTCTTTGTTAAAAGTAAAATATGGTTTTTCCTGTTGCCGGCAAAGAAAGCCCTAATTAAGAGGATTTAAGCAAAGAGCCGTTTCAGGGCCAAAAGAAAAAGCGTGAGTTACCGTAACTTAAAATGAATAAAAAACAATTCATCATTTCAAATTGTAGAAAAATAGTAAAAATTTGAGTAAGTAAAAATAACACAAATACTAATAAGACAGAACATAAGCTCTTAGAGATCAAGAGGAAGAGGAAAAGGAAGAAGAAGGTCGTGGATGACCGATCAAGAATCAAATGGGAGAGTTTGTATATGACCAGTGCCCATGAGATGGGGAAGAAGTTGACGGCTACGGAGGCGTGAGAGAGTAGTGGGGATGCGAACTGTGGGATAGGACAACCAGTTGTGTTAAGAAAGTAGCTAGAAAGATATTGGGAGTCTCGAGAGGTAGGTAAGGTGGGCAGGGCCGGCTCAAGGCCAAAAGCCACAAAGACAATGGCTTTGGGCCTCCAAATTTTTGGGGCCCTATTTTTTATTAAGTTTTATGCGTAATTTATTTAAAAAGTTATTGTGACTTATAATACTTCTATATAGTTTCTTAATATTTAAATTATTTTTCAAAATATTTAAAGATTCTATATCCAAATTCACATTAGAAATAAGAAAATTTGACTCTCGAAATCCAAATTGTGTCACATAAATTGAGATAGAGAGAGTACACAACCTTTATAAAAAAATTATTTAGTTACGTGATTGATTAGCTATATGGTTAGTTGAATTTTCTTAGAATAACAACATACTCAGTGTAGTTTCACAAGTGGAGTCTGAGAGGGTAGACTATACGCAAACCTTACCTCTATCTTGAGAGGTAAAAATGTTGTTTCCGATAGACCCTTGGCTAAGATAGTGTAATACAACAATAACAATAAAGCAATAGAACAATAACAAAGCAAGTCAAATAAGAAAAGAACAGTAACTACAACAAAATAATATGTTATGTAGGAACGAGAGGCAGTAAATAATAACAGAAGTCAAAGCATAAGAAACTACTGATGTTCGACCTAAAATGCATATAGTTATCCATCCATTGCCTCACATTCTAATACTTTTAATCGTCTTTTAAATATTATTATATAGCTTTGTACTTAATATTATATTTTTAATGTGCAAGAATACAGTGCTGCAAAATTGAAGAGATTCCGAGAAAAATGAAATTCAATGTGTTGTATTTTGTTTCTGAAAATGGAAAAAGGTAGTGCAAAAGTGCAAAGGAATAATTTAAAAAAGAGAAGTTGTCTGTGGCATGCTTCAAGTGGAAGAGTTATAAGGTGCAGCAGCTAAATGACTTGATGATTAAAATTAAAAGGACCAAAGCAATTAAAGGAATTGAAAAAAGTGCACTTACCTTACCTCACCTGGCAGCCCACCGACGGGGCAAACTCAGCAGCCAAAAAACAAGTGCGACGTACTGGCATCGCAAGAAAAAGCGGCCTCTGAACATTTGTTAGCCTTCTGCGCCACCTGCGCGACGTGGGGATGGCGCGAAGCCCGCTATTTTGTTTCGATCTTAGTTAAATTTGATTTTTTAAAGCTCAATTTTTTTGGTATCATATAAATACATATTCTATAGATTTTTTACAAAACATTGAGATAACTTGTGACTCTGAGTTCAGAACTTTTGATCTAGATAGAGCTTGGAGCCACCGTGAAGGCCGAAGTTATTGAGTTCTACCTTTTCTTATCCTTAGTACTAGTTTATATGTTTCTTTGTATGAATTGTTGTTTTTCCTCCATGTCTATATGGAGCTAAACTTCACATTCTAGGGTTGTGGTATAGCCATGAATATTGACGTTTGAAGACTATTTATATCTTAATACGAGTTGTTGATTTTGATTGTTCTTTAATTCTGTGCATAATTGATTGATTGTTTGACCAGCAGTTAGGTTCTATCTGAAAGTATATTTATGTCCTAGAGACAATCTATATTAGGACAAATGTACTTTACACACATTCGTATTATTATTAATGGAGATTAATATTTTGGCATTTGCAATTATTGAATTATTAATTGATTGTTTATAATATTCTATAATATGCATCCATGGAGGTTACACTGTTATTGATAATGTGAGATTAATATTATAACGTAACTCTTAAAATAGTCTCGACTAATGATCATCGAGAATGGGATATCGATGATATGTGATAAGTCGACATGTGATATGCATCACATCCTTAGAGGATGTAGTATCTATCACCTGCTACGAGTAATGGCTACTCGTGATGGACACATGGATACTTTGGAAGTATTGGTATACCCTGCTGATATATTGTTTGTTATACTTGTCTAAAGTATGATCAGCGTGTGGGAGATAGAAGTACTTAGACTTGAGGTCAATACACACCTTGTCTACAAAGTAATGTACTTTGATCCCGTCCTAAGCTCAAATGCCTTATAGGTTGAGATAAGGCTTGTATTGGGTACATTACGATGTGGATTAAAGGTGGTAGTTAAGCCAAAATTAGGATTCATTTCTCGAATGTATATTCGAGAGAACACTCAGATTCTCAGTGATATTGGGATGACTAAGTCGTTGGCCAACGCAATAGACATATTTATAATATGGTCTAGTTGTCAACTAATATAGATGAGAAATAATTATTAAGCCATTTGGATAGACACTTGACAAATTCTAAGCTTGATCGGATGTGTCGTGAATGAAATAATTTTATCTTACCACATAGAGGTTAAGTTTACTGGATTCATGTAAACGTACTTCACATATTGAGTTCGTCTTACGGCGCGGTCTAGGAGTTCCGCGTAGACTTTAATTTGATTAATGTCGATATGTGAAGGCCTGTAGGGTCACACTATGTCGATTGTCCTTTCGATCTAAGGATGTATTGAGAGAGTACTAAATATTCGATTTAGAATCGAGATATTTAAATGAATAATAATTTTTTAAATTAAGTCAAAATTGGATTTTGAATTTAATTAAGAATGTACAGAAAATAAATCGAGACAGTGCAGGGCTACGTCAAGCGCCGCGGTGCCCATACCCTAGGGCCACGACGCTAATGACCTAATCTACCTCGATTTTTGGGTCAGGCCCAAGGTCAAACCCTAATCCGATTTGACCTAATTTTCACCTATAAATACAGACATTCACTTCATTATTCATACACTTGATTTCATATCATCACTCTAAGTCTCAGAGACTCAGAATTAAAACTCTCTCTCGAACCTCTGCCGGATTTCCTAGCTTTCCAAAGGAGGAATACATTGAAGCTTGGAGCTTGCAATCGTAAGGGGGTTCGCGTGCGCACCTATAGTAGATAAAGATTCCAGATAAATACAACCTGCAAGTGTTCATGCTTTATAATTACAGGTTTTGATTGTCATATAACCATACCAGAAGTAATTGTTGGGGTAAGTAAGAACAAAATTTTAAACTTTCGTTGTGCCTTACTTATGTGTTTTGAACCCAACAAAACCCTTAACTATCGACTATCTAATATACATGCTTGGAAAAGATGTTAGATTAGAGAAGGGTTAAAGAGAGCGTGATATGATTATCCCTAAAGTAGGGATAGAATTTGGGTCTAGGATAGGAATATACCTAGACATCGCATTCAATTAAATACCATGTGTGAATTGCGTTCTTAATAGGTCAATTCCATATAAATATAGGCGGCGAACTGTTTTGAATAAGCGAATAGTAGTTCGAGAGAATACTACGAGAGTTAATATCTAGTTAATTACCAATCATCGATAATTTGGATTAAGGAGAAATAGTTTGATAGCTCAATAGAACCAACCGCAACCCTGGAACATTCATATCATTGATAATATAAAAATCCGCTCTTTCTTAGTTAAAGTTTATTATTTATTTCTTTTATTTTTAGAAAATTTATAATTATAACCCTCGAATTTCATCTCTTGTTTAGATAATTTGTATTAATTTAATTTAGTTGACGGTTAATCACAAGACTTTGTGGGTTCGACATCCAATTTTTAAAATTACTATATTACTTGTACGACCATGTATACTTGCGTGTGCGTTTGGGAGCAACAAGTTTTTAGCGCCGTTGCCGGGGACATAGAAATTAATTGTTTATCTAGATTAGACTTTTCTTTTTGTCTATTCAAGTTATATTTTTATATTTTAGTATTCTTCTTGACATGAAATCTTGGAACGAAAAGTGGTAGAATGTTGGTTGTTCTTATTTTGGTGATTCTTGTCTGAATTGAAGGACCCCATCTGTGGCAACACTGTCATAATATTTTCGAGAATGAGTTGTGTGCACCTCTCCAATCCTTTGAGTGGAATATTTGTAGTATATGTTGTGGTCAAGACGGCCATTGGAATGGTTGTCCTAACTCTTATTCCCCATCCCAAACCCCTATTATGATTTTCCTATTGTTTGTGATGTTGACAGGAGTAATGAAGTGGAGGATGCGGAAAGTCTTACTCGAGTCAGCAATTTGGTAAAATATATGTTTGAGATGAGCGCAATAATAAGAGAGCGGAATGCAATAATGATAGAGTGGGCCGCTGAACAAGATAAAGCCATAGAAAGGATTAGTGCCAAACTCGCAGAGATGCAGGCCGATATTGAAACTTGTAATGATCTGCAAGTTACAGGTTTAGCTGATACCCAAGACGAATTTCAAACAGAAGAAGAGAGTGAGTCCTTACAAGGAGAAAGCTTTGAAGAAGCAGAGATAGTGAGCCAATCTTGGCTAACGGAACAAGCTCAACAAATAAAATTTCATGAGTTTCTCTGTGATGGTCTTGCGAACATGGAGACACAATTGATAGAAGGAAGAACTGAGCTCAGATAGGATATTGACAAATTTGATTCCTCAACTTCACAACCTGCAGGCTCAAATAAATAAAAAAAGTTGAGGTGTCTGATGCCCAACTACCAATTGTCGTGGATGGTAGTCAGCATTTGGAGCAAAAAGAGGAATTCTAGCCATTCTACTAGAATATTGTTTATGATGCCGAGGTTGAGGGAGTATACATTAGTGAAGATGTTAAACATAAGGCAGTTTTGAAGTTGGGGTGTGTTGCTCCTCATTCTAAATATTTTTCTACATTATGTTTGGTTGGCAACATGGAAATCGAGCCTTTCAAACTCTTGGAGAAGTGTATAGATGAGGAACAAGACCCTTAGATTCTAAAATTTGTCATATCAAGGAGATAAAATGACATACCTCACTTAAGGGCCAAGAAGTGCAAGATGTCATACCTATTGGTTGATTTCTTTTTTTTACACCACCGCCCCAGGAGCGGAGCAAGAAATTTGATGTACAATTAGGGGCGTATTCATATCCTCAAAGTGGAAGGAAAGGTGGTAAAGGTGATGGTGTAGTGCCACGACGTTAAATCAGGCGTTTATTAGGAGGCAACCTAATGTGTAATAGTTTTAGATTTTTATAGTGTTACATTTTATTTTGTTTGATTTTTGTTTTGCAGATTAGGGGAAGTATGAATACCCAAAGTTGAAAGATGAGGAGCATGTTTGGAATTAAGTATGGGTTCGTGCCGACCCTTGATGTTGAGGATCATGCTACTAGCTAGGCCCTAGAGAGTCTCAAAGAGTATTTTTCACCTTTGGTTTAATTGTTTTTCTGTTATTATTCTTCATTATGTTTATGCATTATGACAAAGCATTGTTTAAGTGCAGGGTGGGAAAATACCTTCTTTTTAGTCGTCGTCGTAGTAGTTAATAATCTCTCTCAATTTTTATTTATGTTCTTTGCCGAGGGATGTTACTTGAATCGAGATTTTTTTCTTAATAGTTAGGATTATTTTTTATTTTTTATTTTTAGGAGTAGTAAGAGAGGGAGAAGAAAGACCTTTTGACTTATTTGATACTACTATATTTAGGTCTGAACTTGAGCAGTACTTTCCTGTGAGTATTTAAGTAATGAAAAAGATAGTAGACTTTCTGACACCTAAGCTCAGGGTAGTGACTCTGTATATAGCTTATTCATATTTTATAGTTTGCCATGATCCTGTCTGTCATAGAGTATAATTAATCCATCTTGATTGAGATTTGTGCCATCTGTGGTGAGGATTTCTTGCATATATTCCATGTTTTGCGTTTTAGTCTAGAATTTTCCCTGCATGTTATTGAAGCGAAATAAAATGTGTTGCTCTGTTTAGAAGATGATAATAGGCTTTCTTTTATATGTCTTGTGAAATTTAGCCTTTTAAGATATTGTACCACTAGTTAGCCCTTTGAGCATGTAGCCTTTCTTTTGGTAGCCATGTTTTTGCCTTGATCCATTTGTTTGAATCCCTAATTTTTGTATCCTGCTTCCTTGAGCATTGTAGCTTCGACTGTGATATAATTGATAAATCTAAAGAAATGGATAGTTAAGTGAAAAATGGAGACCAATGATAACTACAAAGTGATGAAAAGACCCTCTTGAAAAGAATGTGACATGAAAAATAATTACTTGAAAAAATAATGATTGAAACGTTCTTGATATGAGGAAAATACTTGTGAAATAATGGATGAAGCGAGGGATGAAAAATAAAATGAAGAGTAGAAAATAATGGGTGATGAAGTCTAAAAGTGCAAAGTGCTTAGGAAAGTGTAAGTCACTATTAGATAGTCTTCTACCCGTCCCCTAACCAACATTACGGCCCGTTAAAGTCCTATTTGATTCTTTTCGAGCACACTTAATTAGTAGAGATGTACATAATGGGAAAGACTATGGTTCCATATGCATACATGTGAATTTCTTTGTGAGTGCGAGGGTTGTGCTTTGATGCTAAGTCTTTAAATTACATTCGATTCTTTGATTTGAGTGTGTGAACTATTTCTTCTTGTGAGGGAACTTGTTTCATGATAGATAGGTGATGTTATTAGATTTCTTTGATAGAGTAGGTGAGCGAACTTAAATTTGATGAGTTAGAGTCCGTCCCTTAGATTAGGAGGTTAGAAGTTTGTTGTTTGTTTGTATATCTTGTATAATGATCAGAAAGTGTATATGTGATGATTTGAATTGCTATATGGCCTAATTGTTGCTATCAATCAAAGTGATGGTGTTCTTAGGCTTGATTTATTGAGAGTGGTTTTAATGCTTACTCGAGGATAAGCAAGAGTTTAAATATGGGATGTTGATGTTCAGCCTAAAATGCATGTATTTAGTCATTGATTGCCTCACATTCTAGTATTTTTAATCACGGAGAAAAATGAAATTCAACGTGTTGGATTTTGTTTTTTGAAATGGAATAAGTCAGTGCAAAAATGCAAAGGAATAATTTGAAAAAGAGAAGTTGTCTATGTGGCATGCTTCAAGTGGAAGAGTTATAAGGTGCAGCAGCTAAATGACTTGATGTTTGAAATTAAAAGGACCAAAGCAATTAAATAAATTGAAAAAAGTGCACTTACCTTACCTCACCTCACCTGGAAGCCCACCGACGAAGCAAACTCAGCAGCAAAAGAAAACAAGTGCGACGCAGGCATCGCAATAAAAAGCGGCCTCTGAACATTTGTTAGCCTTCTGCGTCACCTGCACGCGGGGATAGCGCGGAGCCCGTTATTTTTCTCGGTTCCAGTTTAATTTGATTTTTAAAAGATCACGCCTTTTGGTAACCTATAAATACATATTCTACGGGATTTATACAAAATTTTAAGATAACTTGTGACTTTGAGTTCAGAACTTTTGACGTAGAGAGAGCTTGGAGCCGCCGTGGGAGCCGGAGTTATTAGTTTCTACCTTTCCTTCTCAAGACTACTAGTTTATGTTTCTTTGTATGAATTGTTGTTTTTCCTTCATGTCTATGTGGAGCTAAACTCCACATTCCAGGGTTGTGGTATAGTCATGAATATTGATGTTTGAAGACTATTTTTATCTTAATACGAGTTGTTGACTTTGATTGTTTCTTTAATTCTGTGCATAATTGTTTGATTGTTTGGCCAACAGTTAGGTTTATCGACTATCTAATATATATGCTTGGGAAAGATGTTAGATTAGAGAAGAGTTAAACAGAGCGTGATCTGATTATCCCTAAAGTAAGGTTATGATTTGTGGCTAGGATAGGAATATACCTAGACACTGCGTTCGATAAAAACCGTGGACGAATTGTGTTCTTAACAGGTAAATTTCATAGAAATATAGGCCGTGAACTGTTTTGAATAGGTGAGTACTAGTTCAGGAGAATACTACGAGAGTTAATAATCCGGTGGATGCAATTGTCGATAATTCAGGTTAATAATCTGAAGCATGTTTTCTTGTCAAGCAGTATTCAAAAGGGTTCCCTCTTTGTTTGGTTTTCTGTATCCACATTCATGACGAATTTATGATTGTCTCATACATGCTTTATAATCTAATATACTTCAAATAACTTTAAGATATTAATATGATACTAGTATCCTATCATTTATCATACTTGCAGATGACTTCAAAAAACACATCTGAAATGTCAAGATACCATTATTATATCAATATTGTACCATGTATATTTTGTATACAAATGAACCTTGCAAAACCTTGCAACAAAAAGAAGGAATGAAAAAGATACAGTTGTTCAGCTATGCAACTATATCAGCATTATACCATGTATAAAAAATATAGACTAAAAAACAAAATACACGTATAATATCAAATTATGAATTCATATACGGAAGTATACATTAATAGTTAAGAATTCAATAACTGATGCAGATGTACCTTTTAGTTTAGGAACTGGTAATCTTGAATGATTTCGTGCATTAACCTGTATAAGTGCTGATTTTTTGTGACCCGTGTTTCAATAATAAGGAGAAACAACTGCATTCTTGTGACCATGTTTTCAGTAAATGAAAAAAACCACTGCATTTTGTTTCAGTAACTAGGAGAAACGACTGCATTAAGATCGCTCGATATTTTTCAATCTCTCAGTGCTCTGTTACCTCTTCTCATATTTCTACTGCTTGGTCTAAGTAAATATTGAAGTCATTGTACAACAACAACATACCCAGTGAAATCACACAGGGGATGAGAGGTTGTTTCCGGTGAAATCAGATAGTAATTGGTAATTGTGAGAAAGTATGGGAGAAAATATTATTATTGAGTTGTGTATCTACATTATTACATCGAACTCTATTTGTAGATGCTACATCGCAATCCTTTTCCATGTAGGATACTATATACAAAACATATTCCTATTCTAACACTCCCCCTCAAGCTGATGCATACAAGTCATATGTACCGAGCTTGTTACAGATGTATCTAATACGAGGACCATTAAGTGACTTGGCGAAAATATCCGCAAGCTGATCACTCGAGTTCACAAATTTAGTAACACTATATCCAGAGAGTATCTTTTCCCTGACAAAGTGACAATCAATCTCAATGTGCTTAGTCCTCTCATGAAATACCATATTTGATGCGATATGAAGGGTCGCTTTGTTATCACACACAAGTTCTATTTGACTGATTTCTCCAAATTTTAGTTCTCTGAGCAACTGCTTAACCCAAACTAGCTCACAAGTTGCTACAACCATTGCTCGATATTCTGATTCAGCACTAGATTGAGCAACGAAACTCTATTTCTTGCTCTTCCAGGACACCAAATTACCTTCTATTAACATACAATATCCAAACATAGAACGTCTATTAGAGGGTGATCCTGCATAATCAGCGTCTGTATATCCAACGATCTGCTCATGGCCTCGATCTTCGAAAAGCAGTTCTTTACCTGGAGTTGACTTAATGTATCGCTGAATGCGGATAACTGCATCCCAATGACTATCACAGGGAGAATCCATAAACTGACTTAAAACACTCACAGAAAATGAAATGTTCGGTCTAGTCACCGTGAGATAATTCAACTTACCAACAAGCCGCCAATATCTTTCAGGATCACTGAGTGGCTCTCCCTGTCCTGACAGAAGTTTAGGATTTAGATCCATAGGAGTGTCAATGAGTCTACATTCCATCATTCCTATCTCCTCAAGAATGTCTAAGGCATACTTGCATTGCGAAATAACAATACCTGATGTGGATTAGGCAACCTCAATACCTAAAAAATACTTCAGATGCCGAGATCATTAGTATGGAAATGCTGAAAAAGGTGTTTTAAACTAGTGATACCATCTTGATCATTGCCAGTTATAACGATATCGTCAACATAAACCACAAAATAAATACTCATATCTGGAGCAGAATGTCGATGAAACACAGAATGATCTGCTTCGCTGCGAGTCATGTCAAACTCCTGAATTACTATGTTGAATTTACCAAACCAGGCTCGAGGAGACTGTTTTAGATCATAAAGTGAGACGCAATCGACATACCAGATTAGACTCCCTCTGTGCAATAAACCAGGCGGTTGCTCCATATAAACTTCCTCCTCAATGTCACCATGGAGAAACACATTTTTAATGTCCAACTGATAAAGAGGTCAATGGCAGACAACTATGGATAGAAAAAGACGAATAGATGCTAGTTTAGTCGCGGAAGAGAAATTACCACTGTAATCAAGCCCAAATATCTGTGTATACCCTTTCGCAACAAGGCGAGCCTTAAGCCGATCAACTTGGCCATCTGGACCAACTTTGACTGCCTAAACTCAACGACAAACAACAATAGATTTACCTAAAGGAAGAGGAACAAAATCCCAAGTACCACTCGTGTGTAAAATAAATATCTCGTCAATCATAGCATGTCGCCATCCGGAATGAGAAAGGGCTTCACCTGTAGACTTAGGAATGGGGATAGAGGACAATGATGATACAAAGGCATAATGGGATGATGATAGACGATGATAACTTAAAAGGGTATAATGTAGGTTATTATTATGAGTGGATCATTTACCTTTTTGAAGTGCAATCGGCTGATCAGGAAAAGACAAGTCCGCAGTAGGTACATGGTTCGACATAATACATGAATCATCTGGACCTGATGTTTGTTTGATGTTGGACGCGGTCGATGATGATAAGTCAGAAGTGGTGGCACTGTGACCGGAGATGTAGAAGTAATTGTAGATTCCTCAAAGGTTTGTGTAGGTAAAACCTGAGATATAAGTAAGGCCTCAAAGATATCAGGATGATTAGAAAGAGATCTAAAGTAAGATTGAGGCTAAAAAAATATGACATCGACATGCATAAAATATCTACGAAGATCAGGTGAGAAGCAACGATACCCCTTTTAAACCCGAGAATAACCAAGAAAGACACATTTAAGAGAGAGAATGACTAATTTATCGGCCCCGGAGCTAGGTTATGCACAAAACATGTGCTTTCAAAAACACGAGGGGGAAGAGAGTATAGATATGGCTGAGGATATACTATGAAATATGGAATTTGATTCTGAATAGAAGAAGAGGGCATTTGATTAACTAAATGAAAAGACGTGAGTATTGCATCGCCCCAAAAATGCAGCAGAACATGGAATTCAATGAGATGAGTGCGAGCAGTCTCAATGAGATGTTTATTCTTCCTTTTTGCTACTCCGTTCTGATGAGAGGTGTAGGGACAAGATGTTTGATGAATAATTTCTTGGTGAGTCATAAAATAATGAAACTGGGAGAATTTGTATTCTAAGGCATTATCACTATGAAAAGTATGAATAGAAACACCAAATTGATTTTGTATTTCAACACAAAAACTTTTGAATATAGAGAATAACTCAGAACGATCTTTCATTAAGAATAACCAAGTACATCTAGAAAAATCATCAATGAAACTAACAAAATAACAAAATCTTAAAGGTGAACTGAATCTACTAGGACCCCAAATATCATAATGAACTAGTGCAAAAATACTCTGCATGACTCTCAGCACTACGTGGAAAGGTAACGCGAGTGTGTTTCCCAAGTTGACGCTACTTACAATCTAATTTGGACAAACTAGACAAACTAGACACCGTCTTTTGTAGCTTGAATAGGATCGGATGTCCCAATCATTTATAGATTAAGTTTGGAGGATCTATAACGGAGCATATTGTGGAGGCATTAGGAGAGGTAATATAGGAGAGGCCTTGTAATTCATATCCCGCACTAATCACATGTCCCGTACTGTGGTACTGCATAGTAAAATAATCATCAAAAATATTAAGGCACGATTTAGGGCACGTGTCAAACGACTGACAGATGCAAGATTAAAAAGACAACCAGTGATATAAAGAACATAGTTTAGAGTGACAGAAGATAAGGGATTAGCTTGTCCAGCCCCTTTTGGTTTTGTTTGAATCATATTGGCTAAAGTAATCGGAGGAAGAGACTGTGAATAAATAATATTTGACAAAAATGATTTGTTAGCAGAAATATGATTAGAAGCTTCCGAGTCAATGACCCACGATGGAGGGATACTAGACCATGAAACACAAGTGAAAGAATTACCAACAACAGAAGTATTAGACTGAAAATATGTGGCTGCTTGTGAAAATGTCTGCTTACTTGTTCTATACTGAAGGTATTCATTATATTCTCCTTTAGATAAAAGCCTTGAATTTTCTGTAGTGTCAGTCTGAGCAACATGAGCATTATTGGGTTGTTGACCATGCAGAACACGACATACGTCACGAGTGTGTCCAAACATATGACAATAACTACACCGAACATGATTGGGTAGTAGACCATGTAGAGCATGACATACGTCGCGAATGTGTCCAAAACTACACTTAGTTCGAGATTTTCCAAAATGACCTCCTCCTCGTCGATTATCCATAGACTGAGATATTTGATTCTCTATGGTTTGAGATGCGAGAACAAAGGAGTCAATGGTTGGTGATGAAACTACTGTGTTATTAGGAGGCGCAACAAGTCAAAGCAAACAAGAAAATAGTTCATCAATTATAGGAACTGTAGGACTAGCCAAAATCTGATCATACACCGAATCAAGGTCAGTAGGAAGTCCAATAAGTGTAAGAACTAGAAACAACATATATCTGTTGTTTTTCAATGTTCGTAGTGACTAGCATCAACTGCTCAAATTTCTCCATGACTGCATGTACCTCTCCTAGGTAAGTAGACATATCTGATTCATATTTCTTTAAGTTGGTCATCCGAGATATTACATCATAAAATTGAGATATGTCATTAGTGTATAAAGCGGGAGCCTTTTCTCAAACTGAATAACATATTTGGAAGAAACGAAACAAGGGCATCAATTTGGAATCAATAGATCGCCACAAGAGACTACATAATTGAGCATTAACCTTCTCCCACTGTGCTTTGACCTTTTCTGTCTCACTAGCCTCTGTTTTTTCATTAACCATAATAGTCTTTTGTGTTAAAATGACCCTGAACACCTTGACCCTTGCCCCACAACTCAACCGAAGAAGCCCAAATTAAATAGTTTGAACCTCCATTAATGGTTCGGAAGTAATCATCGGGCTAGAAGTTCCAATTCCAATATTTTTGGAGCAAAAAATATCATATCCGAGAGACATGGTTCAAAACTTTAAGAAATCTGACCAAAAGAGAACAAAATCAAGCTGATAATGCTAAGAAACAAGCGATCCAGAAGCTGCAGTAAACTGTCGCCGGAGAAACTTGCCAGAAAACTCGCCAAAAAAATTAAAAGTGATCGGAATCCAAAACAAATTGATGGGGTTTGGTCAGAATTCTTAGGCGATCTCACTGGGAAAAAATCAGTTAAAAGTGACCGGAAAGACCCTCACGCGCCGGCGCGTGGAGTTGACTCACCGCTGGTGTCGCAACTTCAGGTGGCACTTGGCAGCGCGTGGCAGGTCTCTGTCGGTATAGTTGTCTGGGGTTTGGTCACAGAGGATGAGGAACCTCATGGTGGTGTTGGTTTTCGCACAACACTGACCAAAAGTGGTATTTACGCAAATCCAATCTAGAAGCGGCCAGAATGTGATGCACATCAGCTGTCTTGACCTAATTTTATTTTTTCGATGTTTCTCACCTATGCTCTGATACCATGTGAGAATGTATGAGAAAAAATATTATTATTGAATTGTGTATCTACATTATTACATTGAGCCCTATTTATAGATGTTACATCCCAATCATTTTCCATGTAAGATACTATATACAAATCTTATTCCTATTATAACATAATAGCTTTTCTTTGTCCTTTCAGATGCAGATCATTGTAAAGACACTCACTGGAAAGACCATTACTCTTGAGGTTGAGAGTTCTGACATCATCCATAATGTCAAGGAAAAAATTCAAGATAAGGAAGGAATTCCTCCTGACCAGCCTTTGCTGGAAAGCAACTTGAAGATGGTCCAACTCTTGCGGATTACAATATTCAAAAGGAGTCGACCCTCCACCTTGTACTCCGTCTACGTGGTGGCATGCAGATCTTTGGTAAAATTCTAACTGGTAAGACCATCACCTAGGAGGTTGAAAGTTCTGACACTATTGACAATGTGAAGTCCAAGATCCAGTACAAGGAGGGAATTCCTTCAGACCAGCATAGGTTGGTTTTTTCTGGAAAGCAGCTTGAGGATGGAAGGACCCTTGCAGATTACAACATTCAGAAAGAATCCACCCTTCACCTTGTTCTTCATCTTCATGGTGGTATGCAAATCTTTGTGAAGACCCTTACTGGGAAGACCATCACCCTTAAAGTTGAGAGATCGGATACTATTGACAATGTCAAGGCAAAAATCCAAGACAAGGAGGGGATTTCTCCAGACCAACAACGTTTGATATTTGCAGGCAATCAACTTGAAGATAGAAGGACACTTGCCGATTATAACATATAGAAGGAATCGATGCTTCATCTGGTGTTGCGTTTGAGGGGAGGTATGCAAATATTTGTCAAAACTTTGACAGGAAAGACTATCACTTTGGAGGTTGAGAGCTCCGACACAATTGACAATATGAAGCCCAAAATTCAAGACAAGGAAGGGATTCCACCAGATCAAGAACAGACTTATATTTGCTGGTAAGCAGTTGGAGGATGGGCGAACCTTTGCAGATTATAATATTCAAAAGGAATCCACACTTCACCTTGTGCTTAGCCTTCGTGGTGGTGAGTGGTGACTACTAAGGACGCAAATGCTCTATTTTTTTAATAGCTGGTGGTTGTCTTTGTTTTGATGGATATGTTTTTTCTAAATAAAGGATTGTGTAGTAAGACTTGTTCTTGGTTGTTGAAGTAGTAACTGTTGAATGACAAACTTTATGCAGGTTTAATGATGATATTCTCTGTTTTTTTCCCTTATCTCTGCTAAAAATCTGGTCATTCTATTTCTTGACTAAATGTTGGGCATGATAGTCTTCTCCGCACAAAAGTTTAGTAAGAATTGTTCCTGCCATCCAATTCTTGACGCATGGCGTGATTACTCAACCACTCTATAAATGGAGGCTTGGTAAGTGTCTTGGTGAAATTGAGTACTAGAACATACTGCAAACAAGCTTTCTGCAATTGTTGCTGAAATGGTGCAACTGCAAAATGAAACTTAAGAGCACCGTAGAGTGCGGCTTCACTTTTCTTAACCACTTGGCTCTGTATGTTAGGAGAATCTGGAGTGATAAATACCCATGATATACACGATATATATGATGTGTATATCACGGGTAGATTGTTGCATAATTGGCTGTTAAATCCCGTGCTATACACGGCAGTATATGCATGTCGTGTATATCACGGTTTAGTAGTCTATTTTAGGTTATGATTTGTTGTAATGAAATTAGAGTTGTACACTTACCATAATTTTATAATTATTGTACAAGTAGAATAAGGTTTTATGAGTAGAATAGGAACAAGATTTCCTTATTATGGAAATTGTAAATTGTATATATACTCTTTCATTAATGAAAATAATCAAGGGATTATTTCTTTCATGGTATCAGAAGTCTAGGACTAAAGTACTTCCGCTCCTCTCTCAAAATGAGCTCTCGGTTCCGCCACCCTTCTTGGCCGAACCTTCCTTCTTCTCCAAATCTCTCCTAACTTATTGTAATTTCATTATGTCTACCTAAAATAATATGTTTCATCCTGCCCTTGCTATTTCCAACATCAAGAACCACATCCTTATTGTTCTTGAGATGAAAAACGTCAAATATGCGACGTGGGCGGAATTGTTCAAAATTCACGCAATCTCACATCAAGTCCTCCATCACATAATTCCTCCCGCTGTCCCTACACCCGCGGAGGATCCTCAGTTATGGATCACTTTTGATGCTACCGTCCTTCGTGGATTTACTCCACTATTTCTACCGACCTTTTACATACGATCATTGAACCAGACACTACGACTATGACTACCTGGAATAGATTGCGTGATATATTCCAAGATAACCAACATTCCTGAGTTGTCACTCTTGAGCAAGAATTTTCGCAAGTTCGCATGGAAAATTTCCCGAATGTTTCAGCTTATTGTACACGACTCAAGGAATAGGCGAACTAACTCCATAACGTTGGCGCACCTGTTACCAATAATCGTCTTGTTTTCCAAATGGCTGCAGGCCTCTCTGAGACCTATAATGGCGTTGGAAATCTACTTTGACAAAGTAACCTGCTTCCCCTTTTTTATCAAGCCCGTTCGATGCTCACTTTGGAAGAAGCCGACTTGGCAAAAAAGGTGGCTATCGGCGCCAGTTCTATGGCAATGATGACGTCCTCCGAAAATTCTCACGGGTTTGTTGACAATTTGGGCCAAAATTGCAATAATGGTGGCGGCAAGAAGGAACAAAATCGTAAAAACAATGGCAAAAATTGCGGCGGCAACAACGGTGGCGGCCGGAATAGTGGCAGTGGGTCGTAGGTCGCCTGGTCCCAGCCTTGGGCTCCTTGGTCGTGGAACTGGCCCAACTGCCCATATCTTCTTCCCAGCCCATACCCGAGTCACTGGGCCATGCAGCATCAGGGCAGGCCCAATCCACTTACTGGCCGATTTCATTCTAGGCCGGGACCGCAAACAGGTGTGCTTGGGCCTCGGCCTCCGCACGCTTTCTATGCAGTGGGCCCCACACCGACTTCGACAGATATTGAGGCCGTCATGCATACACTGGATTAAATCCTCCAGACGTGAATTGGCACATGGACACCGGCGTTGCTTCTCACATGACGTCCGACCAAGGTACTCTCTCGTCTTATTCCAATTTGAGCAAAAATCGTGGCATGATTATTGGTAATGGCAACTTAATTCCAATTCGTGGTTATGGTCATAAAACTTTATCTTCCCCCATCCACCTCTTATATTGAAAAATACCCTTCATTCCCCTAACTTAATTAGAAATTTGGTGTCTGTCCGTAAACTCACCACTGATAATTGGGTTTCTGTTGATTTTGATTATTTTGGGTTTTCTGCGAAGAATTTCAAGACGGGGATACCTCTCATGAGATGTGATAGTAGGGGAGATCTTTGTCACGACCCGACCCGACGGCCGCGACTAACCGCCCTAATGACGTCATTATACTTACCTCGTCACACATAATCCAACTAACCCTTAATGAGTCGAAATCCGGCAGCATAACGTCGCAATAACAACATATGCCGGGGTAGGCAAGCCGACAAGGCGCCTTTACCCCCGAATGCACCCGTCTCCCGAGGAGTCACAATTAGCCAATATAAAATAACAAGCAAGCCGACAAGGCCGCCACCGTATAGTAACGTATAAACATGGGAACACCCCAAAGACACGAGAATACAATAACATGACCGACCCAAACGAGTCATAACCCTTACATACGTACAACCCACCACCGTCTACGACCTCTATAAGAAGAAGAACGACATATGACGGGACAGGCCCCGTCGTGCCCCTAAATACAAACAAGCTCTAAAGAGATTCGGTACCAACATGACAAAACTCGGATCAAAGGAGCTTTCCAACTCGCCGAGTAGGAACCTAGGCCCGAGGTTCACCAAACCGAGAGCATGTACCGCGGGCATGAAACGCAATTTCCCCCCGAGGAAAGGGGGGTCGGTACGAAATAATGTACCGAGTATGTAAAACATGAAGTGTAAAATAAATCATAAGTAGCCAACGAAACATGAGATCGGTATAAAAATCAGGGATCCAAATCCAACTGTGCCATAAACCATAAAAGTCACCGTGCCTTATAAACATGAGAGGCAAGTCAAGAAAAACATGCATGCCCCCCATATACATATATATACCGTAACGTAACCCGGCCCACTAATGCGGGACTCGGTGAATCATATCATAACCCGGCCCATGCCGGGACTCGGTAAATCATCTCTCATCTATGGATCCATCCTACGTAACCCGCCCTCTAGTGAGGGTCTCGGTGAACAATGCAAGGCCGTGCACGAGTCGTAACCCGACCCGGACTCGGTGAGGTGAAGTAGTAACACTTAGCACGAGTAGATATCATGAGTGCCATGCAAGTAAAAATCATCATTTGACTCTCAATAAAATCATTACAATAATGTCATACTAAACTCTTTGCTTTGAAAAATCATAGGCACTTCTCATAACAATCCTCTTTAGGAATTAAACTATATAAGAATTAAGTACGTCCGCCGTACTTTCATTAAAGCATGCCAAAAGAAAGAAGTAAGGGTTTCACATACCTCTTAGACGAATTAATCGACTCAATATTAGCGTACGCCTCGTTTTAGAACTTCAACCTTGTTGTCGAATTTATCTAAGTTCCGCGGGTCCTTGTAAGCCCCTATGAATGCTTATCTACATCATACGGATGATTTAAATCATAATCGACACAACATATTGAAAACAGATTCTTAGGGACATTCTAACGAACACCTTGAACGCGTAGAACCTATATTCCTTCTATATCAAAATCTATGTAAGTAGTGAAACATCCAACTCTCTTAATCCTCCTTCTTATACTACTAAAATCTCCAAAACAAGTACCACAATTTCACATGCAAGCCCAAAGAACTCTCGAAACGACAAATTCTAACGATACCCAACCCAAATTCGCATTTCCGACAATCGTCTTTAGAACTAATAGCAAGAAATGACTTCAGAAAATTGTACAAACTATTAAGAACAAGGAAGGTTACCTCATTAAACATATCGACGAGAATCGTTGGGAAACCCTTTTGCTCGACTTAGCGTCCGACAAGCAGTAAAACGCAGAAACAGGGGCCCCAAAAAAAGACCCCCGAACTCCTCCAACAATTCGGGTCTCTTGCTTGACCTCGAAATACGTAGGCTAGTCTAAGAACTTGATTTAGCTGGAATCAAGGTTCAAAACGTCATAAATTTCTCCTTTTGGGTTGTGCGAAAATTCACGCATTTCCCCCAACTTCGACCGAGAGCTCTAGGGAACCTACCAATGGAGTTTTCTCCTTCTCGCTAGACTCGAATTTGATGGAGGAATTTTGATTGAGATGAAGAGAGCTTGAAGAACTGATGGAGTTGAAGAAATGGAGAGAAAAAAAAAAATGGAGAAGGAA
This sequence comes from Anisodus tanguticus, assembly GCA_034509755.1. NCBI lineage: Eukaryota > Viridiplantae > Streptophyta > Magnoliopsida > Solanales > Solanaceae > Anisodus > Anisodus tanguticus. The sequence continues at coordinate 27,229,260 of CM067545.1, forward strand.
GGCCCTTATGGGCGCCGTTTCTCGGTCGATCGATTTGGGGCTTGGTCACCCCCAAATCGATTATAACACCTTACTTACCTACTCCCACTATAAATTGTCCCCCCCTAATTAATTAATCCCACAATTAATTAATTATACACACAATTAAATTTCCGGTCTCCAATTATTTAAGTCCCGACGATTACTAAAATCCTCTTATGTCAATATCATACTTCCCGTAATAAAATACCAAGTCTATACTCTCTCCGGATACACACTTATTTAACTCCATCGTCACACTTACTAAATCCTAAAATTATTTCGGGATCACGCCATTTTATATACTAATCCTCTTATTAATATACACAAGTACAACGAAATTTTTCCGGTCCGGTCTACTTACCTACGCTATGAGTTCAACCACTATCCGAAAATACGGGCGTTACATCCTTCCCCCTTAGAAACATTCGTCCTCGAATGTCGATACGGCATTTCTAACCTTTGACACCATACAAAAAGAATACACAAATTGCTATTCCAATTCCTCAAAAACAAGGGGTATGACATTCAGGGATTAATTCGTACTATCTTTTAAACTCGTGAGAAGATACATATCCATCCATAACTACTTCTAAAGGATAGACTCAAGTTTCATATGCGAACCAAAATAACACATGGTGACTACATTCTTTAAATTCAACAATAGGTAAAGAAGGTAGAAGGTCCTAATATCTAATTTTAGAGTTCTATACGCAACCTAGTTATTTATAAAAGCTCACATCTCAATACAATTAGCCATGCAACTGTTTTTATACCATTGCGGTTGATTCTTTTATTGCACTATTTTTGGGCTAGAGTGCAAAGAACACAATCGCTGATTTTTTTTTTTTTTTTTTTTCACTCTACCCCCGCCTGAATTACGAGCTGCCGAGATGTCTCAAAATAAAGGCAAAGAACATGTGTTTGTGCAGGGCACAATTCCACCAAAATACAAATAGGGATTACAAGAAAGCAAATAACAAAAAATAGCAAATCAACCGGTAGCCAAAACAAGCAATAAATAACAAAGAAAAATGCTCAAATAACAGTCCAAAATAAGCAGCCAAGACAAGAAATAAATACAAACAGAAAATGAGCTCAAATAACAGTCCAAAATAGCAACCAAGACAAGAAACTAAATACAGCAGAAAACTCGAGCTCAAATAACAGCCCAAAATAGCAGCCAAGACAAAGAATAAATACAGCGAAATCGCATCTAACAAAGACCAAAACAAAGAACCACAAAGGAGGTATAATGCAGCAAAATTTGGTCACCATGTAGCCACTACTTACCCCATGGCACAAAGAACTCCAAAGACCCTCACTCCGCTATACCTTACACAACACATTACAATGTCTTCCTATAGTGTAGTATATGTCTTATCCTTGAGGAAAGGACAAGACTCATCAAGATCATGTATCTTGTAGAAAATATACTTGCAAACCTTGGATAAGAATGCGCATTTTGTAATCAAAGTAGAATGGCCCAAAAATTTTGCAATAAGTCATACCCAAAGTAAAGTGTTAATGGCTAAGGTATAGCAAATCTCAAGGTCTAAAATTATCTCAAAATATGGCAGTTCCACCTTAAACACACGCATTTATCACCTCAATCAATGCATAAAGAACTATAATTCGAATTCGTATTTTAAGAGACACAAGCCTTAACAAGGAATGTAGATAACTAGGAGAGGACAACATGCTTGAAAACAGGACCTTTGAGACTGAAAAGGGCAGCAACATATGTGCCAACCGAGGCAATAATATGTGATTAAAGACCCACAGGACAACGTAGCAAAGCAACAAAACAAAGAAATAATCGCGGTAACAAGACTAGTCTAAACATGCTCGACATTTCATAAACAAGCTGGTCCTTAGGCAACATAAAAACAAGTAACTAAATGCAACCTACTCGGTTAGGTGTGCGTAAATGGGGCTTGACCATGTTGAGCCTCTATTTCAAGCATAAACAATCGGCACCTTAATTAGTACAGTATTCATTTACCAAATTCGTGTCTAGATTGGTTGTGCCACTCACCTATGGAAATGGTTATGTAAAGCCTAACATCGAGAAAAAAAATAATAAGCAACTTGAAATGCAAATACTAAGTCAAACAACCCTTTATACCATAGTTAATAGACATCAAATACTTGCCGAATTAATCTTGCTTCAATATCTGCACCTAACCTATGATCACACCATATCCAGGGCCACAACAAATACCTTAAGAGGCTGCATACCAACAGTTCATATAAGCAGAATTACAGGGTCCAGAGGAATTTTCTGAATCACCCCTTTAAAGGCCATCATGCTGAAATTAGCCTAAGTTTATCATTTTAACTTGTTAGGAGCACATGTCAACTAGCATAGTGGTTCTAAGCTTTTATTCCTACTTATACATGCACTTAACTAGGTGGATTGGTTTACACATTGGCAATGATAACATGGATACATGAATGGGTGCAGAAATACTCTTTTCTAGGCATTCATAACATAACTTCAACATTCAGACCACATAAAGTTCAAGTTACAAGAACATAGATACAACAAGTACATACCTAAGAAAACAACTTAGGAACTAAACTTCCCTTTGGACATACCACAACCTCTTGGGTCGTGTTAAGCTCATAAATTCCAACAATAAACTAAAATAAGTCCTTTGGTTTTAAAAAAAAAATCCAGCTTTATATCACATTATGCATCCATAGAAGTAACAAAGATATTAATAGCACGAGACAGGACATCATGTAGTCATAATTGAAGCTACACATGTCATTGGAGACCACATGTAGGCTACATCATTCCAAATTACCGGATACCACATAGAAAAAAAACCAAAAACAGTAAGCCGACATATTCTCTAAGCTTATACTCAACCAAGGTTACTATCGTACTTATATGAAAAATGTAATAGAAGCCACACCGATCTTTTTACTATAACCAATAAGTCATAGGTTACTCCTAACTTTAAGTTAGATTCATATCAAGTCGGAATTGTATCTAACAAAACTAATCACTTCAAAATCAATCCAAACAAGGTTATTATCGCTTAACTTATGCATACAATAGTTTAAAAGTCATTTCATGATTCAACTAAAATTACACCGGACTATACAACAACCTTATCAATCAACATGCAAAATCCACATATTCCTTTTTGATTAATCCAAACATATAACCATTTATTTAGGCATGCTTAGTTATAACTTCTAACATACCCCCAAATCAAGAAAGGTGCTCGGAATCTAGGTAATATTCATAATTCACAATCATCACATAGGCTACCCTTTATCAATTCCCATCATAATTAACATCACATAACCTCAACCATATCAACACACTTAAGTCATTCTCTTCTAGTTTTAAATTATCATATCGACGATATAAGACAAGTTTTGCTAAATAGGACAACTAATCTTGTTCTTAATTAGAGGCGCTTGTTTTAGGTAGATAATATGACCAAACGACTTACGATAGCCAAAGAGTTTCCAAAATAATATATCGGTCATCACATTAATTTAAATAACCCATACATGCTAAACCTAACTTCAATCGAACCTCGCCAATCCATGTCATGCTAACCTCATCACTACTCACTTAATAACTTAACCAAATCGGCGAAGCAAGGGAATGCACATAGTTGAGGAACTACTCGTATATTCATCTTTCATTTTTCATTGGGACATGCCAAGGATAGATATGACCCTTTAACCAAAGAAACATACACCAAATATGCTCCTAAACTATCCTTCGATCACGACAAAGACTTAAACAAAACACACATCCATTTCAAAGTCATTAGGTGATCCTATCATAATTATAACAACATCCTTATGCTACATCTTAGTTCCCTTATTATAGGCAGATCACTAAATAACTAAAAGCATTAAGCCCCTCAATCATTTAAACGGGTCATACAAGGTCAAATAACTCTTAAACCTAACAAGACAACCACTTAACACACAAATAATCGTCACGCAATACTCTAACATTGTTTTCATCAACCGAACCTCGCTAGACATTAATAGAGTAGTCACAAATAGCCACAAGTATTCACATATATTACATAATGCTTGGCATAATGTATTCACGGTTTAATAGTTAACTAAATAAGCAAACCGTTTATTGCAGTAGCAAGTCATTCCTGGAATTATGTAAGTACTCAATTTTCCACTCCCTTAAGCAACTATTGACAACATGTTTAGCATACGAATCTATTCCCTATTTAAGAGACAAAACGCAGGCCTGGGTTATTAGAACATTTTGCATTCTACATTATGATACGCAAAGACAATTACGGGGGAAATTTTTAATCAAACATAAAAGATATCTAGGCAAGTCTAATTAACTGTTTAGAGGTAGTTACACTTAGCAAAATTGGCAAGGATAGGTCCTAACACAAGTGATTTATACTCAACCCACATACTGCACAGGGACATTAACAGACCACCCTGTTTCGAAAGAAGTATGACCAAAACGGAATACATTTATACATAACATGGATAGCATAACTCATAAGAAAAGCTGGAACACATCAACTTAAACCGGGTAATATTACAACATGTAGAGGACCATCTACTCCTAAGCCCCATCCACAAGTAGGACAACCCGTTAACGACTATCAACTACCTCGCTAAACAAATTTCAAGGACTTATCCAGACAACTTGCTCCGAGACAACAAACCTTATATGTACAACAAGTAGCAATTCCAATTTTTGGCATATCTCATATTCCTATTCATTTTAACATAAGCATACCAAGGAGTCATCACAACTAATAGACTTCACATATACCACGTACTATAACCCAGATCAAACATAAAATATTTTACTCAAGAAGGCCTTGTATATCTAAGGTCTCAACGATTATCTAATATTCTAAGAGTCTCAAATATTCCATGTCCCAAGCTTACATTATTTCTTCCCGTATACGAGTAAGATAGTTTCTCATCACCTCGAATTCGTATTGCCCTTCTCCCGGCGCTTGTCGCTTTCTTTGGAGGCATAGCCGTAACACATTAATACGTCGAGAGGGAATAACTTAATAACATAGCTCTATCGCACGATCTTAGAGTAAGAAGAATAGAAACCAATCCTAAATATCCCCGCAGCCTCTCTCGCGTATAAGTATGGTGCACAACATACCCATACACAAGACTCTACTAGACACGGTCGTAGACATTCCGAGGACTAACTCGCTCGATACCACTTTTGTCACGACCCGACCCGACGGCCGCGACTAACCGCCCTAATGACGTCATTATACTTACCTCGTCACACATAATCCAACTAACCCTTAATGAGTCCGAAATCCGGCGATAACGTCGCAATAACAACATATGCCGGGGTAGGCAAGCCGACAAGGCCGCCTTTACCCCCGAATGCACTGTCTCCCGAGGAGTCACAATTAGCCAATATAAAATAACAAGCAAGCCGACAAGGCGCCACCGTAGATAGTAACGTATAAACATGGGAACACCCCAAAGACAGAATACAATAACATGACCGACCCAAACAGAGTCATAACCCTTACATACGTACAACCCACCACCGTCTACGTACCTCTATAAGAAGAAGAATGACATATGACGGGACAGGGCCCCGTCGTGCCCCTAAATACAAACAAGCTCTAAAGAGATTCGGTACCAACATGACAAAACTCGGATCAAAGGAGCTTTCCAACTCGCCGAGTAGGAACCTAGGCTCCGAGGTTCACCAAACCGAGAGCATGTACTGCGGGCATGAAACGCAGCCCCCGAGGAAAGGGGGTCGCACGAAATAATGTACCGAGTATGTAAAACATGAAGCCGTAAAATAAATCATAAGTAGCCAACGAAACATGAGATCGATAAAAATCAGGATCCAAATCCAACCGTGCCATAAACCATAAAAGTCACCGTGCCTTATAAACATGAGAGGCAAGTCAAGAAAAACATGCATGCCTCGCCATATACATATATATACCGTAACGTAACCCGGCCCACTAATGCGGGACTCGGTGAATCATATCATAACCCGGCCCATGCGGGACTCGGTAAATCATCTCTCATCTATGGATCCATCCTACGTAACCCGCCCTCTAGTGAGGGTCTCGGTGAACAATGCAAGGCCGTGCACGAGTCGTAACCCGACCCGGACTCGGTGAGGTGAAGTAGTAACACTTAGCACGAGTAGATATCATGAGTGCCATGCAAGTAAAAATCATCATTTGACTCTCAATAAAATCATTACAATAATGTCATACTAAACTCTTTGCTTTGAAAAATCATAGGCACTTCTCATAACAATCCTCTTTAGGAATTAAACTATATAAGAATTAAGTACGTCCGCCGTACTTTCATTAAAGCATGCCAAAAGAAAGAAGTAAGGGTTTCACATACCTCTTAGACGAATTAATCGACTCAATATTAGCGTACGCCTCGTTTTAGAACTTCAACCTTGTTGTCGAATTTATCTAAGTTCCGCGGGTCCTTGTAAGCCCCTATGAATGCTTATCTACATCATACGGATGATTTAAATCATAATCGACACAACATATTGAAAACAGATTCTTAGGGACATTCTAACGAACACCTTGAACGCGTAGAACCTATATTCCTTCTATATCAAAATCTATGTAAGTAGTGAAACATCCAACTCTCTTAATCCTCCTTCTTATACTACTAAAATCTCCAAAACAAGTACCACAATTTCACATGCAAGCCCAAAGAACTCTCGAAACGACAAATCCTAACGATACCCAACCCAAATTCGCATTTCCGACAATCGTCTTTAGAACTAATAGCAAGAAATGACTTCAGAAAATTGTACAAACTATTAAGAACAAGGAAGGTTACCTCATTAAACATATCGACGAGAATCGTTGGGAAACCCTTTTGCTCGACTTAGCGTCCGACAAGCGTAAAACGCAAAACAGGGCCCCCAAAAAAAGACCCCCGTAACTCCTCCAACAATTCTCGGGTCTCTTGCCCGACCTCGAAATACGTAGGCTAGTCTAAGAACTTGATTTAGCTGGAATCAAGGTTCAAAACGTCATAAATTTCTCCTTTTGGGTTGTGCGAAAATTCACGATTTCCCCCAACTTCGACCGAGAGCTCTAGGGAACCTACCAATGGAGTTTTCTCCTTCTCGCTAGACTCGAATTTGATGGAGGAATTTTGATTGAGATGAAGAGAGCTTGAAGAACTGATGGAGTTGAAGAAATGGAGAGAAAAAAAAATGGAGAAGGAAGGCCCTTATGGGCGCTCGTTTGCTCTCGGTCGATCGATTTGGGGCTTGGTCACCCCCAAATCGATTATAACACCTTACTTACCTACTCCCACTATAAATTGTCCCCCCCCCTAATTAATTAATCCCACAATTAATTAATTATACACACAATTAAATTTCCGGTCTCCAATTATTTAAGTCCCGACGATTACTAAAATCCTCTTATGTCAATATCATACTCCCCGTAATAAAATACCGCCTATACTCTCTCCGGGATACACACTTATTTAACTCCATCGTCACACTTACTAAATCCTAAAATTATTTCGGGATCACGCCCTTTTATATACTAATCCTCTTATTAATATACACAAGTACAACGAAATTTTTCCGGTCCGGTCTACTTACCTACGCTATGAGTTCAACCACTATCCGAAAATACGGGGCGTTACAATCTTTATCCTATCATGCCCACATCCATTCTCTCGATTCAAGCCATGCCATCTACTTTTGCAGCTCTAGCTTCTTCCTTGTGGCATGCACGTTTGAGTCACCCTGGGTTGTCCATTGTTTCTTCCTTGCATAAAAATAATTTTATTTCTTGTAAGGGTACGCGTAGTACTCCAATTTGTCAATCATGTCCTTTAGGAAAACATGTTAGATTGCCATTTGTAGCCTCTACTTCTCGTACTTTAATGCCTTTTGATATTATTCATAGCGATTTATGGACCTCTCCCGTTCTCAGTTTTATGGGCCATCGTTATTATGTTCTATTTTTGGATGATTATTCTAATTTTTATGGACTTTTCCGTTAGCATAAAATCACAAGTTTTTTTGAAATTCTTAAATTTTCGAGCATTCATCCGTACCCAATTCGAACGAGACATAAAAATTATTCAATGTGATAATGGAAAAGAATATGATAATGGGTTGTTTCGGGAATTTTGTGAAAATAATGGCATAGTTTTTCATTTCTCTTGTTCTCATACGTCCTCACAAAATGGGAAAGCCGAACGAAAAATTCGTACCATTAATAATATTGTCCGAACTTTATTGGTCCATGCTTTTGTACCCCCTTCCTTTTGGCATCATGCTCTCCAAATGACTACATATCTTCTTAACATACTTCCTACCAAACGATTGACAAATGCGTCTCCTCTTAAAGTCCTCTATAATAAGAATCCTTCGTATTCCAATCTTAGGGTCTTTGGGTGTTTATGTTATCCACTTTTTCCGTCAACTACTATTAACAAACTTCAAGCCCGTTCTACCGCTTGTGTATTTTTGGGTTATCCATCTAATCATTGTGGTTACAAATGCTTTGATTTATCATCTAATAAAATCATCATTAGTCGCCATGTTATTTTTTATGAAACCTAAATTACGTTTGCTAAAGTGAGTAGTCCCGTGCTTAGTTTGTATAATTTTTTAGATGACGGCGTCTCCCCGTACATCGTACACCACTTAATCGGCCGATCCAGTGACCCGCCCCTACCCACTGTTTCAGCCTCAAACCCAGCCATTGGGCCGGTAGTCCAGCCCATTCCATCGCCTGCTTCAGCTACTATTCCAGTCCCTGTTCCGAGCCCTATTTCCCGTAATGGGCCAGCAGGCCCACTGCCTGCTGGCCAGTCCGTCACCCATCTGAATTTTCCCCAAAATCCACCTAATTCTCCCTCGAGTCACAGACCGGTCACTCGTAGTCAACGGGGTATTTTTAAACCAAAATGACATTTTAATCTCTGCCTTAAATGACCCGAATTGAAAATTGGCTATGCACGACGAATATGATGCTCTTATTGAAAATAAGACGTGGGAGTTGGTGCCCTGTCCTTCTGGTGTTAATATTATTCGGTTTATGTGGATTTTTACTCATAAAGATAATTCTGACGGTTCTTTTGCGAGGCATAAGGCTCGTCTTGTAGGTGATGGTACGACTCAGCAAGTGACGTTGATTGTGGTGAGACATTTAGTTCAGTGGTCAAATCTACCATTCGCATTGTTCTCAGTCTGGCTCTTTCGAAAGTTTATCCCATTCATCAATTAGATGTGAAGAATGCTTTCTTACATGGTGATTTTAAGGAGACCGTTTACATGCATCAGCCCTTGGGTTTTTGAGACCCCAAATATCATCATCATGTCTGTTTATTGAAGAAGTCCTTGTATAGGCTTAAGTAGGTCCCTCGGGCTTGGTATGAGCGATTTGCATACTATGTTTCATTTATTGGGTTTTCTCACAGCATGTCTGATAATTCATTGTTCATTTATTGTCGTGGTACTTCCATGACTTATATTCTATTATATGTGGATGATATTATCTTGACTGCCTCTTCTGATGCTTTGCGCAAGTCTATCATGACAATGCTCAGTTTTGAGTTTACTATGAAAGACTTGGGGTCCTTGAGTTACTTTTTAGGGATTGTTGTCACTCATGATGCAGGTGGGTTATTCTTATCACAACAGAAGTATGTCGCTGAGATCATTGAGCAAGCTGGTATGTTATCGTGCAAGTCTACTTCCACTACAGTCGATACTAAACCCAAGTTGGGTGCTGCGGCTGGCTCACCTTACGAGGATCCGACCCACTATCACAGTCTTGCAGGGGCTCTTCAGTATCTTAATTTCACGAGATCAGATATTACGTATGTCGTACAACAGGTGTGTTTGTTTATGCATGATCCCAGAGTTGAGCACATGAATGCGCTCAAATGCATTATTCAATACATCCAGGGAACAATTGACTATGACTTATATTTATATCCTTCATCGATGTCGACACTTGTCTCGTATACAGATGTTGATTGGGGTGGTTGTCCAGATACCGTGGAGATACCGGATGTTCCACGTCTGGTTATTATATGTTCCTTGGTAATAACTTGGTCTCATGGTCTGCAAAGCGCCAACCTACTTTATCACGTTCCCGTGCAGAGGCCGAGTATCGAGGGGTGGCCAATGTGGTTTCTGAATCATGTTGGTTACGTAATCTTCTTTTAGAGCTTCATTGTCCCATTCAGAAAGTTACATTGGTTTATTGTGATAATATTAGTGTCATCTATCTTTCTAGTAATCATGTTCAACATCAGCGCACTAAATATTTCGAGATGGATATCCGCTTCGTTCGAAAAAAGGTAGCTCGTGGGCAAGTACGTGTTTGTTATGTCCCTTCCAGGTATCAAATTGCAAACATCTTTATGAAGGGTCTTCCCTCGGTTCTATTTGAAGATTTTTTGCAGCGTACGAAGACCGTCCGCTATGACTGCGGGGGTGTGATAAATACCTGTGATATACACAGTATATACGTTGTGTATATCACGGGCAGATTGTTGTATAATGGGATGTTAAATCCCGTGATATACACGGTATATGCATGCCGTGTATATCACGGTTTAGTAGTCTATTTTAGGTTATGATTTGTTGTAATTAAATTAGAATTGTACACTTACCATAATTATATAATTATTGTACAAATAGAATAAAGTTTTAGGAGTAGAATATGAATAGGATTTTCCTATTATGAAAATTATAAATTGTATATATACTTTTTCATTAATGAAAATAGTTAAGAAATTATTTCTTTCACAGAGCAATAACATTCCATAGGTTGAACAAAGAGATTGTTTTAATGCACAAAAGGAAAAAGAAATTTCAGCAGGTGGGATTGGAGAGAAGTGAAGTAGGAAAAGCTAAGGAAAAAGGAGCACTACTTCATGGATTGCATGCATTGAGAACACATTTGGAAAAAGTAAAACCTGAATTGTTCTAATGGTAATAAAACCACAAAAGATAGAAGCTTGGAGTGTTAATACTTAATAGTAGTAATAATTACCTCCGGAAGATGATTGGCCAGCCATGGAGGTGACCCCAAAGGGTTTAATTGGGAGAAGATAATCCTATTCCTTAAGTTCATTTATTTTAAAATCTAATTGCATTTCAAGTTTTAATTTGTTTAAATCAATATTTGTAATGGGATGCGGACTTTTCATTTTCTAATGAGTCTTCCCCTATTATTTTGGTTGGAACGTTTAACTTGCAACCTCATATGCTAATCTGAAGTAGTTTAATGGTTTTTGCAGCATTTTTACCATGTTTTATAATTATTATTATTATTTTCGGCAGTGAACTAATTTCATCAAATAAAGCAGAATAAATATTAAATTTTGTCTCAAACTTCTAACTTTGTTTTTTCCCCTTATCATAGACGGGAGACTAATAAATACTAAAAGCAATTCATATTTCAAAATTTTCCCCTAATAAGCTTGCTAAATCAAACTAACGAATGGTATCCGGTTGGACGAAGAGAAATAACTTTTACGCTGATGAAATATCGAGTGTAGCCTTGTACTTTCATATTTCCTTTTCTTTTTTTCATTTAAGAGACAACAGCTGAAAATATTGCTTGTATTGCACAAAGATGAATAAGTGACTAACAAAATTTGATGCTATTTTCGTTTCAATTAAGGAAGGGTAAAAGAACGAAACACAATTTATCTACCTGTCTTAGGTTGGTAATGCATAATAAAATAGATATAACTTCTCAAATCCACAAGCCTTATGTTAGAGGTGTGCATTATTGCGATTTAGCTGAAAAATCGAAGTGAAAGTAATTGAAATTCACTTGGTGTTGATTTTACATTTTTAGAATTTAGATTATTCTGTTGGTTTTTATTTTTTTCAGGAAAAAGTGAAATAACTAAAAGACCAAAATTATAATCAAAATATAATCTGATGTTAGACTTTCTATCCTTTTATTTCTATGCTCTCAGTGTAAAACATCTTTTGAGAGTTTCAATGGTTAAAATGAGTAAATATTGAAGTACCTACCAGGTGAGCTTCCGGTTTTGCATTAATCAAATCTTAATTTTTTGCAAAGAATTAATTTCATTTGTATGAAATCAGGTTTTGGTAATAAAATATTTTAGAGAAAATGGTTAAAAACACACGTCTATATCACTTTTTTAAAAAAATTCCTACATATACTATCACCGACTAGTTACAAAAATACGGTTCTAACTATCAGTTATTCACTTTTCACTTTTCTATGAGGTAGGAAAGATGAGTACCTTATAACTTCCTCCTTCAGCACAAAGTAGTAATCTCTCAACAAAAATGTATCACATACAAAAATGGTCTAATGAAAGTGCTCAATACAAACTAACATTCCTTTACTGAGCTTGACCTATACTATCATATCCCCAAACCAACCCCAGCACCTGGTGGGCAGAAAGGAGAAAGTCCTCTATATTCTAACAAAATGTAAAGCATAAAGCACAAAAAGTAAAGGAGTAAATCTATCAAACACTAGTTATAATACAAGAGCAAAATAGGGCAGCTGCCCTGTGCACCCACGCCCCTCTTGTCATGGGGTTAAAGATGATACATTCTTTGGGGAAATCAGTATTCCAGTTTAAATGAAACCAGTGGCTGCAGTTAGCAGTTAACAGCAACACAATGTGATTTGATCTTACTCAAGCTCCAACTTTGGCCACCTTTCTCGGTTCTACTTGACCTGTTAGAGGGCACTGCATTTCTGTCCAACTAATTGGAACCATGGTACCACCTGCAAAAGTTTATCGACCACCTTTTAAGAACCTAAACCCTGCAACCCTAAGAAATCTGTAACATGTAATAATTACTACTCCCTCCGTCCCAATTTATATGTAGTTTGACTCGGCGCGGAGTTTAAGGAAGACTTTTGAATCTTGTGGTCTAAAACAAGCCAAAAATATTTGTGTGGTTATAGATCATCTCGTTAAGCGTAAAAAGTAAAGTTTAAAGTCAAATTGTTCTTACCAAATAAGGAAACGTGTCATTCTTTTTGGGACTGACTAAAAAGGAAAGTAAGTCATATAAATTGGGACAAAGGGAGTAATAAATAACATTTTCCCATAGATAAATATAGTAGTTTCTGCAACTAAACTGGGTATGATATCAACTCAAATTGCACTTCACCGTGTAGCTTAGATGGAAATGATAAGGTTTTTATTCAACTATCCCCTCCATATGATGATGTTTTGGGATTCAAACAACACCTAGTGTTTTTTTGCCTATGCCGGGATTTGAACTTGAAACCTCACGGTTCTCCCACTTTGTTGACCACTCACTCCATTTATTAGATATAACATGTCAAACTACTCGGTTTAGTGTTTAGTTGATGAGGTACTAAGTTTAATGTCTTTGCAGAATCAAATATCACATAAAACTGGCATAAAACTTTAAATTTTGTTAAACTACAGTAACAATGGCTAACTTCTAATGCTTTTCCAGTAAGTAAATTTATCATCTGGCATTTAGCTTACTAAGCAATGATCATTTCAAGTGGAATTACTCTAGCAAGCGAGATGGTGGTACGTGTTTTATTTATACTCAATTTTCAGAACCAGTCAGTCGTGTTTTGAATCAAATTTAAATAGCATCAACGAATTCGACCGAAAATGGAAAAGCGAAATAAAATAGTTGATGAAGAAAGCCATACCAGCTGCACTTTCAGCAGTTACAACACCCAGCTCATTTTTTGCAGTTGACAGATAATATGCCCGTGCATCTCCAAGTGATAGCTTTTCAAGAAAGAATAACAAATTATACTCAATATTGAGCAAGTCAAAAAGCTTCACAAACAAGTTCAGTTACAAGAAATCACAACTAAGATACCCCTATAATGCCAACACTAAGTGCAAAAGGCCAAGGGCTTGTAACGATTCTCTTGATCAAAGATGGACTAAAATGCAACCGCAGTCCTCTAATATCACTTAACCCGTCAACCTGAACTATAGCAACTTATGTCTTCTGAATTAGGGATTTGAACCTTATACTCGTTGCAATTTTTTTACTTCAGCTGCCTGGACAATATTACTAGATGTTTATATTTGCCTTAGGCGGCTCCTGGGGATTAGCATACACTCAAAATTTTAATCCTTTCTTAGTCATAAAATATTACCACCAATGCACGAACAATATCACCCGGGCGGAAGGACAAATGCATGTCGACTTTGTCAATCTCGGTTGCTCTGACATCTTGTTGCCTGTTGATTCAGAAGAAAGTTTCAGACATTCTGTGCCAAAATTTTGCAGCACCGAAGAGTCAATTAATGTGCATATGAAGCAAGTCAACATGATAAAAGACGGGATTCTATAACTAATCTGGCAAGTGAAAATTATAGCTTAAAATTTAAGGCTCAGTCGTGTGCACTGGGCTGCCCTTTTTTGGTTCTGCGACTATTTAGTACAATATTAACATAGTACTATCTGAAAGTACCAACTGCTGTGATTCAACAAATAGATCTAGTAGAAGTGGAGATTGAAACCCAATATGAAAGGTATGCACTAAGATAAACAAATATCTGAGGGGTGTTAAAGTAAAAAATCAATAGTTAATAGTATGCAGCATCATTATCTACGAGCAGTTGATAGGCTTTATGGTGGATACATGACTAACCAAAGGGGTTGTCTTTACTGGAAAGGAAAACAGCATACCAAATGTGCTTACCTTCAATTATGTAATAGCAAGAAATACATCTTGCTTGCTGTGACACAATTCACAGATAGTTGAAACATCTGACAGCTCGAAGAAATATAAATTACGTGTTTAGTTTACACTGATAACCACTGGACTGCATTTTCCCACAATAATTAACTCTTTTATCAAAAAATTTAAGTTAAAAAAATTTGTTACCTTTTCTCCAAAAAAAAAATAAAGAACTCTTCTATTCAACCCAGCATCAGGTGATATTTAGAGTATCAAATTTTCTTTATCCCCTTCCTTTTTTTCTTTTGACAAGTCTTTATCCCCTTTCTTTTTAACACAAGATTATTGTCAAGACCTTGTATTAAAAGCATCAACTTTACTCAGATTGTAAAATTAATCCAAACACAACCTGACAAGGCAATTTCAGAGACAGAATATCCCATACAAATGTTAGAAACACAAACAAATTGAACAGTATAACAATGTACATTATTCAGTTTTCTACTGCATTACGGATGACTCTTGACCAATAATAACTGTAACTTTATTATCTATAATCATCACATGAAGCCCATTTTCAAAGTACTCAATGCAACAATGTCAAATTCGGTCCTTATAATTGTAGGGAGTCGAGGTTTCAAATCAAAATGTAGCGCATGAACCATTTACAGCAAATCAATCATATTTTGCACTTGGTGACATTTAGAGTGGTTAGTAAGATTATATTGTGTAGAGAATTAGCATGAGAAAATCAGTAAGCAAACTTAACCTTGGAAAAATGATCTGTATCAATATTGTTCATTCTTTTAATAATTGCATGCAGGAATGCAACTTGAACAGACAAATCTACAAAGACCACATACTACATGGAGCCTCAATCACACACCCTCTCTATAACAGAACATGCCTTGATCTATCTCCTATCACAAAAGACCAAGTTAGGTAGAAATGGTCCTCTCAAAGCAGAAAATAACCCTCTTTCCTTATTAGTCAGTCCAAAAAAGAATGACACCTTTCTATATTTAGTAAAACTCAACTTTAAATTTAGCTTTTTACCCTTAATGAAATGATTTCTAGCCACAAACATTTCTATGGTTTGTTTTAGACCACAAATTTCAAAAGTCTTCCTTTATTTCTTAACTTCGTACCCGAGTATTTTTTTAAATGACCGTTTCTTCTTCTTCTTCTTTTTTTTTTTTGTTAGTACTACGTATTTTTCAGCGCAACTATCACCAGTACCCTGGCATGAAAACACCACTCCTATCTTGTCTCTCTCTTATAACCAACTTACACCATAACCATTGATTAAAAAGTTGCGATACACCAGGGCATATTTTATTCTTTATGTCTCGTACTTCATTAGAAGAGCAACTATTCTGTCAAGTGAGGTGCTGTATTATGCACCACCCGAGTTCTTCAGCCATTTTATCCAAAATACTCGAGAAATGAGAAACCCTTGATGAAATCATTCATCAAGAGTAACCCTAGACCTGTATTCCAATTTTCAACTGAAAAAGAAAATCAAATTAACTAACCTAATAATGCCGGTGAATTTCTCACGCACAGATTTGGAATCAACACACACTATGTCTGCCGAAGCCGTTCTAGCCATCACCTTAGTAACCTGTCAAAAAAAAGTAAAACTAATTGAAAATAGAACTCGTCTCAAAAGTTCTGCAGTCTGTAGCCAAACAAATGACTATCAAATAATGATAAAAAAATGAAAGAAAAATGAAGTCTACTGGCTTACATAAATCTAATTAAATTTTAAAGGATATATTTCTAACTAAAGAGACCTAAAGAATCTACACCTCTATATCACAATCAAGAATGAATTGAAGCAGGAGAAAGGTAGCACAGAAAAATATCTGGAGTTTCTTATTTCTTTTGAAATACGGTTCTGCCTGGTTGGAACAAGAGTTTATATTACCAGTACTACGATAATATTTAAAAAGGGGAAGCTGATCTCCTCCACTCTACAGTAAGTCCAAAAACGAAAGTACTTCAGTGTTTTCTCTCATCTGTTTTACAATTACAAAATTATAAAAAAAAAGTTGAGAAGATAAAAACATGAAGTCTGATATCTCATTGAAAATTCCCCACTTTAATGGTATTTCATCAACGGCAGAACCAAAACCGAAGGTACCCAGGATAAACTACAATTGACAAAAAGTGATATAACTAGTATGGTCCTCTGCAGTTTGGAAAGGAAAAACAAATGCAGAAATTAGGAATACTAAAGCACATTAAGTTCACCCAATAGCCAAGAGAAGGAAAAGGAAAAATTTCATAGTTTTTGCCTTGCACCCTACATCTCACACCTTTAGGTTAAAAATTAAAAAAAGGAAAACATGAAAATATCATATAGTAGCTGTTTTTGGATAGACTTAATCTTTGGGACAAGAAATAATGTTTCCTATAGACAATGTATTATACTAGGGAAGTACTGCTAGAGAGAGTGATGATTATCTTGTCCAACTCAAGAAACAGCTATTAAGATTCAGTAACACTAAAATGTTAACACAGAATATTCATGAAAACTATATTACAGTCATCTTAACCAAGAAAACTCACTCTAGCAAAAACAATGGAACCAGGCTGAGGAACAGCTCCATGGGCTTTATGACCAGTAACTTCGACTGTCGATCTCTAATAAAGATTGACAAATGGAGAAAAAGATTGTCATTTAAAGCAACAGAAAGTGATGAAAACCAAAGAATTATCAGGAAAACAAAAGGATATAGATTAATCTGCCAAATAAAAATCTTCTGACTGCGATAATTATGAGCATGACAGCTCTTTAGAATCTTATACAGTTATACATCTCACATCAAAGTAACTAGAAGGCAAACAATGAAGTTCTTTCAGCAGTTTATGTATAAAGTAAAACAATCTAGTGAAATTATAGTATTATTCTTTTTTTTTCTTTTTGGATCAAACCATTCCAGATTGTATTTTTTAGCTAATTCATTAGTGTTAAACGTGTTCGACCCTTGCAAAAAAAAAAAAAAAAAACAACTGGCAAAAGAAAAAAAGATACAAGTTTCATCAATCATATCTGACTTCAGCATAAGAAAAAACTTACACAATATCCCTAATATTCTGCAATGGAGCATAAAAATGTTATAGCTCATAGATTCAATTACAGCTGTCCCTTCTGAAATCTCGCACGAGAGACAGAGAGGAATCAGATAATCTCCATTTCATTCTGTATAGGTGTGGTACACTGTTACAGCTTGTTTTGATGGTTTTTACATATTGTATTGTATGTATTGTTACTTAAATACAAAAAGTCTCATTTTATGTAATGACCGGTTTGGTGTCATCGTGTTGTTACCTTCTTCTTCTTTCTTCTCATCTTGCCTTTGCTTATTATTTAATAATCGTATTTCATCCTTTAACCTATTTTTTTTTATAATAACTTTACTCCACACCTTACTTTTCTATTTATTCTCCAAATTGCTGATGTGTAACATTATTTAATGACGGAAAAAGATACAATGTATACATCAAAATAATATAATACATAACGTTATGAAATAATATGTAACAACCATTCGAAAACCTAACCTGGTCAACAGAGTCTGAAGGAGGAGGTACAAGAGAACGGAATCCGGTGAGAGAGGCGTAAACGGTGTCGTTTTCAGTTGAGACGTAAGCACCTTTACCGGCTTTCAACTGTGAAGCTTTACCCAATACTTGTCCGGGCGTCACCAACTCACCTTCCATTGTCACCACCTTAGTCCAACAACAAGCCCTCTCAAATATTACTGTTTGGGCTTTTTGTATAACTAGTCCAACTGCTTCTCAATATTAATCCTATATTTATACCCAATTTTTACGGGGCGTTTTAAAAGGTTTGCGCCCCCAAAATAACATGTATCCACTTTCTCTTTTTCTTTTTTTAAAAAGTGCTACCTTAAAGTATATGTAACTTTTTAAAAAAATAAAAATAAAGACAGTTCGGTGCACTAAGCTCCCGCTATGTGCGGGATCTGGAAAACGATCGGACCACATGAGTCTACGCAGCCTTATCCTGCATTTCTGCAAAATGTTGTTTTCACGACTTAAACCCGTGACCTTCTGATAACATGGTAGCAACTTTACCGGTTACTCCAATGTCCCCTTCTATACGGAGCTTTAACAGTTCAGAAAAATGATTTTTACTCAGTTTTTCTCTTTCTTCTTCTTAGTTTTTGTAGAATAATAAAATTTTAAAAAGTAATTTTTGAAGTTTGAATATGAAAAATGTTGTTGAAAACTATTGAAAAATTATTATTATTGTAAAATGAGTTTGTCAAATTCGTTATTGCTTTGACAAATTGATGACTGGAGTTTATTTTTTATGATATTTGAAACTTGTGTTTCAACTCATTTGGAGTACATTTGTTGTTGAATCATGTGTTGGACTATAGAATTTGAAGAACAAATTTCTTTTTCTAGTAAAAAAATAATTCACCTGAACATCTGCATTTCATATGTACACGTATTAGATGCATGCAAAAGATTGATTGCACTTCAGTCATGTGCATCTTAAGTGCAATATACAGTAAAATAATTTGTTAGATTTGTTGTTTATTTTGACAAATTGATGATTGACGTTTGTACTTTATGATATTTTTTGTACTTTATGATTTATGATATTTGAAACTTATGTTTCAAATTTGACTTCATTTTGGGATAG
Organism: Anisodus tanguticus; assembly: GCA_034509755.1. NCBI lineage: Eukaryota > Viridiplantae > Streptophyta > Magnoliopsida > Solanales > Solanaceae > Anisodus > Anisodus tanguticus. The sequence continues at coordinate 27,248,634 of CM067545.1, forward strand.
AAATGGCGTTGACTTGTAGGTTGGATTGTTGAAATTCAATGAACGAGTTTTTATTTCTGAGAGCTGAACACTTGCACTTCATATACATGTCTCAAGTGCATGCAAAAAATTGGTTGCACTTTGGCCATCTGCGTCTTCAGTGCAATATATTATTATAGTAAAATAAATTTGTTAGATTTGTTGTTGTTTTGACAAATTGATGATTGAGGTTTCTTCTTTATGATATGTGGAACTTTCATCTTATTTGATCTCATTTGGAGTAGATTCGATGTTCAATCGTGTGTTGGATTGTGGAAATTCGAAGAAAAGGTTTTGTTCACAACAAATTTTCGAGTGCTGAAAATTATATAACTGCAATAAAAAATAAAATAAAAAGTAATTTTATTGATGAATCTTGTTGAGTACAATTCTGTTGTTCTCTTGTTTTTCTCTCCTAAACTTCTGCATGATTCGAGGACCTTCGGTAGCGTATTTCTCAAATTGCATGATGATTTAGACCTCTTAGAGATGTATTTCAATCGCTAAGAATGTGGGGCAGTATTTCATTATTTCGGGTCGATTACCAGGAAGAACACTGTTGATCGCTTCTTCTAATATGTAGTCGATGTTGATGTGTTCTTCAACGCTTGATGAATGTCCTTAGAAAGTTATGTAACCCCATATTTATAGTTGTTGAAATTTGCCTTTGGTGGGGAGGTTGCGTCCACCCATATTTAATGACTAAAACACTAGGGTTCCGCATGTTGGAGGCTTTGTCTCATCACACGTACATAATCTACTAAGTGAGTAGATGACCGTAGGGCCAAGGATCGTTAAATTTCGTTAAGACATGAAAGAGATATTGGTCCACGAAGTAAGGTGTTTAAGACATGGAAATATGGTGTGGGACAAATCTACCACATCGGTTGGAAAAGGAAGAATTGTTCTCTTTATAAGCCTCAAAAATGGATAAGGGTTTGTGACCCCAAGGGGTAACCCATGTGTTTGAAGGAGGGAGGACCTAAGTGTGCTTGGGTTCGAGGCTAGCACCACACGTGCGCCGCTCGTCCCGTCCGGTTCGGGCTCGAGTCTCGGGTCACGGGTCGTGGGCTTCTGGGCAGTTGATCAACAAGCTTGCGGCAGTTCTGGACATATATGTTGAAGACATAAGACCGTATGGCAGTTGAAGATCACGGGTGACACTTCCTTGATTACTAATCAAATGATGTAGCAGACCCTTTAACTAAGGGACTACCCGAAGATCAAGAATTCTGCCTATCTAGGGGAATGGGCTTAAAACCCAAACAATATGAACTTTTACGGTGGTAACCCAACCATACTGTCTGGAGATCCCAAGAATTTGGTTCAATGGGAAAACTAAGTTGTAAAAAGGTTCAGTTAAGTGCTTTGGTGGAAGCAAGAACACTTCGGATAATGATTTATGTAAGGAAACATGAGTCCAAAGTTGTTCCCGCGATAGAAATTAAAGTGCTACCTGCATGGTGGGTAAATGTTAATCTTCCAAACCTTTAACGATCCTCAAAGGATTGAGGTTAAGGTTGGGAAAACTTTTAATGATTCCTAACACTTGTGAAGTGGGGTATAACACCTATTTAAGTGCGAGGACAGACCGCCTCAAATGAACGTACTTAAGAATCCAAGTGTGTCCACGGCCACAACGGACTGAACAATAAGAATGAAAACGAATTAGGGGAGTTATTGTGTTGGTATCATTATCTTGGCTTACACTAAACACTGACGGTTCAAAACATCACATTCACCGCGCACTAAGTAAGTCCAGTGGTATTTAACTAGGGAAGGTTCAAAACAGAAGCTACCTCTCCTTATGCAATATCTTTTCGCTGAAAGATTGCTGCAAGTAGGCACCTTGTGTGTGCACCAAAATCTCTTTCAAGAGGGGATTATTGGAAATTTGCCTTTGGTGGGGAGGTTACGTCCACCCATATTTAATGACTTAAACACTAGGGTTCCGCATGTTGGAGGCTTTGTCTCTTCACACATGCATAATCTACTAAGTGAGTAGATGACAGTAGGGCCAATGATCGTCAAATTTCGTTTAGAAATGAAAGAGATATTGGTCCACGAAGTAAGGTGTTTGAGACATGGAAATATGGTGTGAGACAAATCTACCACATCGGTGGGAAAATGAAGAATTGTTCTCTTTATAAGCCTAAAAAGTGGATAAGGGTTTGGGACCCCAAGGGGTAACACATGTGTCTGAAGGAGGGAGGACCTAGGTGTGCTTGGGTTCGAGGCTAGCACCACACGTGCGCCGCCGCCCATCTGGTTCGGTCCAGGCTCGGGTCGTGGGTTCGTGGGCTTCTTCTAACATTATCTTTTTGGACCCCAAATTGTTTAGTATTTACAGTTTGGTCCCTGGAGTTTCAGGAAGCAGCCAGAAAGCCAACAGTTTATGGCATTCCAAAAGTGAGCAACAAAAACAGAAATTCCATTTTTTCCTCTAAATCAGCAACTCGTTTCGTGTTCATTTTCTTCGTCAGAATCAACCTTTGTAGTGTTGATTAGTTGTAATTTTATCTTGGGAGACTATTGCCCGCAAACGTAAAAGCATATATACGGGACAATCTTGTCTTAAAGACAGAGAGCTCCCACCTATCCTACACATTCGATTAAGGTTGTCACTGCGAAGCTATAGTTAAGGTGCACGGGGTCTTACCGTCTAGCCGTTGGTACTCCGCATCTTCACGGAGAATTCAATTTCGGCGAACTCGATTTCCCGAAGAAAAGAGAGGGCGTTTTCGAATATTTAGCTCCTAGTCGCTCTACCTCTCTATTTTCAAAAGCCCCGCTCACTTATAGCCGCCCTATAACCAAGCGGAGCAGGGCGAGATGTCTCTCGACTCGGCCATAGCTTGTAACAATCCGTATTTAGTGTTTCTTGATTTCGGTTATCAAGATTCAAGACTCAACAAGCTTGCGACAGCTTCGAATATTGGCCGTTTGTTCATCCTTTCGAACACTTGTAATATTTATTTACTTCCCGTACTGCATTATAACCAACAATAGTTACAGAGAACAGGCAGTCCAAGTGTAAATAAACTATGTTGCCTGATTCTGATTGATTCATGTACGTCATCAAGCTTATAAAAATGTTAGTATGTGATAAGGTTACTTGTGATTGTTAGAATTGTTATTGTTTGAAAAATAGAGGATTGAGATATTAACTTATATTTTAAATTTGAGCTTATTTGAAGTAGATTTGGTGTTGAATAAATATGTTGGATTGTAGAAATGTGAAGAAACAATAATTATTTCTGGGCAAAGAAAAAATCAATTGAAAATCTCCACTTCTAACGCACACATCTCAAGTGCACTGCAAAAAATTAATTGCACTTTATTCATGCGCTTTTTAAATGCAATACACTATCATTGCAAACAAGGTTATATAAATTTTCTTGTTGCTTTTATAAATTGACGATTGAGGTTTGTTCTTTGTAATATTTAAAACTTATGTATATCGATAAAATTGGATGAACAAGTTATTATTTCTGGAAAAAACAAAAATTTCAGCTAAACATCTATACTTCAGATGCAAATGTCTCAAGTGAATGCAAAAAATTGGCCTTACTTCAGTCACATGCATCTTTAAGTGCAAAAATAATTGTACTTAAGATGCACACGACTAAAGTGCGGCCAATTGTTTACCTTCATTTAAGACGCGTGCATCAGAAGTGTAGGGACAAATAAGTGTGCTTTAGCCATATGTTGTGCTTTTCCAACTTCGGACAAAAATATTCAGACACGAATTTTGTTATATAAGTTGTGCTCGAGTGGGTAAAATTGCCAAATCAAAAAAACATAGGGTACAATTTAAACAATAACCCCAAAGCAAATTTGTGCACTTTTCCCTTTTGAATGGTTAGTGATTAATTTTGATACACTTGTATAAATACATAACCCAACACAATAGATTGCACTCAAGTAACTATAGTTTTTTATTTATCCCCATATAGCCAACCCTCTTTGTGCAACAATATTTATACAGTATTTATTCACATATATAAATAATGTATGTATAAAAGTATATAGTAGTGTATAAATATGTATGAATTTTGTAAAAAAAATGTAAAACAATGTATAATTGTCAGTCTGTTACGGTTCAATTTGTCTAAATCGCAATGCTACCGAACTAATGGTTGAATTTTTCTCATGTTTTTATGACCTTATTTGACGTAATTTCCACATGAAGTAAAAGTTTTATATATGAATATGGCTAAATTGTGTCACTTTGTATCCAGGTGAAGATGTTTATCGACCCGTTTGATTGTTTTGAATATTTAGAATCATTTTTCTCTAATTGAGACTTTCTATAGGTTCATTTTTTATTTTATTACTTATAGGTATGAGTGGCATGGGCCTCGAGAAACTCAAATGCGTTTCGGAAATAAAAATCAAAACCATAGTTTAAAAGCTTGCACGAGGATGAAATTGAATTTAATAATTATAGTCGAAATCCAAGAGGTAGAATATGGTTAGGATGGAACTCTCAACTTATAGACTATGATAATTGGGTTTTGCATACCCAATATATACATGGTAGGGTAATGTTGAGACAAAATAGTATGAAATTTGTATTTACATCAATTTACAGACTGCATACTATAGAGGACAGGAAGGAGTTGTAGGATGAACTCAGACGACTAAATGAAAAAAATTATAACACCATGACTTGTTAAGGATGATGATTATAATACCATTAGAGAACCTGATGATAGATTACATGTGTCTGATGTACAAGAAGGAGAGATAAGGGACTTGAATGATTTTTTGTTGGACACAGGCATGGAGGAGATAAGGATTGTGGGCAGGCAATTCACTTGGACTAATGGAATTTACTAAGCACGATTGACAAGGCATTAGTAAATGCTCTTTGGATGCTAATGTTTCCACAAATCGAAGTTACTATATAGGACCCTGGATTTTTAGACTACTCACATGTGGTTATATATGTTTTTGACAATATATGACATAGAAATAAACCATTCAGATTCCTAAACTGCCTAGCTGACCATAGAAACTTCTTACAAGTGGTGGAGGATGCTTGAAATGTACCAGTACAGGGAACTAATATGACTATGGTGTGGAGAAGGTTAAAGAAAGAAACTGAATCAGTAGGAATTTGTGAGAATTGATAACAAAGTACAAGATCATAATCAACAACTCTAGGATATACATGCTCAAATGAGGGACCCCATCCCGGTACCATTGTTATATGAAGAGGAGAATGAGATAAAAAGAAAGCTAGAAATTGTAAGACAAAAGTCCAAAATTCAGTGATTAAAGTTGGGGGATTCAAACAATGTTTTCTTCTATGCAAATATGAAGAGCTAGATTTACTTACAATGGCATTAACAGTTTGGCCAATAGTAGAGCCAAACAGATATCGAAGATGAGGTTATGGGATTCTATAAAGCTCTAATAAGGACATATGCCGACCATATACCAACAATTGATCCAATTATAACGCAAATGTTGCACTCATCAAGGAAGTGACCGGAGAGGAGGTGAACATGACATTAAAGGATATGAATGATCTAAAAGTGATGGGTTTACTCCAATTTTCTTCAAGAAGGCTTGGGCTGTGGTGGGTACTTAATTTCTTTGAAACATCATAACTGAAAGAAATAATCCCCTTGATTATTTTCATTAATTGAAAGGCTATATATACAAGTTACATATTTCTATAATAGGAAAAATCCTTTTCCTATTCTACCTCTAAATTCTTATTCTACCATAATTCTAACTCTACAATTATGGTAGGTGTATAATACTAATTAAGGTAATATTATACTACACATATATTTTCCTAATATACAATATTCTTACATGTTTATTTACCCTAATATATCACAACCGAGATCTTCATTTGTGGAGCATAATCCGAGAGTAAATATACAATATACACACATGTATATTGTGTGTATATTGTATATTTAACACACCCCCGATCATAGCGGGCGGTTTCCGAATGCTGAGACTGTCCCTAAAATCTTCAAAGAGAACCGCTGGTAGACCCTTTGTAAAGATATCTGCAATTTGATAACGAGACGGGACATGGCATACGCGAACTTGACCCTTTGCAACCTTTTCACGGACAAAGTGAATGTCCATTTCGATATGCTTGGTGCGCCGGTGTTGAACCGGGTTACCCGAAAGGTAGATGGCACTAATGTTATCGCAATATACCAAGGTTGCCTTCGAATGGGACAATGAAGCTCCAAAAGCAAATTACGTAGCCAACATGATTCTGACCACATTCGCTACCCCTCGATATTCGCCTCGCACTTGAGCGTGATAGAGTTGCTGACGCTTTGCCGACCATGAGACCAAGTTGTTGCCGAGGAACATACAATAGCCGAAGTCGACCGTCGATGTCGGGACAACCACCCCAATCGCATCCGTGTAAGAGACAAGTGTGGATGTAGAGGAAGGATACAAGTGCAACCCATAGTCTAGTGTCCCCCGAATATACCGAATGATGCGTTTGATTGCATTCATGTGCTCAACTCGGGATCATGCATGAATAAACACACTCGCCGAACCGCATATGTAATATCCGATCCGGTAAAGGTAAGATACTTTGGAGGGCCCCGCAAGGCCGCGATAGCGGGTCGGGTCCTCGTATGGTGCACTGGCTTGCGGCGCTTAGCTTTGGGTTTGCATCAACCGGCGTGGAAGTGGACTTACATGATGACATCCCAACCCTCTCGATGATCTCGGCCCGCATACTTCTTGTTGAGACGAAACAAAACACCCGAATGACGTTTGACGGCAATCCCCAAAAAATAACTCAACGGCCCTAAGTCCTTCATAGCAAATTCGGAACGAGCATGGCCATGATAGACCGACGCAAAGCATCGGAGGAGGCGGTCAAGATGATATCATCCACATATAACGAATATAGGCCAATGACGAACCACGGCGGTAGATGAACAAAGAATTGTCGACTGCCGTGTGTGAACCCAATAGTCGAAACAAAATCAGCAAATCGTGTATACCAGCACGTGGAGACCGCTTAAGCCCATATAATGACTTCTTCAACAAACGGACATGATGAGGGCGGTTGGGATCCCCGAAACCCAACGGCCGATGCATATAGACTGTTTCCTTGAGATCACCATGTGAAAGGCATTCTTGACATCCAACCGATGGATTGGCCAAGTCTTTGAAAGAGCCAAGCTAAGCACGGTGCGAATGGTAGCCGGTTTGACCACCGGACTAAACGTCTCACCACAATCAATTCCAACTCTCGCCGAGTCTTACCATCCCCAACAAGTCGCGCCTTATGTCGAGCAAATGACCCATCCGAATTCTCCTTATGAGCAAAAATCCACATAGACCGATAATATTAATACCATATGGACGGGGCACCAACTCCCACGTCTTATTATCAATAAGAGCATTATATTCATCACATAGCAATTTTCCAATTAGGGTCATTTAATGCGGACACGGATTGCGGGGCAAGGGGGATTTAGAGACATCGAAATGTAAATTAAAATATCTTTTAGGTGTAAAAATACCCCGCCGACTACGAGTGACCGGTCTATGACTCGAGGAAGAAGTGATGGAATTTTGGGAATTTTCTGGCTCGGGACGGACGCCGGCCAGCAGCAGGTGGGCTCCGCGGCCCAAAACGGTAAACAAGTGGACTCGGATTCGGAGCGCCTAGTTCCGAGAATGGGGTGGGCAGCCCGATTCTTTGGAACTGTTCCAGTGGCTGGAACAGCAGGGGGCGACGGTACTGTGGGACCAGCGGGCAGTGGGCCCGCTGGAGGATTTTGGGCACGGGAGTTGTTCGAAAAATTCCGAATAATATACGGGGATATTTGGTCATCCAAAAAATTATACGACTTAGGCTCGGGAGTATGAACTTTCGTAAAAGGGAATTGGGTTTCATCAAAAAATGACATGACGATTTATAATGATTTTCTTGGAGGATAAATCAAAACACTTATAACCCCGATGATTTGACGGATAACCCAAAAATACACACGGAGTAGACCGAGCTCGAAGTTTGTTAATTGTGGTGGATGGGAATAACGGATAACACAAGCACCCAAAAATCCGAAGATGAGAATAAGACGGGTTCTTATTATATAAGATTTTGAGAGGGGAAGAATATGTCGACCTTTAGACGGAATTATGTTAAGAAGGTAAGTGGCCATTTGTAGAGCATGATGCCAAAAATACGGAGGTATGGAGGCATGGATTAGGAGAGTTCGGACAATGTTATTTATGGAACGAATTTTGCGTTCGGCTTTCCCATTTTGTGAAGATGTATGAGGACATGAAAACCGAAAATTTATCCCATGAGTAGCACAAAATTCTCGAAACTCCCTATTGTCATACTCCTTCCCATTATCACATTGAATATTTTTTATTTCTCTTTCGAATTGAGTACGAACGAACGCTCTAAATTTTATGAAGACGGAAAACACTTGTGATTTATTCGCAATTGGAAATGTCCACAAAAATCTAGAATAATCATCTAAGAAGAGAACATAATATCGATGACCCATTGAACTAAGAACAGGAGATGTCCATAAGTCGCTATGAATAATGTCAAATGGCATAGAAGTATGAGAATTGGAGTCCACAAATGGCAACTTAACAATTTTTCCTAATGAACAAGATCGACAAATTGGAGTACGACTCGTACCCTTACAAGAAATAAAGCTATTTTTATCTAAAACTGATAAAATAGAAGATTCCCGATGACCCAAACGAGCATGCCACATGGAAGGAGAGATGGCGCAAAAGGCGATGGCAAGGCTAGACTCGAAGGACCGAAACCGGGCATGATAGGATATAGATCCCCCTACTATCACATCTCATGAGATGACTCCCCGTCTTGAAATCCTTCACGAGAAACCGAAAGGATCAAATTCAACGAAACGAATTGTCATTTGTGAACTTTCGGACGGACACTAAATTTTTAATCAATTTAGGAGCATGTAAAGTATTTTTCAAGAGAAGTGGTGGATTGGGAGGAGACAACGTTTTCGACCATACCCTAGAATTGGAATTGAACTCGCCATTACCAACAATTATTCCCCGAGGGGTGCTCAAATTGTAATAAGATGAGAGAGTACCGATTCGGAAGTCATGTGAGTAGTGGCCCCGGTGTCCATGTACCAATTTGGGTCCGGTTGAGTTAATCCCAACGTGTGCATCGCGACCTCGATATCGGTCCGAGTGGGGCTGCGCGCATGATGGGCTTGCGGAGGACGGGGCCCAAGGACTCTGGCCGTGCTTTGGAACCGGGCCGTTACCGCCGTGGGGGCCGTTCTTCCGGGCCACCGGCCAATGGGCCGCCAATGCTAGGTATTGGGCTCTTTGGACGGCCACCCCACCGGCCGGCCCAGGCGTAAACCGCCGGAGGGTGCCACCGCCACCGGCCCCACCGCCGGGCCCACGGTGGTGGTGGCCACCGCACCCCGAATGGGACCCACCGCCGCTTGTTGCTCACCGGAACCGCCACCGAACCACCTCGTTTGCCCCCGCGGTTTTTGTTATTTTTGCGATTATTCTTGCCGCCACCATTATTATGGTTTTGGCCCGAATTATTAACAAAACCCGAAGGACTAGGAGAGGATGCCACCATGACAATCGGGCTTGCTCCGGTAGCCACCTTTTTAGCCAAACCGGCTTCTTCCAACGTCGCATGGAGCGGGCTTGATGAAAGTCGGGAAGAGGGTTGCTTTGGCGAAGGAGAGTTCCAACACCATTATAGGCCTCCGAAAGCCCGGCAACCAACCGTAGAACTAGACGATTATTTGTCACCGGTGCGCCAACATTTCGGAGTTGATCCGCCAATTCCTTTAGTTTCTTGCAATATGCGAAACGTTCGAAATACGTCCATTCGAACGAGAGAGAATTCCTGCTCGAGTGTGACAATACGGGAATATTGGTTGTCTTGGAATATGTCACGCAATCTATTCCATGCAGCCATAGCCGTGGTATCGGGCTCCATAATCGTCTGTAGAAGGTCCACTGAAATAGTGGCGTATATCCACCGAAGAATGATAGCATCAAGTGTAATCCATACCTCGGGATCCTCCGGGAAGGGGTTTAGCGGGAGAAATTATGTGATGAAGAACTTGATAAGAGATAGCGTGAATTTTAAACAACTCCGCCCACAGTGCATATTGAACGTTTTCCATCTCAAGGACAATAGGGACACTGAGCTTGATATTGGAAACCGTGAGGGCAGGGTGAAAATTGTTCTTAGACATTTTTGAAAGAACAGAGAAGGAGGATAATTTTAAGAGAGGTTTTTGAGAGCGGAAGACGAGATATTTGGAGAGAAAAACCCGAGGGAGGGGGGGGGGTTCTCGGCCAAAGAGGAGGCAAAAGTTTGAGAGAAGAAAACTTTTGTTTAGACCTAGTCTCTTGATACCATGAAAGAAATAATCCCCTTGATTATTTTCATTAATTGAAAGGCTATATATACAAGTTACATATTTCTATAATAGGAAAAATCCTTTTCCTATTCTACCTCTAAATTCTTATTCTACCATAATTCTAACTCTACAATTATGGTAGGTGTATAATACTAATTAAGGTAATATTATACTACACATATATTTTCCTAATATACAATATTCTTACATGTTTATTTACCCTAATATATCACAACCGAGATCTTCATTTGTGGAGCATAATCCGAGAGTAAATATACAATATACACACATGTATATTGTGTGTATATTGTATATTTAACAATAACTGTCTTGCTCATCAATTGTACTAATGTTACTTTGATCCCAAAAGTCCAGAATCCATCTAAAATCTCCGAGTATAAGCCAATTCCTATTGTACCTTGCTATATAAGCTCATTTTCAAGATACTCACCAAAAGAATGCAGTAGGTTATAGATGACATGGTGGATAGGAATCAGGCAGGATTTGTACCGGGAAGGGTGATATTAGCGAATATTCACAGTATATTTTGTAATTATGATAGGTGTGTATTTAAGGTAACTTATTGTTCTTATTGTATTAGGAATCAACATCTGTACAACTATATATATATATTGTAATTAATGAAAGTAATCCCTAAGTGAGATTATTCCAAAC